>OX638307.1:3560306-3938116 GCA_951812265.1 Taphrorychus bicolor | reverse complement strand
TTTTACTTTTATATTTATATTGTATACTTTTTTTTAACTTTTTTAAATAGGACGTTTTTGTAAAGAAGCGATTAACGAAAAATGGAGTAAGCTTTGCAACCTTCCTCCATCGGAGTAAGCCTAGCCACCTTCCTCCATTTCTCTATTTAGATAGTAATCTAATTTTATGTATTTGTTTTTTTTATATTATCTGATTTGAAAGCTGTGGGTCCAGCTTTTCGCGGCGAAGGGCATGTGTCACGAATGAAAATACTGTAAAATGAGAATTTACTTTATATTCCCCTGAAGGTGAAAATGATGCACTCACCGACAATATGTATCATATTAGTTGAAAGTCACCCGGGTCGAGAAGTGACCTCGGTCCAAACGGAAATAACAAAACAATTAAAAAACGCGCAATCCCGAATCATTGGAATGTGCTGACTGATGAAATCATCATTTTTTCCACTCGAATACCATTCGTTCCACTCGAAGTTGGGACGAAGGAAATTATATAAAAAGAAATAAACAGAGTTAGTACGGGGCTCTTTGCTTTAGTCTGGCGGCCATGATGTTACTCTCAAGAAATTAAACCTCAGAACAGGCCAGTCTGTCTTAGTAATTTATTAGTGAAGTACAAGTTTATTATTTAATGTATCCATAACCCAATAAGTGCCCTTCGGTCTCCAAAGCTGTTAAAGGATTCGATGATGCATTGACCCACGATAATGTAAGTACCTTTTAACTTTAAGTTGTAACCATTTTTTTAGTTAAGTTTTACCCCACGCATTCTAACCATTTTGCTTTAACTTTAATAAATATAGTTGTTAGAATATAAATGTTGTTTTCAACCCCTCTTCAGAAATCGATCCCGAGGCAAATTAAATAAGTCACAACGACCACAAACGGGTCGTGACAATATTCCAAACATCCTCAGTTGGGGAAATACAAGGTACTGACTCTGTTCACATTTCGAGTTGGAGATTATCTTGGACCCTCTCCAATTTGTGGAAGAAATACCAATGCTATCAGTTACTTGGTGAGATACAAACAGGCGTGCTTTAAGCTAAAGAAGTATGCTGAGGATTTTCCGATTTAACAAAGGCTTTCGATTGTGTTTTCCATGGCCCATGACCTCCTTATTAGGAAGCTCCGGTAATGCTACTTCGGTGAGGGAGTCCTTTCAATCTTCAGTTCCTATTTGACGGGCGCACCTATCACAACGAACGGAGAATAATCCGAAACGGCCAAACTGGTCCGGCATGGGGTGCCCCAAGGGTTTATCCTGGAACCAGTCCTTTTTTTTGTTCATAAAAAATCTTGGAGCTTCTGTTACGTTTAGCAGTACTGACTTGGTCCTAATGCTGCCGACATAACCATTATCAACATTCTTTGTTCACCTTGATCAGCTCTATGAAATGACCCGTGGTGAGGAGGTTTGTGCAGAAGCGCTCAACACGAGGAAGAGTTATAGATAATGACTTTAGGGCCGCGTTCTTTGCGGGAGAAATCTCCTCAACTCAAGTTCCTCGAGGTTGATGGGTGGACCACAATTGACAGTACCACTACAGAGTATATATGTCAATAGATTTAGCCAGTGAGCCACCTAATTCTAATGTACCGGACTGCATCCACGGTCGATTCCAACGATAATGTGTAGGCAACGCGGCTTTTGAATTCTGTTATATGTATTTTTATTTTTGTTTGCCCTCGAAACACTGTGTAACTTGGAATCGACATCGACATGTCCAAACTTGAGACACCTGTCCCAAGTTTGGACGATTTCATCTTTTATATTTGTATGTATGTAAGGTGCATAAAAAATGATTGTTTTACCTTATTACGTATTTCAGACTGAAGGCAGATTGTCATAATGAGTGGAGTTGCGAAAAAAATACCATGCATTTTCTGAGGACCTTCTTAATGAATTGTTGACTGTTTGACCCTGGCTGCAAAATGGGGATATCCTCTTACTAAATCGGATTTGAAGACTGTAATAAAAATAGGCCTTGAATCGAAAGGGATAGACGAAAAACGGTTTTCTCAAACCAAACCAGGAGATAAATGGGTACGATGCTTTCTAAAAAAACAAAAAAATGATTTCAAGGTTAGATTTTATCACAACATAAAGCGAGCTCGAGCAGCTGTAACTCCAGAATTAATAAGGGAGTATTTTAGTGAAATCCAAGAGTCGATTAAAGACATTCCTCCAATTGCTCGCTTAAATTACGACGAGACTTCTATGCAGGACAATTGCGGCAAAAATAAGGTCATTGTTCGCAGAATCTGCAAGAGCCCGGAGAAAATTAAAGACACCTCTAAATCTTGTTACACCGTGATGTTTGCGGACACTGCCAGTGGGCATACCCTGTATATATTGTGTACAAATCAGCTTCCATTTTAGACCATTCTTGCATGGAAGGCGGACCAAAAAACGCAAGATACAACAGGTCAAAATCCCGGTGATTTGAAGGGCCGCTATTCGAGGATTGGTTTCTAAGTATTGCTCTTCCCTATTTTAAAAAATTAGGAGATGGTCCTAAAGCCATTATTGGCGATAATCTAGCGAGTCATATTTCCATACGAGTGCTTGAAGAGTGTATGAAAAATGATATTAAATTTATCTTACTGCCTCCAAACAGCATCATCATTATGTCAACTCATTTATGTCAACCGCTCGACTTGCATATGTCAGTCCTTTGAAGGCGGCATGGAGAAAAGTGCTTAACGATTAAAAAGACAAGTATCGTGGTAATATTCCAAAAGACAAGTTTCCGCGCAAACTAAAAGAGGCATTGGATATATTAAGCCCCAACTATGCAAAAAATTTGAAAGCTGGATTCGCAGCAAGTAGAATATACCCCCTAAATCCCCGTGCGGTTCTTAAACATGTGCCTCAGATTAGCGAAAAAAGGTGAACAATGTCATTCCTGGCAAAAAAAAATTCTCATAGCGACGCTATCATAGAGAGGAAAGGAAATAAATTTGATGCAGTAAATCAGGGCGACAATTCTTCAAACAGAAAACTGGACTTGCCAAGTACATCAAGATTAGGGAGAAGAGCAGCCAAGAAGAAAATTAAGAACAGGACAATATATGATCTTGCTGGATCCAGCGATGATGATGTCATATCTCTTCTCGATTTAAGTTCAGATATCGACGGCGAAGACTTTTCGGATCTTATAGAAGAACGACGAGCCTTGAGCACCTGCGTGACTGGTTTGACCTCTCATCTGTCGAACTATTTCAGACAGCTGCTTCTAAAGTCAGAATAGCCATGATGATCAGCAACCTCCGAAGAAGCTGAAATCAAGAAGAAGAATAGATATAGTATATTTCGGTTGTTATAAAACAAAATTGCATGAAAAATCACCATTAAAGTGACGGGTAACATTTGGCATTGACAGTGCCGACTGGTTAGCGTGTGGAAATTTGGCGCTCGAAAGCTTAACAATGTGGCCGGTTTAAACAAGTTGTCACGATAATAGTGACGGATAGGCAAATTACTCGGAACTTCATGTGTATAAAATTTAACATTTTAGGTTTGCATGTTTCATGTGAGTCAAATGTGTAATTGTGTCATTAGCGGCATTCCGGATTTCCTTAACTGCCACAGGCAACGCTGTATTCGGCTTCTTGCAAACCGCCCAGAGTGAAGTAACGCCATTTTGGCATTTTATTTAAGTTATATTAACTTTCTTGTTGATTGTTTGTTCTGAACAATAGCAAAATGTGTTCTGAACATCGTAAGGGCATCGCACTCAGCGAAAAAAAGTCTTGAAAAACCAACGAAATTTTCTTCTTCAATGTAAGTTAAATAATATTTTCCCTAAGAACATTCAACATATCATTCATTGTTTATATTCGCTGACGGATAACTCTCATCCGTTTATGCACCAGGTTGAAAAGTTAGGGACAGACCTTATGTATAAGATTTTAAAGTTGGAGATAAAAATAACTTCTTGGGAAATTAACAAACTTAAATCTAAATGAATTGACAACCTTAACTTTATTAGCCCAGTTCTTGATGATGAACAATTCAGCAAATTTATTTCAATTTGTAGACATAAGTATAATTTAAATGTTGCTATTGTAAAAAGGACTCATTTTTTGCAACTCGGGCATATCATTGAAACGACAAAATGACACCTATATGAAAGCCTACAATAATGCCAAGCATTACTTGAAGAATAACCAAGACATTCTTGTGCTTAGGTCCGACAAGGGAAACTCCATTGTGGTGATGGCCAGGAACAGGGCCAACAAAATAATTGAAAACTTATACACTGAACAACTTATTAACGAGACTATGTATAAATCACTTACTACAAAAAACTCGCTGCCACCTAACATATGTCGACTGGGCTGGTATTCCTCTCGTGCATATCGTCACCGTTGTACAAGTTATCGAAATTTATAGACGAAATTCTTGCCAATCTTACTGAAAAATTCACATTCTCTGTTAAAAACTCATTCAGCTTTGCTGACAATATCAATGACATGGTTGTACCGCCGGGTTTTCAAATGGTGTCCCTTGTTTCCAATCCTTGTTCACTAACATACTGTTACGGTGAGCATTACGCTCCGCGACAAAGGAGCTAGAACCTTCGCGTCTCGCGCCGTCGCGCGTCGGCCATGGAACTGTCACGAGTGATTTATTGCTCTATTTATTTAGAAGTTGTTTACGACCGTTACTACGGCCGTTTTACGACGAATAATACATTATATCAGTATCGTCAATTCGTGTCGGCACTTTTGATATTTCCAAAACTAAAGCGTGCCGCGCCCGGCAATTTTCTCGAGTAGTTACGAGGGGACAAACACATGCGATGCACTGCCAAAGCATTGCCAAAACCGGTTTGGTGGTGCACAGGCAGGCGGCCGAGCTGACGGGGCAAGGGGAGCGGAGTTTCAATTTTCCAACCGACTGATGTTACGGATATAATGTACTATTCCTTATACTGTGCTATAAGTAAGATGAAGTACTAAACGGTAATAGAAGGCTATAAAGTGTTAAGTAGTGACTTATTTAGTAGTTGAATTGTACCTGTTGCAAAGTAGCAAGTACCTGTAAAGTTGCAATTATCAAATCCCTAAAAACCAGGGTCATGAGGTTGAGCCACCGGTCGTTATGGGAAAAGAATTTCCTTAAAATAAGATATTTAGCATCCGTGAATAATTTTTTACCCAATATTGTTAATGCAATACTCCAGCCGGTAAGTGAAACGTTGCGAGACCCATAGTCTTATAACGTTGATGTTAAATATTTCAAAATACCACCAATCCCAGGGCTTGGAAGGAACTTGAACAGAGCTTTGAAGGAAAGAAAACATCAAAATTGTTACTTATTCAAAGAAGACGGTGGGTCATTTATGTTCAAAGGTCAAAGACAGGACACCTGTACTTGACAGATCTTCTGTTTACTCTGTGCCATGCATAAGCTGTGACTCTGTGTACATCGGACATACTGGGAATGAAGTTATGACAAGAATGAAGCAGCACGGGTATGACTGTATGACTGTAACATCACAAACATCAAGAAGAAGGAGAAGACTGCGGTGGCTTCCCATCACTTTGATTCCGGTCATAATTTTAATTTTGACCATCCTAAAATTTTGGATTTTGAAACAAATTACAAGAAGCCTACACTCTCCGAGGTGTTGCATATTAACAAGCGGAGGGACAGGACCGTTAACTTTAGAACAGACACTCTTATTTCAGAGTTTATCTTATTTCATTCGACAGTGAGCTGCGTGTTCGGTTTTATTTTGTGTAGTCCCACCTCGTCATTTGGTGGTGTGGCTTGTTTTAATTGTTTTAATGCCGTCTAGATATTTCTTTTCCATTTCTAATTTTAATTTTAATTTCGGCGTAACTTGAGGTGAGAGTAATACATTTCCTTTGTAACTCTAATTTGTGCAATTTTTTATACAGCTCTGATGAAATTTAAGTTGAATTCAACGAAACGTCGGCGATGGGTTCATAGTTTTTTGACTTCTTGTCCCAATCCTCCAATTTACTACACATCTTGCTACTTCCTGGGAGGCAATCTCCATATTGATTGTTTTTTCTGTACTGTATTTCCATTTCCCGGATGTAATTCAATTTCCTTGTTTGAAATGCCAAGATTTAAATAAAAAGGAAGTAATATGGTCAAAATGACTAAAAATGGGAAAGGCTTCAACAGGTCATCAATTTGGTACCGACATTGTAGAAAAAAGCAACGTGAAGTTTTAAAGTTTTTACAACAGCTCCATGCCCAAAACGTTGCAGCCGACCCCCTTTTAGAATCAAATAATAGTAGTCTTAATGAGAATTTAGATCCTTTAAATTCTGGCGCTAGTTCTAGTTGTACTAACTCTAACACCAGTAATGGTTATGATTTTCGGGGTTCAAATCCACATGTATTAATTAATCAGGATATGGCTATAAATGATAATCTCAATGGCCATGACTCTAGTTTAGACCACATAACTTTTGATAATAATAATGCTTGCTTGAAAGAATGTCAACCTTCACAACATGATTCTTTGACACCTTCACAACATTGTCAAATAATTGTAGATTTAGATGAAACCTGGAGTGAACCTTTAGATGAAACTAACAATGTTCCTGATGAAATGAATGAAAATAATGAATTCAATTTTCCCGAAAAAAGTTTGGAATCCCGTGTCGTTTTGTTATATACAGTTTTGTTATATAAGTTAAAGCATAGCTCTTCAAAAACAGTTTCAAGATTACAGAGCTTGGCTTTAAACAATAAAATTTCACATGCCGCTTTAAAAGAACTACTAGCCATTGTGTCTGAACCTAGTTATTCATTTCAAAACTTTAAAAAAGATCCTCGTACTTTTTGAAAACCCCTCTTAAAATTAAACTGCGTATGTTGAACCTGGTCAGTACTGTCATATACGAATTCAGTATGCTATTGAATCCCTATATGAAATTTGTAGTAAGTTTAACTTTGGATCATTCTATGCACGAACTTCCATATTTTTAGTATTTGGCTGAGAACAAGGTAAAGTAGATATTTATTAACCTTAGTAATAACAGCAGCTGCATTTAACACTAGTTACTAGCAGAATATAATGATACACAACTTTGAAAATATAAAATTCTTTCCTAATCTTGCAGGTGAACAAATTGTCCAATTTAGGAGGATGTAATGTCGCCAACTCTACCAAAAGAATTTTACAGAAGTGTTCACAGATCCAGCAATGAAGCTGTACAGCTTCACTGGCCACAAAGAAAAAATGAAATTTGATGGTACAAAATTCAGTGATGCTTTAATGGGTAATCATAATAGTAATACTATATTTTTTCGTAAATTTTTAAAGAATTGTGAAATACTAGATAACTTTTTTACTTAGAAGGGGTACTTTCAACTTGCCTTGGTCAAATGCATCCTTTTTAAAAACATACTTCTAGGTAGAGATGTGAGTCGCAAACGTTTCCGAGCGAACAATTGAAATATTCGCATAAATTCGTGAAAGCTCGGCAGTGGTTTAGCGCGAACTTTCGCGAGTTTTGAAATTGGCGCCACTCTACCACGTGCTTTATCCCTTTCGTTCGATTCGGTGTCGTTCGGCGCGATGCTGCTCGGTTTTCGGTTGCTGCGCTGTATTGAGATGGCTCCATTTGGCCTAATGCGCAAAAGGAATAATAACACGTAGGCGACTTCGAGTGGCGTCGTCAATCGGCATGGTGGGACTCCGGCAAATGGCCTAATATTTAAAAGGTATAAGTACCGTAAAATATGACATGACGGACTGGCAACGGTGTGATGTGCTTTATTAGTATTCGTCAGCACGATCAATCAGCTGTTTTTAGTATATTGGAAATTTATAACATGGGAGAAGTTATGGCTTAATTTAATAATTATGTTTAACCGCCCTTAGCAAGATTCGCGAGGTATCTCGGGTCCCCTCTATAGTTTTAGTGTGTGGTAGAGAGATTTGTGGATCACAAATAGGCCTATTGCGGGACCTTTCGGATAAGTCTTTGGACAGTCTATTCCAGGGATCAATATACGATTTAGATTTACAGCTCCAGAAAAAAACAGTAGACTGCGAATTACTTTTAAACATGAGTTATACAATCAAGAAGGCTGCGAATGAAATTTACGAGTGTACTAAGGTTAACGCAATGCAGTAGTCACATTTAAAAGGAAACATCCGAGAGATATGTAATGGTTAAGGTAGATGATTTAACTTGAAGGAGTATGTAAGTCGGATAACGTGTTTTATAAAGGGACATGGTACGATTAGATTTCAAGGATTAGGCAGTTTGTACAGTGTGGGGCTCAATTATCTTACCAAGCTTTTTGTGTAAGGAGCTGAGCCCAACTATTCCCAGTCTCTATGTGAGGTATAAAGTAGGTATACCTCATTCAGTTATTTTTGTCATCTCGTTACCTTTGAAACCTTCATTTTTTTAGACCCATTTCCTTTCATCACATGTTGAGAAGATACGATAGAAATGTCAAAGTCAGATTTCCAACGCCTACTTGATGACAATAATAATTGAATGGTTTATATGTGTTTGTTTTTAGTACTGATATTGATATTTACCCTGAATATTTTCTATTTCAGTTTTGGTGTCAGAAGTTCGAGTTAACATCATGTTGAGAATTAACATGATGTTAAGGATTAATACCAATCATCTTAATACTTTTAAGAGTTGGACCTAGAAATAATGAAACTCATCTGGTTGTCCCTTAGAGCTGAATAACAATAATTATCCCTCAATTTCCCTTAGGATTCAAGTGCACGTCCTGAGACCTGAAATCGAAATGAAATTTATTTTTAGCTAATATTGTAGATATACTGTGGATAATTGTTTGCAATGACCTATTATCAAGAGTGCCAACGAACGAACGTTTTAATGAACTCTATCGACACTTTAGTGCTATTCATTCCCCATCCCTAATGTATGTGTCAAGCAGCAGGTTGAAGGCCCGACGAAAAGGAGTTTAACTTCACTTCGATAACAACAATGCATGGTAGTAGGTCGCGTGCCACATTTTTTTGTTTTGGTTATAAACAAAATGTTCTAAATTACGGGATTACAATAATACAGTCCGCTATATCGATTGTCCATATGAAGCTCTGTTTGGCGTTAAACCAAAAAGAAGCATAGCGTCGTCATCTCAACGAGAAAACTGCAAACATTGAAACAGAGGAACAGCTAGAATGTTTCAGATGAAAGTGACATGGATGGCCAAAGTACCATTGGAGCCAATACACCTTCATCTCAAGTATTGACTGATCCGCAACCAAGCACGTCTTCGTCTGAAATGCTGACTGATCCGCAACCCAGCACGTTTCCATCTGAATTGCTGACTGATCCGTAACCAAGCACGTCTTCGACTGAAATGCTGACTGATCCGCAACCCAGCACGTTTCCATCTGAATTGCTGACTGATCCACAACCCAGCACGTTTCCATCTGAATTGCTGACTGATCCACAACCCAGCACGTCTTCATCTCAAACACTCTCTGAAACTGAGTACGTCTTCATCTCAAATATTTACTAAACAGCACGAGCTAATTTATTCAAAAAGAGTAGCTGCAAAAGAGAATCTTCATCTCCAAGCAACAAAAATGTTGCGAACCTCAAAAAAAAAAGTTTCCTGCGGCACAAATTGGTGATACCGTAAGAGTTAAAGTCCCTGACGTCGACCGTGGTCGTACAGATCCCCGAAATGTGTTAGCAACTTTTGTTGAAATAGAGGATTTAGACTTTTATAAATTAGCAAATAAAGATGGCACCTTGAAGCATCTTTTCACCCGGAATCAATTCGCAATTTGTAAAGAAAAGTTAATTTCCATAGATGAGATTTCAACTCAGGAAGTATCGCTAAGAGAAGCAGCTTCTGCTAATTCAAAAAGTGGAGGGCAAGGCTATACCCGCTGTAACTGCAAGAAAAAGTGTTCCACTACTAAATGTAGCTGCAAAAACAAGAGACTTTTGTGTAATTCGAAGTGTCATGGTAGTTTAAGTTGTTGCAATAAATAAGGTTACCATACATTTTCTTTCGATTTTTTAAAATTCAGTTTAAAAAATGAAATATATTTTATTTATAAAACTGTTTTGATGTTTGTTTTAAGTTCAATACGTTCTTTATGTTTATTGGAAAACATTTCCCATGCTTTAATGTTTTAATCAAAAATAAATAATAACCGATAATGTTTTATTTTGTTTTCATTTAGAAAAAAAAGTTTCTTTTGAACATACACCGTGAGTGCATGATGAATGTTGACATTCTCCGGTGTAAGTTAGAAATAATTATATGTCATCAATATATCGGACATACGCCAAGTAACTTGGTGAATGTTGACATTCACCGGTATATCTCGACATTCACCGGATTTCGGTCTTTCACAGTAACATATTTATTTATTTTTCTATTCTTTATTGTATCTACTTTCTATAAAGATAAACTTTTCTATTTTAATTCAATTAAGGTATTAAGAATTTAGGTTAAGGTAATATACGGGGTGTTTCAGAGTTGTGGTGAGAAAAGCCTAGGGAAGATTCTGCCAAAATAAAGCAAAACGTTCAAAAGAACATGTATCTGCAAGTGCTTTGTTCTCGAGATACCTAGAGGGTGCTAAAGTTTGAATAAAAAAATACAAGTTTATTAATATAACGCAACCCGCACAAGATATTTTCACGAAATTTTGGTATTGTTGAAACCTATAACAGTATAATACGTATTTTACCATAAAAATATTATTTCTAGTTCCATTAGTATCGCTCGTGCAGGCACGGCACTGATGGATATTTTGAAAGAAAAAAACGATATACCACTGTTTTTTTTTACATAAAAATTATTTTTTAAATTTTTGTTCAATTCTGAAGAGAAAAGGTCTCTTATTTTTTTCCTAAGATGCACCATTTTTGAATAAAAATCAAAACCTACTTTTATGCTGGCCTAAAAGCAATGCTATTATGTAGGTACTTATTTTAATTTAAAATTAAAAATTACTGAACAAAACAATTATTGTACACCTACTGTCACCCTGTATTGAAGCAGGAGGTGCTCATTTTAAGCATTTGTTGTAATTGTAATAATGCATTATACTAGGCGTTATATTAATAAATATGTATTTTTTTATTCAAACTTTTCACACTCTGTATATCGAGAACAAAGCACTTGCGGACACATGTGCTCTTGAACTTTGTGGTTTATTTTAGAAGAGATCTCCCCCGTAGGCTTTATAAGATGCATTCGTATTTGGCGCCTTTATTCTTTGGCCAATCACGAGAGCTTATTTTGCAACTCTAGACGTTCGTAACAGGGAGACGCGAATTTACCGTCAAGGCAAGATATCACTGCTATGTAAAAGCACAGTATAAAGAATAATACATTATACCAGTAACGTCAGTCGGTCGAAAAATTGAAACTCCCCTCCCCTTGCCCCGTCCGCCCGGCCGCCGGCGATCCACCACCTAACCGGTTTTGGCTGGTTTTGGCAGTGCATCGCTTATACTTGAGCCGTATACAAGTCCCCTGTAACTACTCGAGAAAATTGCCGGGTGCAGGTGCGCGCGGCACGCTTTAGTTTTGGGAATATCAAAAGTGCCGACACGAACTGACGATACTGATATAATATATTATTCCTTATACTGTGGTAAAAGTGTAAATACGGAAGCGCTTTTTTCCCGTTGCACGTAGATCGATAGTTTTTGCAGGTCGTTTCTTGTTGAAATATGTTCATTATTTTGCTATAAACCCTAATTAGGTGAAATATGGTTTAGTTGCGTTTACGGCGTTGGTAGGGTAAAAGACCCAATAGTTGGCAAGGTCCCAATTATTGGCAATTCACCAAAGAAATGCCTGTAATTAAGTCTGTTGGTTATGAGGATATTATATAGTTAAGTATATATTGACATAGATGTCAGCACCAACGGTTAAAACAAGAATCGTCATGTCATTCGAACAGTTGATCGCGGAAGGTGCCGTTGTCTTTTACCCGCCAGCGACTCGCCATTTTGATAGAGAATAGTAAGTTTATTTTCCCATTCTACATCACAAATAACGCATGAGTTATGAAGCGTCCTATTCCGGATACTGCGGATGCCACCTGCTTACGCTGCTTATTATCTATTACGAGGCAACCGATTTCCCATGCATTAGTTAGTCAGAGCTTAATTGTCCATTTGTCCAAACATACTTTATTAATTATTGTAACTTAGTTCTTAAGCAATAAAAGTAGTTTTTTTAAAAAAGTCGTTTGCAACTCACAGTTCTTAAGTGGCGCAGTCGGTAGGATTGGCAATATCAATACATCGCGTAATTGATTCCGGTACGGTTTATTGCCAATTCAACTTAATCGATCCGTAGTATCCGAACGAATATCGGAGAAATCGGACTATCGGTGAAAAAGAACCAACAGTGCAGTTGCGTAGCGCAAAACGGAAATTAGTCCCACATTGATTAATTTCGAGGGCAGGCAGGAAGTTGGAAAGAACACACATCGTCACCAACGATCCAAGAAGCCCATAGGATGAAGCTACTACTAGTTTTGTAAGTGCAATTTTTTCTAATGATTAATCAAGAAGAAGATTTATCACATTTATTAAATAATTTATCAATTGATAATCGCGAACCTTCAGTTGGCTCTGGCTCCACTTCTTTACAGACCGAAGTGTTAGATAATACTTTTAATTTTGATAGTGAAATATTAGCGGAGAATCTAAAAAATTTAGAAGAGTCTGGAAAATTAAAATTAATAGTACCTAAATTAATATTAATAAAATGGCTGAGTTTCGACCAGAATACATTAAATGTGTACCTCAATTTGACGGTAATCCAAGTGAATTAAACAGATTTCTGGCAACTTGTAAAACTTTAATTGACCAATTTTACGATGCTGCCAACAGAAATAGCTTCCAAAATACTTACTTATTGCATTGCTTAATTGGTAAACTATCGGGTAGTGCAAGACTTGTTGTAAATGTACAAAACGTCTCCACCTGGGATGATCTAAAAACAACATTATATCGACATTTTGCAGATACTAGGGACGAAACTTGCTTAAATAGGGATTTAGTTATGCTTAGACAAGGTATTAACGAATCACCTCAGAATTTCTATGACAGGGTTTTAGAAATATTAAATCTAATAGTTAGTTTTGTTGATGCGCACGATACACAAGCATCTGCGACTATAAAGCGAGAGATGTATCAAAAATTAGCATTGACCACATTTTTATCAGGCTTAAGAGAACCCTTAGGGAACACTATTCGCTGCATGAAACCAACTGATTTGGCACAAGCTATACAGTTTGTTATTCAGGAAAATAATGTTCGATACTTCCAAACTAACACCACCCATATGGTCAAGCAACCATCTCAAAATATTCAAAAACCACGTCCTATTCAATCAGTACCATATTTTCCGAATTTTCAACCGCAACAACCCAGATTTTTCCCAATGACAATGCCTAATCCTAACAACACTTTTCATTCTCAAACAAGACACGACCAATTTCGACAATCTTTTCCATTCCAATCAGCACCTGTAAGGCCAAATTTTAATTACAGTGCACATAAAAACCCCTCAAACTCTCAGGTTGCAAGAAATAACACTAACGTTTTCAAACCTGACAGTTCGAAACCATTACCTACCCCAACTCCTATGTCGTTATGCACCCCGCAAACTTTTAGAACGCATAGATCACATAATCAAGGTCCTGGACAACAACGTCCCTCACATTGGAATTACCCTCCTAAAAAGAACTTGCCCACAATTGGAGAAATGTACAATACTGAATTAGATATCACTCCAAATGACTATACAAATTATTATCCGGATTCTGCAGAGGCATATTGCTGCCAAGATAATTGGGCAGATCAAGTTGCGTCATACGCAGAAGATTCTTATCAGCGTGGTGAAACTGATATGTCAATTAATAATCAATCTGCCGATTATTCAATATCTCAACCCTCTCAATCATCTGACGAAAATGAAAATTTTCGGCAAGCTTCCAACAGCAATTCCAACCCCTAACTAATAGCCCACCAATATTCACTTTTAATCTAAATTCTTCAAGCGAACTTTCATACATTATATTCCCAGAAAACAACTTAAAATTTCTTATTGACTCTGGATCAAGCAGGTCGTTTATAAACCCCGAACTTGCTAACGAACTTTTTCCAAGTCGTGTAATCAACGATCCCTTTGTTGTTAGTTCTGCATTTCAGCAATCAGCACACGACTACAGTACGCTTATTCCAGCTTCAAGACTTTTTAGAATACCATTTGACCAAGATCTTAAATTTTACTTATTTAAGTTTCATAAAGTATTTGATGGACTACTAGGCCTAGATAATCTCAAACTCCTACAAGCCACCATAAAACGAAAATAAAAAAAAAAACGAACTCTGATTTACATTGCATGACAATACTCCCACGCACAGAGCAAACCATAAAAATTAAAACCTGAATTCAAAACGGCGAAGTTGTCGTTCCGTATACAAAAAAAAACCAATGCGAAATTCCAGAATCCTTATGCATAGCAAAAAATGGTTATGCAATAACTACCATATTAAATAATGGAACTTCATCTGAAACGATCGACTTTTCACAACCAATAGAGGTGTAAAATTTCGACATTTCACTTTTACAAAATATTGACTTAAATAACTTTAATAACAATCCAACGCAAAAATCAAAATTAGACATTTCCAAGTTAAGAGTCAATCACCTTAATCCTGAGGAAAGACAACAAATTTTAAAATTATGTCAAGAGTTTTCTGATATTTTTTATAATGAAAACACGCCCTTAACATTCACTAACAAAGTAAAGCATACAATCAAAACATCCGACGAAATTCCAATTTATACCAAAACTTATCGATATCCCTTTATTCATCGCCAAGAAGTAGAAAATCAAATCAAAAAAATGTTAGATCAAAAAATTATTAGGCCCTCTGATTCACCTTGGTCGGCACCCATTTGGGTTGTCCCCAAAAAATTAGACGCGTCTGGCCAACGGAAATGGCGAGTGGTTATCGATTATAGGAAATTAAATGAAAAAACAGTAGATAAGAAATACCCGTTGCCACAAATCGCGGACATTCTTGATAAATTAGGCAAGTGTCAATATTTTTCTACTATTGACCTAGCATCGGGATTTCATCAAATCGAGATGAGTGAGTATGACATTCCCAAAACTGCCTTTAATACTGAAAACGGTCATTATGAATTTCTTAGAATGCCATTCGGCTTAAAGAATGCTCCGGCGACCTTTCAACAGGTTATGGACTGCATATTACGCGGAATTCAAAACGAAAAGTGCTTAGTGTACCTAGACGATATTATCGTATACTCGACTTCGTTACAAGAGCATCTAGTAAATTTAAAACTTGTATTTCAAAGACTTAGGGAATCAAATTTTAAAATACAGCTTGATAAAAGCGAATTTTTGAGACACGAGGTCGCTTACCTTGGTCATGTTGTCACACCCTCCGGTGTAAAACCTAACCCGGATAAAATCAAAGCAATAAAACAATATCCTATTCCCAATACGACCAAACAATTGAAAGGATTTTTAGGACTCTTAAGTTACTATCGTAGATTCATTAACAATTTAGCAAATTTAACAAAACCATTAACTAGATGTTTGAAAAAAGGTGCTAAAATAGAGCATAACGAAGAGTTTGTTAACTGTTTTAAAACCTGCAAAAATGTGTTAATTAATGAACCGATATTACAATACCCCGACTTCAGTAAACCATTTAATTTGACCACTGATGCAAGTAATGTGGCAATTGGCGCTGTCTTATCACAAGGGCCAATAGGTCAAGATTTACCAATTGCTTATACATCTCGTACCTTAAATGACTCAGAATCAAATTACTCAACCATTGAAAAAGAGTGTTTATGTCTTGTATGGGCAACTAAATATTTTCGCCCCTATTTATTCGGAAGAAAATTCAATATCATAACCGATCATAAACCATTACAGTGGTTGTTTTCTTTAAAAGACCCTTTTTCAAAATGATTGCGTTGGCGTATTAAATTAGAAGAATTCGATTATAATATTATATATAAAAAAGGCAAAGTTAACACAAACGCCGATGCTTTGTCTCGCATTGAAATTCACGTTAAAGAAACCCAAGAAACTAAAGACTTTGATTTAGATAAATACGTTAACGACGTCTATGAGGAACATTTACAACCTTCCACAAGTCGCGACATAGATCAAGTTTCAATCATAGCGCAATGCGACGACGACGACCCACCAGATATCCCTGACGATGACAAAAACACGGTACACACGAACGCTGAAAATCCTGTAGCAGGTATTCCAATTTCAGAAACGGCAGTTAATTACGGCGCTAATCAAATAATTATTCAAAAAGTGTTTCACTCACCAGCAAAACACAAAATTTAAAATTTGTTCAATAAAAAGAAAAGAATCTGTCCAACTTTCTGAAAATAATTACGAACAAGAAATAATAAATTTTATGAGGGAAGTTGTAGCTCCAAATAAACTTTATTATTTATATTTCGAAGACCCCGATATGTACGAACCCTTTTCTGATGTAATTAGGCAAAATTTCAGATGGCCCTCTATTAAATTTCTGCATTGTCTTAAAAAGTTAGTCGACGTAATCGACAAAAACGATATCAAGGATATAATTAGAAATTATCACGAAGGTAAAACTAACCACCGTGGTATAGAAGAGACTCTCAAGCGCCTAAGAGAAAAATATTATTGGCCAGAACTTAAACAATCTGTCCAATCTTATATCAATGATTGTGAAATATGCTTACAAAGCAAATACGAACGTAACCCAGTTAAAATACCAATGAATGTCACACCTACAGCTTCAAACATAACCTACAAAAATAAAAATGTTATGAATCGAAATCATTAATTCTATTATCCGAACTAAGCTAATACTACAAAAACCCTGCATAGCTAGTAAAAAAAAACATTTAAAGGACTCGTTCTGTTTTTTCGCGTATTTCTTTGATCAAGTAGTAAACTTATTCTGTATGTTTTCAGAATAATGCCAAAAGTAAAGCAAAATTTGAGGTACTTCAAGTCGTACTCTAAAGAGGCACTACAAAATGCCATTGAAAGGCAAGTGGAATGGCGCAATGGAATGGCGCAATCCAAAGCTGCAGTAAAATATGGTGTACCTCGGCAGACTCTTCAATATCGAATGAGAAGTAAATTTATAAAGACTTCGCACGGACCCACTCCTGTTTTGACTAACGAAAAAGAAATTTACTAGAAAAATGGATCTTGGAAAGCCACCTGAAAAGATTTCCACGTCGCCGATAAGATCTTCAGTCGTCGGTAAAATCATTTTTAGATAAAAATCCTCGACCAAACCCCTTCAATAATAACATGCCAGGAAAACACTGGTATGAAGCATTTGTAAAGCGACATCCAGGGCTTGTCCGTCGAGTTCCTGAAGGTGTCACTCCTGCAAGCGCAAATGTTTCTGAAAAAGATATCCGAAGTTGGTACACCAGAGTTGAATCTTACCTCGAAAACAAGAACTTCACCGAAATCCTTCAAGATCCGACTCGAATTTTCAATGGTGACGAGACCTGTTTTTCACTCTGTCCTAAAGAACATAAAGTACTAGCTCCAAAGGGTACAAAAAATGCTTATGAAGTGGATCAAGGCGTTGCAAAATCGAACATCACAGTTATGTTCACATTTTCCGCAGACGGCTCTATGGTACCACCGATGATAATATACCCCTATAAGCACCTACCAGCGAATATTGCGTGTAGTGCGTTGGATGAAATCTGAAGTATTTTATGAGTATGTTTCAAATCTATTACATAAACATCTCAAACAAAACAACGTAAAGAGACCAGTGATACTCTTCGTTGATGGACACAAGACGCATTTAACATATGAGTTAAGTACCTTATGTACTAAATTGGAAATCATACTTGTCGCCCTATACCCCAATGCAACAAGAATTTTGCAACCCGCAGATGTTGCTTGCTTTAAACCGTTGAAGACAAGATGGAAACAGGCGGTGTTGGAGTGGAGAAGACGTCATCCATTGTTTCAATTGACTAAACAACATTTTGCCCCTATTTTGGAAGAGGCAATAAAGGGTTTAAAAGAATCCACAATGGTTTCAAAGCTTGTGGTTTGTTTCCCTGGAACCCAAATGCCATAGACTTCACAAAATGCTTGGGAAAAGAAAAAAACAAAGTAACCACAGACCAACAAGATATAGTTTCTTCAGATTTTGCTTTGAAATTTCATGATTTTTGTGATATTCTGGGAAAAAAACAAGCAAGAATTGCGTCTACATAGCGGCGAACAAGAAGTTACGGAAGGCTTTCTTATACTCCAAAAACTTTATACAAAATTTGCAACAATGGACCACGCTGAACAATTGGAAGAAGACAAAAATATTTCTACAATTCATGTGGATTGTGACGCCGACGATATCCATGAATTTTCAGAGAAAGAGATCGAAGACATGGATAAAATAATTTGCGACGAAAATATTCAAATTGAAGAAGGTTCCAACGTACCGGACAATTCTGTTAGTCCTGAAGCCTCAGTTCCCATTCACAAATACGCAGATACACCGCCGGAAAAATTAGTTCTTGAACCGAATTTTTTGATCTGTCTAACCGATCGAAATAATAGTACGTCTTTTTGTTCTACCTCTCCCCTGAATAGATGCCCACAATGGCCCAAAACTCCGGAGAGGAAAAATAAAAAACAAGTGGAACGGCTCCCGTTTGTGATATCTTCAAGCGGCTGGAAGAAGATTCATAAAGAAAAACAGAAGGCAAAAGATGAAAAAGAAAAAGAAAAGCAAGAAAGAGAAACAAAATAAAAACCAAAAGTTAAACAAAATAAAAAACCAAAGATCGGTTGAATATGTTAAGAGTGGACTAATAGGAAAACCGACTGCCAAGCCAAAACACGTGAAAGATCTGACCTCAATTGAAGTAGAAAATGTTGGGAGTGAACCAAAAGAAAAAACGATTGCCAAGCCAAAGCATGTGAGAAATCTGACTGCTCTGATTGAAGTAGAAAATACTGATAACTGCCCTCTTCAAAGCATAGCAACAACTTCTAAATCCGGACCGTCTTGCCTTCCGATAAACAACATAATTTGTAATAAAGGGCTTTTTTTCCTGTGCACCTAAAACTTTTCAGTGTTGAATTTTGGTGTTAAACGTCAAAGCTGTTCAAAAGCGTATAATTATAAGTGTCTACAAAAAAATAACACGTTTCGTGAATATTATAAATGAACAGTTTGCACAAATTTAGGACTATAAGTTAGTCACATAACTTGTATTTTATAGGAAAAACTTGTTTATATTTTTTATATTTTTGTATTTGAACTTTTCCCGAACTGATCTTTAACCTAAAATAATGAGAAATATAATATTATTCTGTTCGTCCATTCGTTTTCTAACAAAAACAGGGTGTCCAAGTATTTAGAACCCAGGTACCGATCTAGGTACCTATAGGGCAGGTAGCAACCCAAATATTGCATGTATAGTCCTATGCCAATAACTAGATATTCCTGCCAATGACTGGAGATTCCGGCTACAAAAAATAAAAAATATTTTTTCGATAATAAGAAATTAAATTTAACCTATAGCATTTTTAAACTCTCGAATAAATCATTCGCAAGTTTTATACCTTGTGCGGCGGACGTGTAGTTTGTCGAGCCTAAGATAGCAGGGTCACCGAACAATCGAATGGAGTTTGCTATTTTAACCATCTTGAATAGAATTTTAAAGGACTACCCTCTCTAAGTGAGAATAGCCCTGATGAAGACTAACTAAACAGTCGAAACGTCGGCCATTTTCGAATAAAGAAGAGGTGCATTATTTGTCCTAATCCCGCTAACTTCACCAACTACTGTTCATAATATATTAATAAAAGCACAGTATAAAGAATAATACATTATATCAGTATCGTCAATTCGTGTCGGCACTTTTCATATTTCTAAAACTAAAGCGTGCCGCGCCCGGCAATATTCTCGAGTAGTTACGAGGGGACAAACACATGCGATGCACTGCCAAAGCATTGCCAAAACCGACCAAAACCGGTTTGGTGGTGCACCGGCCGGCGGCCGGGCGGACGGGGCAAGGGGAGGGAAGTTTCAGTTTTTCGACCGACTGACGTAACTGATATAATGTATTATTCCTTATACTGTGATAAAAGGTATACTAGTCAGATGAGCTGCTTAACATGCCAATAACTGGGGTTTTTACCCTAGTTTGTTATTGTAAATATATTTATGTACAGAAAATGGCTTCGTTTAGTAGAAAAAGCGCAGGAAAACGGCTCTTGTTGTAGTAGTGTTGAAAATACGTAAAGCGATGAATACGAGAACGTTTGTCTGTCTAGTAGAGGAGAAGATAATTCTGATATATCACTTACGTCAAGTAGTCACAGAAGAGTCAACTGTAGAAGATATTCAAATATCTACTGGTCGCGTTTGGGTAGAACACAATTTAGAAAATTTGAGTCCTCCGCCACTGATATTTCCTTTTTCTGAAGAGCTTCGCGTTGTGGCTGATATAGAAGAGAAAAACGATATTTTATCATATTTCGAATATTTTTTCGATTCCAAACTTATTGAAATTCTTGTTTGCGAAATAAACAGATTGGCGCAACAAGAGATAGATAAGCTAAAAAAAATAAAAAAACTAAGCAAAAGGACTGGCTGCCAACTGATAATTCCGGAATATGTTTTTTTCAGCAGTGCTGTTATTGCAAGGTGTAGTTCAAATGCCCGAACAGGAGTAGTATTGGTCAAAAGAAGTTTTACGTTGTCCAATTTTTGGAAAAGTTTTGAAGGTACACAGATTCAGATTGATAATGAAGTATCTGCATTTGTGACAACAAATCTTTCGAAGCATCAAACCATCCATGGCCATAATTGTCAAAACTATATCCAGTTGTGGAATACTTGAGGAATGAATTTCAAAATGAAATAGTTCCTGAATGTAGGGATGGCGACGATGTATCGATGCTTTCTAAACATCGGGAAAAAACATCATCGATATGTTATACGTGCCGATGTATCGATACGTCGACCCCTTGAGCTAACATCGATGTGAGGTTAGGTTACGTTATTTATTTTTATTTGATGGATTGGTTTTAATGGTGTTTAGTATTGTGGTACTGTTGGTAGTCTGTGAATGGTCTGTGATTGTCTCTAAGCTAATAACAAACCAAACTGATCTGAATTATTTCATCTCATGAAATATGCGAACATGCCCCCCTAAATTAAAAAGCCAAATATGGAAGTACTTTTGTAAAGTTGATAGTACTAGTGCAGAATGCAAATTGTGTCGAAAGAAGTGAAAAATAAGTGGTAACACCTCAGATTTAAAGGGTCACATGCAAGTTCACCAAAAATAATTAAATTCATCGGAAAACCTGGCGGCAGATGTCACTGAAGTATGTACAATTGATGTAGTTGAACCTGTACAATAAACAATTGCAGCATTTCAAATATTTGTATGGCTTCTGTAAGCTATTATTTTCTAATTTTAATATGTAAATAAATTTTAGCCACAAATCCTAGCAAGGCGGAGATGTATTGAGAGCGATTTAAATGTACATGAGCCAAGACCATCAACGAACAAAGAGAGTGTCTCCCCCACACTACAGGTTGAAATAGGTGTAAGTATAAATTACCACATTTTCCTCTTTGACTTTAATGCTATGTTCTTAAATGCTATTAAAGGCCACATTTTGATATTCGTAGCAAACAGCTGTGCAAGTTCATACTCCAAGCAGTTCGGAGCCGGAGCAGAGTTCCCAAAAATCAAATGATGTTGACAAGTCGGGTAATTTACAGGTCGGAAAAGATTTAAGTACTTCACTGGTCAGAAAAAATTCTGTTTCTGGTGCAGAGCAGCCAAAAATTAAGAAGATCTTTCAAAGTATTACCAACTTTGAAGGTTGGTACCTCTATATTCTTACACATCCAACTTTTAAAGTTTTTGCTAAGTTAGGTATAAAAATTATTTTAAACTAGGCATGTGCTATGGATTTGCAGCATTCTAGGCACTAGTTTTGTTTCTATTTAAGACGTCGAATCTTGGTGCCACAAGTGCCAAGTTTGTTGTGCTACAAAAGGACTTCGAACAAGATCACGGGGCCGAATGGTTCAGTACACTGTAGGTGCTCCATTCGAAAGGGTAGCAATTATTGTCGCGGGACCATTTCCTCAGACTGAGTCAGGCAACAAATACATCTTGGTCGCCATGGATTATTTCACTAAATGGCCTGAAGCGTACGCCCTGCCTAATCAGGAAGCAGCAACTGTGGCAACGGTGCTAGTAAATGAAATAGTTCAGGTGGTTAGCAGGTTTAGGACAAATGAAACACCCCTGTAGATCGAGAAACGGCCAACGTTTCGACGTATAATTAACGTCTTCTTCAGGGCTATTTTCTAACAACAAGGGTGGTGTTTGTCAATACATGTCATTTATTGTTGTTGAGACGAACAACGTGTCTCGTTGATCTTGTAGACTGAGTCCTTTTGTGCTGTTGTGTGGAGTATGTTGTTCTCTATGTTTGCCTCTTTTTTATGCCATCATGTATGTGCAATTATTAAACATTGACACCACCCTTGTTGTTAGAAAATAGCCCTTAAGGAGACGTTAATTATACGTCGAAACGTTCGCCGTTTTTCGATCTACAAGGGTGTTTCATTTGTCCTAAACCTGCTAACCACCTGAACTGAGAGTGCTAAGGACGCGAACCACCATCACCAAGTAAATGAAATGTTCTGCAGATTTGGAGTCCCTCTCAAATTTCATTCTGATCATTTGAATTGCGATTCGATATTGCAGGAACCAGAGATGAGAGGAGAGCACTGGATCCAGCAGCTCCAATTTCAGCAATGTTTGATATTTTTATTCAGAACTGCCAAGCCTGCTATGCTATAGGGAAATCAGCTTGTATTGGGGACGATGTCGGTTTAAGGTGTATATGCCTAACAAACCTGTAAAGTATGGCCTGAACATCATGTGTTTTACAGATGCACGAACCAGTTACTTGTTGAATGCATATACTCGTATACCCTGACAAAGGTTCAGACGGAAATGAACATTTCGATGTCGAAAAAATATATATTAAACTAACACAGTCCGTATTGCGCTTGGCAAAACCCCTGTATAATTCTAATCGATGTTACTTTTGATAATTGGTTTACAAGCATAGAACTTGTGCAGATAATGGAAAAGAGTCCCTGACGTGCATTGGCACGTTACGAAAAAATCGAAGAGAAATCCCCACTACATTTCTACCATCACAAACAAGAACGGTAAGAAACGCCCTGTACGGTTTTACTAAAGACATTTCCTGCATACACAACAAAAATAAATAAATCAAATCCGTGCCTCTGGTCACATCTTCCCACCACAATCCTAGCTTGAATCCTGCAAGTGGGAAACCAGATATAATTGCTGACTACAACTGTACAAAAGGTGATGTCGACACAATTGACGAAAAGTGTGCTAAACTTACATGCAGCCGTAGAACTCGCCGTTGGCCAATGACTCTATTTTTTTAATATTTGATATAAACACAGTGAATGCTTATATGAGCCGCTCAGAGGAAAAGTGGTATAAATCACAAATTTTTAATTTTTCAGTTATACCGCTTTTCCTGCAAATATAGTTATAGGTCATCCATTTATTAAGGGGTATAAGTCAAAACACTATGTTCACGAGATATCGCGGTTTAAAATTTTAGCTATCAATGAAAATCCGCCAGCTTCTTTGGAACAGTGGTATATGATAAAAACTCAAATAGCCACGTGCGCGCCACTGCTATGTTTGTACCAAGCTGTTGCGTGTTTGCCGTGTGACCTCAGTATCCAGTATCCATAGTAACACTTTGACTGAAGCTTTTGTGAAATTATTATTTTCTCGGGAAGAACAATAAGTTATTAGAGCTATGACTATTATCAGTATCAATATTTAAAGAAATTTTTTGCACACAATAATTTAGATACTATTCCTAATAACCAAATTAATGATGCCGAAGAAACGCGTGCAACACGATGACGACCATACAAAAACTAAACGTAAAATTCAGAGGAATGCTGGGAAGAAATACGTGACAAGTTACCTATTCCGTAATTACGTTGTAGATGGAGTAAACGGAAACGGTATATTCTCTCGTTTTTGGAATTTGAAGGATTTTTTGAAGCATATACAGTGTGTCCCAAATTGGTCTTCCATGTATTGGAATCTCAGGAACTATAGGAGCTACGAATTCGGTTAAATGGGAAAAGTTCTAGACAATTATGTGAGAAATGTAATAACAAAAACGGGGTGGCTGTAACCAATCGGGTTTTTGAGAAATTTTGGGAAAACCAAAATGGTGCATTTTTAAAAAACTGTTATACATTTTTTATTTTAAAAGATAATCGAAATTTGTGAAAACATTTCTGAAGCAACTTTTTGAATTGAATATAGGGGAGAGTATTGTACCTTGGGCCATCTTGCACCTTGGGTCATGCTGATTTGCCAATCTTCTTATAATTTGAAATCGTTTAAGTTTAAGTAAACATCTGACAATACTGTAAAGTGCCTACAATCAACACGGCTTGCTTGGCTGTGCGTTACTTCTTGTTCAGTTTAAAGTTATCTCTGTTGAGGCATGCATGTAAATATTTTTTCATGTTAGTTGAGTGATTTTCACGGCAACGTAAGTAGTATTTTAAACTGAAATATTTACTAGCTCTACCTGTAGACATTCATGTACATGTGACAAAAATTTTGTTTGTTAGTTTAGAAGTAATCTGGACACTCTTGTACCTTAGGCCACTAATTCGTTTTGTACCTTGGTCATGGCCCAAGGTACAAAACGCATGGCCAAAGGTAAAATGTCATACATATTGGTTGAAAAAATACGCACATCTGCATTTATTTATTGTTTTTTCTTAGATGCCCAGAAGCAAAGACGGCGTAAAACGTGCAAAAGTGAACGTTGATTTGCTAACCAATGCTGTTAATGCAGTATTAAGGGAAAACATGTCTACACGAGCTGCTGCTAAGCAATTTAATGTGTCAAGAACTACCCTCCAACCCCTTTTAAAGAAACATCAAGATGATGAGCCTTTTGCTTATAGAAATCACTGCGATAAGTGGAAAGTTTTTTCTGTAAAACAGGAAGATATGTTGTGTAATTACTTAATTACCTGCAGTAAGATGTTGTATGCTGTTTCAATAAAGGAGGCTCGAAAACTTGCATTTAATTTTGCAAAGTGTAACAACTTTATTTGTCCATCTTCTTGGGACAGGCTGAAAAAACGTGGTATTATGGATTTATGAGTTTATGAGCTCTAGACAAGCTACTAGCTTGTCTAGAGCCACGAGCTTTAATAAACACAACGTTTCTTCGTTTTTCAATAAATATAAAGAATTATTAGATAAGTACCATTTTGCCCCTGAAAAAATATATAATGTAGATGAGAATGGCATGTCTACAGTGCACATACCCTCCAAAATTATAACTGTTAAGGGCACAAAACAAGTGGAAAGTATGACATCCGGTGAGAGAGGCGTCAACACTACTATTATTGGTTGCATCAATGCGATAGGCAATACCATACCACCAGCTATGATTTTTCCACGAGTACATTTTAAGGAAGATATGCTAAAGGGTGCACCCGCAGGTACATTGGGAATGGCACATGCAAGCGGCTGGTCGAATTCCGAAAAGTTTTTAGAATTCCTCAAGCATTTTATAAAACATGCAAAACCTTCTCAGAATAATAAGGCTTTATTATTGTTGGATAATCACGAAAGTCATATTTCTATAGAAGCTATAGACTTAGCGAAAAGATCTGGGGTAGTTATGTTTACATTTCCGCCTCACACAAGCCATAAGTTGCAGCCCCTTGATAGAGGAGTTATCGGGCCGTTTAAAAAGTTTTACAACGCAGGAGCTACTGAGTGGCTGCAGTCACACCCTGGAAAGCCACTAACGATTTATGACGTAGCTGAAATTGTTGGACAGGCGTATCCAATGGCATTCACCCCGATTACCTAATATTCAAGCGGGTTTTAAAGCATCTGGAATTTGGCCCGTGAATGCACATAGCTTTGGCAAAGACGAATATTTATCTTCAAGCGTTACAGATCGAGTTTACACTAATGATGTGAATTTTCAGGATTTGAATAACATAACAGAAATATCTAGAAGTTTGTCCGAAGACATGGTGGAAGATGTTCCAAACTCTTTACCAAGCACATCATCCAATTCATCAAATTTGATCTCTTTTCGCTCTACTGAAATAATACGCCCATATCCCAAAGCTGGCCCAAGGCTTGAATCTGGTAGAGGTACACCTAAACCTGGAAGATCAAGGGTGTTAACAGAAATACCAGAAAAGGAGGAAATTGAGAAAGAACATGAGAAGAGACTTGCTAAAAAAAGAGTAACTGTTCAGAAGGTAACTAGAAGGATATTAGAAGAAAGTTCCACATGTTCCTCAGATGAAGAAATTGATGGATTGAAAGGGTCTGAGTCTGATGATGTTGATTGGCCGCCTGTTGTGGACACCGATGAACAAAATGATGCAAACAATGCTAATGAAAAAATTAGTAAAGGCGATTTTTGGCTGACCAAATTAGAGGGAAAGAAGAAAACACATTATTATGTTGCTGAGGTAGTTGAAAGTGTGAAACAAGAGTTTACGGTCAAATATTTAAAAAAAAATTTAGAGGTGCTGTTAATGAATTTTTGTGTGAAGACGAGAAAACATATGAGATTTTAGAAAAAGACTTTATTGTGAAGTTACCCAAACCTGCCAGTGTGGGAGGCTCAGCAAGACAGGCTTTGCATTTGACTTTTCCTATAAATTTTGATACTTACGGTATTGAATAAAAACCACTATTCATTTATGTTGCCCTTTTAAATGTAATAATTTTAATTTTTTTTGAAATAAAGCTGTTTTCTCGTTTTTCTTCTAGTGTGGCCCAACGTACAATACTTTATTGACCAAGGTACAAGAAAGGGTTTACCTTGGGCCATTTGTCAATTTATTTTCATAACCTTAAAAACATTACTTCAATGTTAACAAAAGATATTCCAATCTTATCTCCAATAATGTTAAAACATTGTTTGCATAATATTTTCGAGATTAACTGTATTTTTGAAAAAAAGCTGCCCAAGGTACAATACTCTCCCCTACCTGTAGAGCTAAAACTTCGATACAACGTTTCACTACACTGTTTTTCTTATGACGGCCATATTGGATTTTTACACTTGTTTACAGAGGACAAGAAATGCGTTTCAGTAATGTATAACAACCCTAGCAAGATTTTTAGTATTTTAAAAAATCAAGGAAAATATAGTTTTTACTAGTAGGCCATGGATTGAACTAGACAGTAATATGTGGTTATTATCGCGAATGCTTAAAAACAATATCACAATGACTGTAGAGGTCACAGAGCAATATTTGTTGAATGCAGAGTTCT
The DNA here is from genome assembly GCA_951812265.1 of Taphrorychus bicolor. Classification (NCBI taxonomy): domain Eukaryota; kingdom Metazoa; phylum Arthropoda; class Insecta; order Coleoptera; family Curculionidae; genus Taphrorychus; species Taphrorychus bicolor. Next base: position 3,910,659 of record OX638307.1, on the reverse strand, counting down.
TAAAAATTAAATTGAAACAGCTGGAAATTACTTAAAGTAAGGGACATTTTGACATGCGGGAATTTCATTTCCTAGCCAAGAGAAATACTCAAATTTCAAAAACTGACTACGAAGGAAAATATCCGGAACGAGGAACGACTTCGGCTAGTTTAAAACAATTCAAGTCTTGAGGTCAATAGATTTATTAAATTAAAAACATTTTCTTTCTTCAAGGCCAAGTACCTAAATGCGGAATACACGATAACGGAATATTACTCTCAATTGAAAAAGATTTTTTTTTGAGATAGCCATGTATATGAATACACAATATGAGGTAACTTATGAGGATTCGTCAACGTTAGTCCCGCATCCATCTAACCAAATACTTTGACGGTATCTAAAGACTTAAAATTTGACTACTTTCTTTCTTACTTGAAGTAAGAAAGTTTTCTTTTTTAATTTAATACATTTATAGACTTCAAGTCTTGAATTGTTTTAAACGATGCTGAAGTCGTTACTCGTTCCGCCTATTTTCCTTAGTAGTCAGTTTTAGAAATTTGAACATTTCTGTTTTCTTGGAAATTAAATTCCAGCATGTCAAAATTTCCCTCACTTTAAGTAATTTCCAGCTGTTGCTGCAACATGGAGCGAAAAACGGCAAGGATCCAATCAAAACAAATAATTTTCCAATCAACAATCAGCCAAAGTCAGCCTCCTATCATCCAAGTTAGGGCATCCTATAGATTTCATCATACTTTGCCATAAAAATGAGTTACCGGTGATTTTTTTTTGCCAACTAACGGATTGATCCTAGTCGTAGTCGTAGTCGTTATCGTAGTCGTTATCGTATTCTTATTAATTTTCGTCCATAACAATCCATATATTTATATCTATTATTTTGTGCCTAGAAACAATCTTTGCTGTTTAGGTGCCTAATATCTTCAATACACTCAGCACGTTGTTTCTTGATACAGAAAACGCTAGCCTAGCTGAGTTGCCTGAAGAGATCCTTCGACAAAAGTATATTTGCGAAAATCGGCACCAACCACTTTCACTTAAAGCAAAATGCTGTACCGCAACACTACGCGTCTGTGTCTGGAGTTACTCACGAGGAAAATTCCACTTCCCCTACTTTGAAAGTAATGACACCAGAGTGCACATACAAGAGAAAGCTCCCTCGCAATTGGCCTGGAATCCCCAGTGAAAATATCCCTTCTGCAAATAATAGATTGAAACTATCGAATTCTAGCGATGAAGGATTTCTTGCAGAGCTTACAAGTCTACCAGAAACGATAAAAAGAACTTTAAAAAAATTGTCCAGTTATCCAAGTCGCAAATCCAAAAGTGTCGATTTACAATAAACATTATTTTACTAATTTTAAGTTTTTTGTCAGCCGGGGCTAAAACTTTTGTGTTAATGCAATTACGTGGGAAACGGCGAATATGGCAGCAATCTGAAAAATAATTTTCAGTATCTTTTATTTTACAAATCACCTGGAGCTTACCGGCTTACCGCTTTTTACAGCGTAAAGGGATCATACTCGCTGGTGCAACAACAATTAGGCGTTGGATTGGAGAAAATCATCAATCAAACATTTTTTGTTAGTTTAGAAGTAATCTGGACACTCTTGTACCTTAGGCCACTAATTCGTTTTGTACCTTGGTCATGGCCCAAGGTACAAAACGCATGGCCAAAGGTACAATATTATACATATTGGTTGAAAAAATAGGCACATCTGCATTTGTAGGGAATGGATCCTGGGCTATTGAAATATCTTAAATTACATGGTTAATCTTTAAAGTGATGAAATGAGCATAAAAGATTGTTTGGAATATAATAAAAAATTAGATATAGTAGATGGATTTGAGGATCTGGGACCACTAGGGCGACGTCCGAAAAGTGCTACTAGCGCATTGTTTTTTTCAATGCATTCAATATATGGAAAATGGAAAATTCCAGTGTCGTATTATTTTTCGAGAACTGCCTTATCAAAAGAGAAAAAACCTTATTCTAGATAGTTTAAGATCCTTGATTTCCATAGGATACTTGCCTAAAGCAATTGTTTGTGATCAGGGCACAAACAACCGAGGTGCTCTCACATTACTTGGCGTAACTGTCGATAAACTTTTTTTTATTGTGAATGGACATAATGCTTTATACGATACACCACACTTATTTAAAAGTATAAGAAATAATTGGTTATCACGATTTTTCAAATTTCAAAATAATATTGACCTATAGCTAGGGCCTTACCAAAAAGAACAGAAAGACACATATCTCCAAACAACTTTGAAAAAATGTCTTGTAGTTTAGCGCTTCAAATATTTCTCAAATCCATCTCAGCTGCAATTCGAACCTGTATTGAAACAGGACAAATACGTGATAGGGAAGCATCTGATACCGTTGAATTTATTAGAACCCTCAATAATCTATTTGACGCTCTTAAACGCAAAAGATTATTTGATAAAAATCCCTTTAATTGTCAACCACACAATGTCACTTTTGATTATGATGGCTGTCTAACGAGATTTTGGTAGTGACTTTAACTAGAACACAACCTTTGAACTTTTTAGTTAATCCCAGCACATCAAATAATATTGACGAAACTCGAGATGAGACTGAAGAAACAAGTCTGTATAATACAAGAGGTAGGTACAGTTCGATTCAGGAAAGATGAAAATCACAAGACAACATTGAAGAAAGATATTGAATGATACAAGCATAATAGCTGCAATAACAAAGTACCAAAGACGGCAGAAACAGTAATAGTGTCGATTGAGAGTACGTACTTAATCTTAAAGTATTAGGGGCGTATTCAGAGATCAAGCCAAATCGGCGCTCATCTCACTTTCAGATTTCCCTTAAATCCCACTCAAGTTAGGGTTACCTTAAATCTACCCCACTATCTGTATTCAAATGACCAATTTCAATGAGCGCCTAATTTGAGTGTGAGTGAAGAAAAAGGTAACTTGACCTAATCTCATATTTTCTAAGATCGTTACGCCCCGCTCTGCGAGTATTTCTATCCTCTACTTTTTCAATACAAATATAAGGATAAGAATCCTCTCAGAGCTGGGGTCTGAAAACCCCAGACTTTAAATTAAACTTAACCTACAAAGAACGTTTAACAACACAAAGAAAACTTGTTTGTTTTTTTTTCAATTTTGTTTCTTTCGTTAGCAATTCAGAAAGTAATCGAACATGTTTAGTGAAAACACAAAAAGATTGTTCATAACGGGTGTAGAGAAAGCTTTCTTAAAAGAGCTAGTATGTGAGAAAAAGGAACTAATAGAATGTAAAAAAACTGATGCAATTTCTACATCTAAAAAGAAGAAAATATGGGCAGAGATAACAACTGAATTTAATTCCCACTCTGAATATTTAAATGTAAGTATACTCCTACCCTAAGCCTATATTTTATTCTTTATTTAAGACGTCTGTTATATTTTCAGAGAACTGTTGATAAATTAATGAAATGTTGTGAGAATTTGAAATCCGAAGACGAAAAAAAATCTCCAATGAAAAGAAAACTCAGATGGGTACCGGCGGTGGCCCAAATAAAGCTCCAACTCAAGATGCACTAGCAATGTCTTTGATTCTTATCTAGACATTGAAGTAACAGACACAATAGATAGTGACACAATCGCAATGCTAAGTATCCAGAAAAACAATCCCCAACTAGACTATACCTACTATATGCTAGAAGAAGAAATATTAGTGGAAACGCCAGTTCCATCTGAGGCTCCATCAAAGCAAAGAGGTAAATTTGGGTTTATTTGAAGACAAATTTTTATTACCTTAAATTTTGATGTCAAACAATATTTTAGAAACTATTTCCCATCACCTTAGGAAGATGCCACTGATGCATTGCCTAATGAAATACTTAGACAAGACCGACACCAAGAACAAAACATAAGAGTTGTCTAATATATCACGGTGCACTGCAATCGAACAAGAATTGCAAGTAAGGCTAGAAAGATCAAAAACTTTGATAGCACAAGATGAGAAACTCTACAAATTACCCATCCAAGAGCAAGAACTGAAAAATTACGATTTGCCATAGCAAAGGACATTTTAAAACAAGAGCAAATAAAAACTTAAAATTCGGAAAAAAGACATACTGATCTCAATTTAACACAATTTTAAAAGCATAATTCGCACATCCCGAAGAAAAGCGTAATAAGTCAAATATTGTTTTCTTTTACTAATGAGTAAGAAAATGTATGATCTACGTCCGTAGAAAACTGTTATAAAGTTATTTTCATTATACTTCGGAACCACGTCGTTATATAGAAAACTCTGTAGTTACGTCTCTGGAGTTACAACTACGCACTGTGTTAAAAAAGAGAGAGAGAAAAATAGCAAACCCCCCCCGTCCAAACTTCAGTCCCTAGCCCCTGTGTCTCATTACGTTTTAGTGCGTTACAAGCAGAGGTGGGTACCTATTCAAAATGAAACTATTTAAAATTGTTATGCAAAATACAAAATGGCATTTTGCATTTTCTATTTCAAACACTTTTACAAAAGTATTTTCTATTTTCTATTTTAAATACAATAAAAAAACCATTTTCTATTTAAAATAGAAATAGAAATTCTGCAAGCTGCACGCACGACGAAAACAGCCGAGTAGTTCGATCCAAGGCGCCATTTGTCATGTCATGTCAGTTTCATTTCCGCGGTGAATCGGTCATTTACAGTTTTCATGTCGTTTGTCATTTGTTATCATTTTTATTCCTTTGTTCGTACTTCGTTTGCTCATCAAATTTAATTAATAATATGTAGTTTTGATTCATTTGATTGGTATTTAAGCCTGGTTTTGGATTTGCTCTGCAACGCTTGAGTTTCAGCTCAGCAATCAGCTTTTGCTCACCTCACCGCTTCACCATGTCTAACAATGATGATTCAATTGTAATTGCCAAATGTGCGGAAATAACTAATGGAGACGAACATTTAGAAGCAAGTGTCTCACAAGAGGCCGAAGACCCTGTGCCATTAATACTAAATGGCACCTTTTTCAAAATTATTAAACGTGAAGGACCTGATAATCCCATCAATATTCAGGTGAAGTGTGTTAAGTGCAATAAACTTTTAAAAGGACGTCTAGATGCTACAACTAATTTTAGAAATCATTTAAAGGTGAGGCAATCTACAATATATACGTAATAATTAGAGTAATTTTTATCCAGAGATCTGAACGTCAATAACATCTTTATAATAATTTCAAGGAGATTGTAATAGTGAGAACTATTACAATCTCTAAGAAAACAGCCTGTAGATTATGTAGTGATATAACTGATATAAGGTCTATTGTTTACCTGCAGCTTGGAGTTACATTATGTTTATGATGTCATGGTTACGTCAAGTTACAATTATGATGTAAGTGTGAAGTGGCAATACAACAAAACTACAACCCAAAGAAATAAGAGCGGTTTCACGTAAAGTAGTACCTACCTATGTTGTGGTTACCCCAAAGAAATAGACCTAAACTTAAGTTTAATTTATATATCGGTGTTTCACATCCAACTTTAGACAAAAGGTCATTCATTAGAGGAGTATGACAATTACATGAAACAAAACTTTTTGCATCCCAAAAAGAGAGCGGCTTCAGCAGCACAAGATGGAAAAACTACCAAAAAAGTGAAACAAACACTAATTAATACTATTGACAGTGGCGCTGATCAACAACAGGCAGATAAACTTATTTTAAATTACATAGTTTAGACAATGAGTCCAGTTTCAGTAGTAGAGCATAAGGAGTTTATTAATTTAATTCAGGGTATTAATGAGCAATATGTTTTATTATAATGTGCTCCTTCATTACTATTATTTTTAGGTATAAATAATTTAAAAAGCCCTGTGAGAGTGCTGACCAAAAAGACATTATCAAAAAAGATAGATGAAAGTTACAAATGTATAGTTTAAAACTTAAAAGAAACCTAAAGGACATAAAGTTTGCATGTACAACGGCTGACATTTGGTCAACTTCCAGAAGAAGTTATATGGGAATGACAGTTCATTGGGTGAGTTACACAGAGGTTAAAGTTTAGTTTAATATTATACTAAGTAAAAATTTATTTCAATTTTTTCTTATCTTGTTTCCTACAGATTAATGACAAATATGAGAGAGGAAGCGCTGCACTAGCATGTAGACGTTTCAAAGGAAGACATACCTATGATAAAGTTGCGAACATGATAAATGAAATTCATAGTGAATTTATTGATAAAACATTAACAAGCATAGAGAAGACTGTTACAGACAATGGATCAAACATGGTTAAGGCTTTTAAAATATCAGAAGAGAATAAAGCAAGAGAATCAAGGCAAAGTGAGAAAGAATAAGCTAGTTTTTCTCAAAATAAACTTCTTGGACAGTTGCGTAATGATGAGTCTTTGAGAAATGTTTTGGAATTTGGTAAATGCACTTTTAGTGTTCTCTATAATAATATATTTGTTAATAAAAAAGTTTTCTTTTAGTCAATGAGAATTCTGAATTATCTGATGAAGATAATGAAGATGACATGTTGCTAGTGCCCATTTCAGATACAATTCAGTTTGTATCTCCTGAGGAATCTCATGAAACTGATATTTTTCTCCCACAGCACCAGAGATGTGCTACTCACACTCTAAATTTAATCACAACAATTGATATTAAAGAAGCCGATAAAAAAATCCAAATAGTATTTATAGTCGACTTCACCACTCATCCTTCAACAAATGTTCGGCAATTTGGAATCTGACTGCTAAATCTCCAAAGGCATGTGAAGTTTACTATAGAATTACAAGTAAACAACCAATATCTCCATGTATAACGCGTTGGAACTCAACATTTGATTGTCTGGAGCGGTTATTATCAATCAAGGAAACTTTAGCGGCATTATGCGTTGAACTACACCTACAAAAAGTTAAGGAGTCTGAATTGGAGTTTCTCACAGAATAAGTTGAAATTGTTCGCCGTTTTGCAGAAAGTTTGGATAAACTCCAAGGATCAAAAACCACCTTTTTTGGTGAATTTATACCTCAACTGTTTCGTATAAAGAAAATTTTACAGGCATTTCAACTGAGACAATTCAAATTTTGTTCTTGTCTTGTAGATGTTTTATGTAAAAGCTATGAAAAAAGATTTAGTGACTATTTGAATTTTAATTCTGTAAAAAATGTTAGAGATGCTATTCTAGATAGTGTTACACATCCATTCTTTAAACTAAGATGGATACCGAAAGAAAAGAAGGCACAAGTGAAGCAGATATTTTTCAGTGAGATTGAATTCTTGATGAAGCAAAAACAAAAAAATTCGAAATCAATATTGGACAAAGAAGATAATGATATTCAACATTTAAGTGACACTTTTTTTATGTTTGACCAGAATGATGATTCAGAGTCTGGACCTGATAATTCCAGTTTAAATAATTCTGGTCAACTGCAAGCATTACAATATTTACAAAATGAAGGCACCGATTTGAATACTTTGGATCAATACCCCGAAGTAAAAAGTCTCTTCATGAAATATAATACACCGTTGCCTTCATCTGCACCAGTGGAGAGACTCTTTTCATATGCAGGTAACATACTTTTCATTATAAATAGTATAACACAATATTATACTTATAATAAATAGTCATAAGTGAGTTCAGAATAATATTCATGAAGTATACTATGCAAATGACTTAATAGATAGATACACCTACTTATAGATTAGGTACAGATTTACTTTGTGTGAATAGGATAAATCCGACAATTCCTCAGTCTACTAAATAAATATTGTTTTGAAATGCACCCATAACAGTGCAATTTCACTGATGCCAGAAAATTCGCGTGATTTCTGTTTCTAATCTTTTGCAGTGTGTTTAGATCTATAACATTTAATTTCTTTTTGTTTCAGGCATGATAATGAGACCAAAACGACGATCTATGACAGATGAAACCTTTGAAAAACTACTAATAATAAAAGCCAATAATATTTTTACAAAAAAATGAATTTACTATTATTAATAGCTAAACAAAATGTAAAAAAAATGATTTTCATTTTAATAAATGATATGAAGAATAAATATAGTTGTAATGAATATTTTTCCATTTTACATAAAACTATTATTTAAAATACATATTTTTCATTTTGTATCTTAAATAGATATTAGAAAAGCATTTTATATTTTGTATCTTAAATACTTTTTGCGGGATCTATTTTGTATTTTCATTTTAAATACTTTTTAAAAACCATTTTTCCCACCTCTGGTTACAAGTGACACTGTGGTCCGTGTTAGGATGAAGCGCGATAAACAAAAAGCAATAAAACGTTTAGTGAAATTATTGGCAGAGCGTTCAACGTCTGAGGGTATGTATAACTAATATTCTTTTCAGCAAGGTACTTCAGTCACACGGGCCTATTCTTTTCTTATGAAATATAATTAATAAAGCCCTTATAAGCTTTACTAATCTTTCTTTATACTCGGCGCATATTAATTACGTCTAAATAAAATCGTCCGAGTGGCCCGAGTGACATTGGATAAGGCTTCGGTGTATCGCCTCGAGCTCTGCATTTGGCCTGGTAAATACCCTTATTGGTGATTAAGTTTGGTTGATGTTTCTGCTTATACAGTCACATTTTTCCAAGTTTCGAAGCTAAGATGCTTATACAGTGTATAGCTGTTATTTTAAATGCTATCTTATAATAGCGTTTACTTATGTTTCTGCTATATGCTTCACCGCTTAGCAGGGTTTCTGTTGACAGGTTCGAGTTCCAGCGAAGATGACTCTTATTCTTCGTCTTCGTCCGATGGGCATGTTGGCCATAGAAGGCCTCGTAAGAGACAACGTTCACGCCGGCAATCGCACCCTTCGCCCGAAAAACCAAAGAGGCGTAAGAGAATTATTCCTTCGTCTTCTTCTAGTGACGAGAATAAAAGGATAGATTTTGCTACTGATCCGATACACAATAAGGAACAGATTGTTGAGATTCTGGGCCTAGATCCTTCAGAGATTGCTAATTCAGGGTCACCCTTAGACCCTGACATTGTTCGCCGTTGGTCTGCTTACTTAACACAAGGTTTTGATAAAGAAACCTTGGAACCTAAAAGAGATAGGGAGTTATGGAATAAACTACCTTTTCCTGAGAACTGCCCTTTCCTAGCATCTACAATATTAAATCTAGAAATGGAAGCTATCCTTAACTCTGTGGAGATTAAGAAGGACACTTTTTATGCAATATTCAAAATAAAGTGGGTAAGAGTTTAGCCTTCTTGGGATATACTATCCAAGCAATGGTTAAAAGTAAGCTGAATGAGACTGAAAATAAAGCCCTCACCCTTAAAGTAGTAGAGGCTTCGAAGATGTTGTGCGAGGCGCATTTTCTTTTATCAACTCATAGACGTCACCAGCTATTTCCCTTTATCAAAGACCCTCAAGCTTTACGTATTGCTACTGAAGCTACTAGAGATATGTGGTTGTTTGGTGCAGATTTTTCTGAGAAATCAAGACGACTGCAGACATGAAACTTGGACCCAGTGCTGCGCTGAAACGAATAGTTGCTGGTCCCAGTTCGTCCTACAGTTCTTTAAACTCCCAGCGTCGGCAACCGAAGGCCAAGATGAAATTAAACTCAGCAAAGTTTGTCCGAAGAATCCGCTCTCAGCCAGAGGGAGACAACCGTCGTCCATACAACAACCAATACAGACACCATCAAAGGAACAGGAAAACTTAAAACAGGTATCTTTTCTTCCTTTTGCGGGTCGTATCTCTAGATTTTTAGACAACTGGAGAGATATCTGTCAGGATCCTATTATTTTACAGTGGGTTAGTGGCTATACCATACCTTTTCTCTCCAAACCTTAGCAGGTATTACTTCCGATTTCAAAGTTCTCCTCATCTAAAGTTTTTGATGAGGTTAGGAAGAGTATACAAAACTTGTTGTCTATGGGGGCTGTTGTAGAATGCAATCATGATAAGGGGGAGTTTTTATCTCCATATTTTTTAGTACCTAAGCCAAACGGATCTTTTAGGTTTGTTTTAAACTTGAAGGCTTTGAGTAAGTTTGTTAAAACAGTGCATTTTAAACTAGAGAATCTTAGACAAGTAAAAGATTTACTAGATTTCAATGTTTTTATGTGTACCATTGATTTAAAGGATGCTTATTACGTTGTTCCAGTGCATACCACAAGTAGGAAATTTCTCCGTTTCGAATTTGCTGGGACACTTTATGAATTTCCTTGTTTGCCGTTTGGGTTAGCTACTTCACCATATGTTTTTGATAAATTATTTAGACCTATTATGCATCATTTAAGATCGATGGGGTTTCTTTCGATAAATTATCTTGACGATTTTTTATTAATCTCTGATTCTTTATCGGATTGTTTACATAACTTCGAAGTAACTAGTTCTTTACTTTCGTCATTAGGTTTTGTCATTAATCATGATTAGTCCACTTTGCCTCCTTCTCAAGAATGTAAATTTTTAGGATTTTTATTTGATACTCGCAATCTTAAATTACAATTACCACAAGAAAAAGCAGTTAAGCCTTTAACATACATTAATTTTATTCTTAACTCTACGCAGTTTAAGATTCGCAAGTTTGCCAGATTAATTGTTTCAGTTTGCCCAGATTTTACCTATGGTTGGCTTTATACAAAAAACTTAGAATGGTCTGAAGAAAGGGTGGGTAGAATGTTTTAGACGAAAATAGTCGCAAAGATTTGGGCTGGTGGAAAAATAATATAACCTCGTCGGAGTGTAAGATTCGTAAGACCACTACTCATGCGTTAGAAATTTTTGCAGATTCTTCAACTACGGGTTGGGGGGCCTTTTGTGGTGGTGTTAGCACACGGGGTTTTTGGGACGACGCTCTTAGAAAAAAGCACATTAATTTTTTGGAACTCTTAGCAGCCTTGATTGCTCTTATTAATCGAATGGGAAGTTCTCGACACTTTCACCTTCACGCCTTAGCAAAAGAAATTTGGGAATGGTGTCAGATCAGAAGGATTTGGATATTGGCTTCATACATAAGGTCCCAGGATAACAAGGTGGCGGACAGTGAATCAAGAATTACTAGCATTGACACTGAATTTTCACTACACAGTAGGGCTTTTCATAAGATTCAACTAACACTTGGTGTTCCCAAAATTGATTTATTTGCTTCTTACTTAAATCAAAAATGTCCTTTATATATATCATGGAAACAAGATCCGGGTTCCTTCGTAGTTGATAGTTTTTCAGTTCCTTGGACAACTTTTTTCTATGCCTTCCCTCCCTTCAGTTTAACTGGCAGGACCCTCAATAAGATTATTTGTGGTCAGGCAGAGGGTATCTTGGTTGTACCTGACTGGAAGTCCCAGTCATGGTACCCTCTTTTTCTGCGACTTTTAGTTTCACCTCCCCTTTTCTTTAAACCCCATCCTAACTTACTTTTATCTCCTTTCAGAGAAAGCCATCCACTTTGGAAACGAATTACCCTGGTTGCCGGGAAATTATCCACCAACCATATTTACGCCAGCAAGTAACAGAAGAGTGTATACCTATTTTATTAAGGTCTCTTAGTCGGAATACCCTGCGCCAGTATAATACTTAATTTCGCAAATGGTGGAGTTTTTGTATGCTCAACAAAGTTTTGGTTTTTTCGCCGTCCTTAAACGATTTTTTAAAATTTTTAAATACGGAATTAGCATTAGGGGCTTCATATCAGACTTTGAATTGCCATCGTTCAGCTTTACAGCTTTCATTTCGATTACAAGACGAAAATAAATTAATTAAACGATTTCTTAAGGGTTCGTTTCGAATTAAACCAGCATTTCCCAAATATAATCAGACTTGGAATCCACAAGACGTTTTAAAATTCTTAGCTACTTTATATCCCTTAGATTCCTTAAGTTTAGCACAATTAACTTTCAAGTTAATTATGTTATTAGCTTTAATTACTTCACACCGGGTTCAAACATTCTCCGTTAATAAATTATCGGGCATTAAAGAAGATGAAGAAGATTTTAAAATTTGTGTACAAGAGTTTTTAAAGACTTCGTCACCCAAAAGACCTCAACCGGTCTTGTTCACCCCTAACTTCGAATCTAGGCCAGAATTATGCGTGGCTTCTACTTTGAGGCAATATCTTCATGTAACTACTCCCTTAAGAGGCCAAACGAAAGAACTTTTTATCACATATAAAACACCACATCATAGAGCTAGTTCACAGACTCTATCAAGGTGGATAAAAATTAAATAAAAAATAAAAAAAGTACCTAAAGGGGAACTCTCTGTATTCTACTAGGACAGACATAGTTTGTCGAGCTGGATCTACTACCACACGTCCGCCTGTTCTATGGGGGGTCGTCGCTGCACTTCACCGTGTGGCGGCGGCCCCCCTTTTCATGAGGGTATTTTGATACCATTACCACGCGTCCGCTCGTTCAAGTGACTGTGTGGCGGCGGTCCCCCATCTGATGTGAAAATAGTGGAGATATCTGAAAGCTCGTCAAACTCGTCTAGCCTGGGAACGGTCCGGCCAAGTAATTGTCGGTGGTGTTGAAACCAGTTGAGAGTTTGGCGGATGCCTGCTTCTTCGGAGGCAGACATCCGCCTTTTTTATGACTTTGACTTTTTTTATGGGGACGTATGGCCCCGACGAAGCGCATCACAGGTTTAGATGACGCATCAAACGGCGGAGTAGTCGGCCTCCACAAAAACTGCTTTCTGGCGGCAGTGGCGCCCCTGTTGTAGATCTTCGGATCGACCAACGACCAACGCCTACTGGGGGGGCCTCGTATAGGGCTACCTACCACATTGGCCATTTCCCCCTTTTACTAGGTCCTAAACGCAACAATGCTGCCTCGGATGAACCAGGTGGTGCCACTGCACCACTGACCTACTAGCTGCACACAGTTGACAAAATTGCCATAGAAGCTTCTCAACCAAAGCTGGCATTGGCTTACACGTCAGAAAATCACACCCGGTCGAAGCAGACGACCTGCAGAGACGCACAGATATAAAAGCTCAATGGACTGATGAGGAACGTCTCATGATGGCCCGAGAGGAGGCGACTGTCCTCTTGGAAGGAGGTGACAGACATATGAACATGCGACTCCACGATCGAACGATCGAACCCATCAAGAAAGCCCGCCAGAAAGAGAACTACAGGTCCGCGGTCCTGAGCTTCACAACGCGACCTTACGTGCGGCCGCCGTACACATCCGGCCCCAGGAGCACATAGCCGGGCCTCCTAATGACCACCCGACCGACGACGATTTGTCCCGCGAGAGCTCACACGACGACCCTGCCCACCCTCCGGTCGAGCGAATGGAAGAAAATGAAGATATACCACATACTTCAATTCCTCGCTGAGTTACCCCAGGTCAACGAACGAGCCAGCTTTGCCAACCGTCTCGCCGACATTGCGGCATCGGCGTCTGCTGTTGGCCGCCAGCAAACCATATTTGCTACGGTAACTCTGTTTCAGGACAAGTTCCCGAACACATCAGCAGTCAGTAATCGCTCGGCTCGTCCACGGCCGAAGCCTGCGAACAAGCAGAAGCCCTGAGCGCAATATGCAAAAGTACAATACGACTTCCGCCGCAACTAAAAACGATGTGTGGCCACCATTCTAGATGGTAGCAAAGCAGCGCCGCTGTTTCTGCGGGAACTCATCAAGCCATTTTGGACAGGGCTAATTATTCAACAAAATGAGGCCTCGCCGTGCATCCACAACGCCCTAAACAAGACCTCAAACACTGCGTGACTCCCATTACACCTGAAGAAGTCGCAAAGACGATGCCAAAGAGTGGAACGACATCCGGACCTGACGGCATTACTGCCGAGCGCATCCGCAAACGTTTAGATGAAGGAGAATCCGCGTTGTGAGACTCAAAAAATCCACAACTCAAAAATAAAAACGACGTTTATGATTCGTGGAATCGAATCAAAAACTTGTGGAAGGATGGCTCAGTTCCTCTAAAGAAAATAAAGAAAAAGAAAGACAATTTTAAGTCAACTTATAGGAAGCTAAGAAGTAAGGTACAGGTACAGTGAAAACCGGCAGTGGTGCGAAAGACTTATTTAAACCTGAATCGCCTTTCTATAACGCGATGCCATGTTTTTTGGACGATATATATCAACCGCGAAAAACGAAAAAATCCCATGTAATCTCATTAATTTTATTTATCTTTTACAATTTTATATAAAAGCGTATACTTATTATTATTTTTACATATTATTATTATTCTATAAATACTATTTTAGCAAAAAATTTAATTTATAATATTTAATAATTCTCTTGCCAAGAAACCCCACCATTTGTTACAAAAATATCTGCAAAATGATCTCTAATTGCTTCTGCTGGAACGGATGCTTTTCTCGGCACATTTCTTATAAGCTAAAGGGAAGTGCATGGTTCCTGAACTTTCCTCCAAGACCATGGTTGAATTTTGCCGTTTTCTCTTTCAATGTGAAAAGTACCAATAGGTACATATTCCTCTCGACTTTTTTGATTTTCTCAAAAATTTATGCAACAGTACACATGACATTGCAACATCAGTTGCCTTCTCTGCGGTTGTAACAACATTGGTTTCCGAAGTACTCTAAAAACTGAAGACATTATTCCGAAAGCATTTTCAACTATTCTTCGGGCTCGTGAAAGGCGGTAATTAAAAATACGTTCTTTTGACCCACTCAAAAGTCCCTGCATAAGGTTGTATCATATTTTCGCTTAGTGCAAATGCACTATCAGCTAAGAAAACGTATGGCAGCCACGTTAATTTTAATGATAGCCGGTAGATCTAACTCATTTGCATTTATTTTATGGTATAGCTTTGTATTTCTATACACACCACCAACGCTTATTATTCCCTAGTATCCACATTCCACAAAAATAAACTTGTAGTCTGCATCTTCTAGACCTAGAAGTGCAATACTAAATGTACTGTGAAAATAAATTTAGATCCGCTGTTGATAGGGCTTTGACCTGATGAAAACATGTTTGCCGTTCAGGGCCCCAACGCAATGTGGGAAATTCCAGGATTCATTGAACTCTTTTGCAATTTTTAACCAATCGTGTGACGTTATATACAATTAATTTTATATACATTTAATTTTATTAGGTTTTTCTATTTTTAGAGCTTAGAAGAAGGACAGAACACAGATGCAGAAGATGACTCCCAAGAACAGGGCGAAGGTGAAGTTGATAATCAAAAGGGGACAACACAATTTAAAAAAGCTAAGCTGGATAAACGAAAAACAAATAATAAAAGGGTTGATGAGGCATATGGATATCTCAAGAAGTTATGTGAGCAGGGAGGAAGATAGTTGTATTGTATATGCTAATTTATTAGCTAACAAATTACGACGCCTGCCTGAAGATACAAGAGAGATAGCCATGGTGGAAATAGACAAATATTTGTTAAGTGCCAAACAGAGCTCTAATAGCATGAAATTTTCCAATTCCCCGCCTCCCGTACGTTATCTTCCTATCTACACTCCATTAATTCCTCCAAACTTTGTAGATACATTTAGCCATCCAACCCCCCATTTATTCAATCAACATTCCCTACATTCTAGTTTCTATTAACGTCCTACTATGGATAAACATCAATCACAATTTCCTAGTGATTCTATTATTTCTAATATACCACCAAACCAGCCATATTCGTGCTAGTATTAAATATAAATATTGTCTGTTCCAATTTTTAAATCAACTACTGATGGGCGCATACAGGCCGTGGGAAGAAGTACGCCCGGGATGATCTCGTCTGTATGCGTCCGTGGTACTTGGTCCGGCCCGTGCTACCACAGGCCGTGGAAAGCCGGCTTTAGGAAATTAGACATACTAAGTACTGACTTTGTTAATTTAACTTTTGTCTAAGAATATTTTTGTACGACATTCAAAATAAACGAACTCTCGAAAAAAATTGTCAAGAAGCTATGTCCCAAACCCAAAATTTTTGCTACTTTCTCGAACAAAACTGTAATAACTCAACATTATTCAGATGTTGTACAGAGCAGAAGCAGGCGACATCCACCAGAGTATTTTAAATCCAATACTGCATGGCTGTCTAAACCCACATTTAGTCATAAAAATAATTTCAGTTTATATATGTCAGAAAAAATACAAAATTAATTAACTAAGTTATTGCCGCCAATTCACCGCCAGTCGGTCACCAGTAAACACCAGGCAACCAGGTACCAGACGCAGCGTCAGCAAGAAAATCACCAAACCTTCTAATGTGGAGCACAGAACAATATTTGTCAGCAATCTATTGTTTTAATTCATTTAATATTGTTTATGACGTTTGTTATTTTTGTATATAAATAGTTGTTAATTGTTAAGTAAAAGTCAGTATTAATCCAACAGTGGTTCTTACTCAACCTTCCAACCTAAACCCTATACAATAATAAACTATCAGGTGTCCTGAGCATTCTTCCTAAATTCCATTACAGGAATTTAGGATTTTTTGCTCGAAGGACCAATGTAGGTCCTTCGAGCAAAAAACCCAACTGATTAGGACTCTCTCAAGCCTGCGCGGTGCCCAAGTATACCTTGGGTGGGAGTGGTTCTTTTCAGTTACTTCCCTTTACAAATAAACCCAACACACTTGCGCCCTTCGGGGTTAACGCTTAGATACCGGTCTAAGCACACCTACACATACCTTCCTTCCTGCTGTAGCAAGTACCTTGTCTGGTTACAGCATCCCAAAACTGATTAGAATTCTATCAAGCCTGCGCGGTGCCCAAGCATACCTTGGGTGGTAGTGATTCTTTTCAGTTATTCCTCTATATAGCAGGTGCATTGTCTGGTTATACAATTCCTTCCGGCTGTAGCAAGTGCCTTGCCTGGTTATAGCATCCCAAAACTGATTAGGATTCTCTCAAGCTTGCGCGGTGCCCAAGTATACCTTGGGTGGGAATGGTTCTTCTCAGTTACTTCCATATACAAATATACACATACACTCGTGCCCCGCGGGGTTAACACATACATTCCTTCCTGCAGCATCCCATCCCCAACGAAACAAAGAAATCGGTTGAGATACCAGCAGACGACAAAAAAAAACGTACTGAAGTCATAAAAAGAAGCCAGGACATACAGACCTAGAAGAATGGAAGAAGCCAACGAACTCGCCAAAGAACAAGAAATCTTGGGTAGAAAATTAAAAACCCTATATTTGCCAATTACAAAAAGGACGCCCACGAAAGGAAAAATGAACAATATTTTCTCAAGAAAATTGCAGAGTTTGAGTCCTTTTGGGAAAGCATTGAAGAAAACCATAAACATCTTATGAAGCTTGACGTTCTGACGCATCCGTGTTTCACAGCCACTTATTTTCGTCAACTAGAAGAGTTATTCCAAGAAACTAGCAAACACATTTCCGATTAAAAACAAAAGTTTCTCCAGGCAGCCAAACCACTCGCACAACAAGAAGCCTTATATTATAATCCAAACCAGTGTCAGGCACCGAAAAATCGTTTCAAAGGAGAGGTCCCAGTAAATCAGATGAGTCAAACTTTAAGAGACATCTCAACGGAACTAATCAATGAGCAGTCTCGCAGCTGATATCAGTTTCTACTAGAGAAATTATCCAAGCAATGGGACGTTATTTCTGAAATATACGTCGAGCTTCAGGTTCAGGGAATTGACCACACCATCAAGAATCCCGTTCAAAACCTTAAAAAGCAGTACGAAAAACAGTACAAAACCTACAGGACAAGATTCAAGGAGTACAACAAACTGAGAAACAATGCAGTATAACCTTACTTCAAATCAAATTGCCAAATTTTGATGGCCTGTACGAAGTGGGTCACATTTCGAGATGTTTTCATCAAAGTGGTTCATGAAAATCCAACAATTACAAAAATAGAGAAAATGCATGTCTTAAAACGCATGTGAGAGGGGAAGCTGGAAGACTGATCCAGCACTTGTCCATAGCAGAAACCAACTATGATCCTGCTTGGAATATTCTCAATGACAGATACAGCAATGATGTGTGCAATGACTCATAATCTCCAAACTGATAAATAGGATCTTAGATGTTCCAGTAATTCATCATGAGTCATCATCCAAGATAAAGCAGCTTTTCGATACAGTTGTGGAATGTCTGGAAGCCATCAATAACCTAAAAATTGATACTTCCAATTGGGGACCTATTATCAGTCGCATCATCTGCCGAAAATGGGATCATGACACCAACAGGCTTTATGAAAAATCGCTAAGCAATCCCCATGAAATACAGGACTTTCTTGAAATTAGAAGATTTCTTCAAGCAAGATTCCAATCATTAGAAGCAATGTCAGATGCATAAAAGAAAATTCCACACAACTCAAACAACAACAATAATAACAACAAACCCAGAATTAGTGATGCCTGCAAGTACTGCAATGAAGCTCACTCGTTTTACCACTGCACAAAATTAAAAGCTTTATCATCAGAACTTCGACTAAAAGCTGTCAAGGACAAAAAGCTATGTTTTAACTTCTTAAACCATGACTACAAATCCAAATGTAATTCTTCAATGAAATGCCCCATTTGCAACAACCACAATCATATACAGTTACACATTGATTCATGGAAACCACCACAGAACAGAAGACCAGCGTTCAAAAACGAAACAACAAGCCATGTTAGCCGACAAGATGAGATGGTATTTCTGGCAACAGCACTCATTAGAGTTAGAAATGTTTATGGAAGCTATGAAAAGCTGAGAGTTCTCATCGACCCTGGCTCCCAATCAGCATTCATAACCGAAGAGGCTGCAAGTCTACTCAGCCTGCCCAGACAGAAAATTCAAGCACAAGTTACAGGACTTGGCGCAGGAGAACCACAAGTGTCCTGAGCATTTTTCCTTAATTCCATTACAGGAATTTACATTGGCAAGATGGCTCTCAGTTCGAGAAGCAGCCCATATTGCTCTGTACTTCGCTGGTTATCGGAACCAGAACGAAGACACTTAACCCAAAATTAATTACCAATTAAGCCTCGAAACTGCTTATGTCTTCCTCTAATGGATGTTTTAAGATAGTCATATACTACACTTTTATTCTCCATTCACTGGTCTTTTTTAAAAAAGCCTAGTTTAAGTCTGTCTTGAGTTATTTGACTTTAACATTAATAAAATTTATTTCAGCCTGTTCTGTAAATTTTACTATTTTTGACTTATTACACTTTTCTTCTGGATGTGCGAATTCATATCCATTTTCAGTGCTTGCCATAGGTAAGCATATTATGTCTTTTTTACAAATAGAACATTAACACAAATTACCTTTTTGTTGATTTTTTATTATATTTTAAGATATATTAATAACAAATAATTATTATGCATAGCATTTCCTCTTGCATTTATAGCTCTTACTGGCTGCGGCATATTATTATTAATAATTGGCTCATCTACAAAAATTTGTCTTTCATGTATCGCAATATTGTGCAGCACAGGTGTGGCGGCTATAACTCGTATTGTGGTTCTCAAATGTGGTTGTAAGGCACGAGATAGGCATCGAAACCTCCCTTTCCATATTCCAAATGTTCGTTCAACAACATTTCGACTAAAGAGATGAGCACTGTTAAAACGCTGTTCTTCCCTAGTTGTTGGTTCTAACAGTGGAGTGTATACATATCTTGTTTGTGCATAGGCGTTGTCACCCAATAGAATCCCTGGTAAATTGCCAGATTCCAAACGGTTATGAACTGAACTGTTAAACATTCTACTATCCTTCTACATCAACTATATCCATTATTTGGCACTTGGAACCAGCAACCACTTGCACGTTTAAAGACATCCACCCTTTTCTGTTTCTATATAATTCAGAGAGCGTAGGTAGTCATCAATTTGTCGATCAACCCATCTTCGATCAACTAGTTCCGCATTTCAATATGCATAAATCTTATCACCCCAGGAAATCTTCTAAGTTAATAAAAGTCTCTTTTTAATTGGGTAAAATCATTGGCATACTCTGGAAATTTTACAAATATTTTAGAAATGGTAGATGTCTTGATGGCCTCTCACTATTCTACAAACAGATGATTCGCTGACTTTAGTAATATCACCACACACTCTCTATTATTGCTATCTAAAGTGTTTTCCGGGCTATAAAGCCGTGGTCCAATGGAATTGCTTCCTGACGTTTCGTCTACTATTGCGGCAGACATTATCAAAGGCGATGAGGCAGTGGGCGAAGTGATCTCTCTTGCTTCCCGACGATGACTGCCTTCACAGTCTGATAAATAATTATTGATTATACCATATAAAACTAAGAACACAAAATAAGATCTTGTCTGAACTGGTAATATAGTCTTTATTATAGATAATCCTATACGCACTTGGTAGCATCCTGTTGCGAAAAAACGTAAGCCTATATACATTTTTGTAGCACTGGGAATTAGCAGTCCACGACTATCTCCTTCTGCATATCTGGGTCTGGATACACTAATGGCTTTATTATGTTCTCAATTGCATATCTAGAAAATCGAACGCGTTGTAATAGTTCATTATTGTAATACTTCTCAAAGGGATTTGTGTTGTCTCTCATTATTATGGTGATAAAATAAATAAAGGATTCAAAAAAAAGTTTACTAATATCCTATAGATTTAAAATAATTATTTATGTTCCTTGGTATAGGAAGATAGGAATCATTTTCAATGTAGTCTATAAATTCCCATTATCATCAATCCCATAATCATCGACCATCTTCAAAATTAATCCGTGTTTATTACAGGTCTCAATAGCACAGATACGTTACCAACACCTACTGGGGCTACTGCATAAAAATTACTTTATGTTATCCTTATGTTGAAAGATATTGTAAAATATGTTCAAGCTGGAGCCTGAATATAACTGAAAAGTTTTGCAAACAATAAAAAATTGACAAAACTGTAACTAATTTACATGTTAGTGAACTGTCTGCTGTACTAACTCTGAACTTATTTCTCACTCACATATTAGGCTCGTTTAAGTGCCTCAGTTGAATGTAATTTCTGTCTGAATCACATTAGGGGACAGTTAGAGAGAGTTGAGTTTGAGATTAGTGTTAGTGAACGTTTAGGGAGATTTCTGAAACGGGCCCTAAGTCCGTACGATTCAATTAATAGGAATTCTCGTTGTCACGTGATTGTCATCTTTACTGAATCGAACTTTATAATTTTTTTTTGTGGTAAGTCGTTCTCACTCGGACAGTTCACTTTTTTTTCTTTGCGCTATTTTTTTTACCCTTTCTTAACTTGACCTTGACCATAAGACCAAACGGGGTACAGGTGTACCCCAGAGTAATAATTCTTACTGTAACTTCATGATTTTTTCTTTTTTTTTTGTATTTCCGTTACTTTATCTTCAGATTACTGTTTTAGCCACTATTGACAATATTTCTTTTCCTCCACTTCCTTTCTGTTTTTGATTTACGAAATAATTTCTAACATGGGGTTTATTTAAGCCCCAGTCGGTCTTTTATGGGTGCATAATAACAATATGAATGACAATAACAATGAATGACAATGAAAAATAAAAACCTGACCTTATACTACATTATAATAAAACCAAAGATGCGGTTGACACCAGCGATAAATTGGCTAAGGAATACACAACCCAACGCAAAACAAACCGTTGGCCGTTAGCAATGTTCTTCCATCTCCTTGGTATTGGTGGCATCAACTCCTACAAGCTCTGGATGACTAAATACCCAAATTGGGAAAAGGTTAACCTCGATAGTCGAAGATTGGTTTTATTAGAGCTAGGAAAAGAGCTGGGAGTGAAAAATATAATACGTCGACATAACACCAACTCTACCTACGTATGTCGGGAAAAATGGGCTACTTATATTGCCAGAACTTTCAAGAGATTCCGACTATAACTCTGATCCCGTTAGGACTGAAATTGGTAGATGTCATCTTTGCAAGAGAAAAATGGATAAGAAAAGCCGAAATAAATGTTGCAAATGTAATAAATATTTATTTAAAATGCATTCAACAGTTGATTTTACTTGTAGTGAATGCCAGTAATTACAACTGATTACAATAATAATAAATACTATAATACAATAAAAATGCTGCATTAAAAGGTTGTTTGTTTTTTTTATATAAAATAAACTTTATTAATGGTTTTAGTTCACACAAACACAAAAAACCGTTGGGGTAAGCCTATACCCCTGTTGGTCTTACAGGTAACTTTTAATGGTCGGTCTTACGAAGGTTAACATCATATGCATTGTAAGTTTCACTCTTGGCGCTCTTTTGCTTTGAGTTGCCGATTTCATTCTTTTATGTGTTTAATCATTTCTTTTATGTTCAGTATTTTATATTTTATTTACTTTCAGTAATTTTATATTTTTCGTGTTCAGTATTTTATAATTTATTTACTAGTTAACCAGACTAAGGCAGAGGAGAATGCATTTGCGCAAGCAGTGGCTGAAAGAAAGTAATACCTTGAAGGTCTATTTTTTTATTCAAAGAATATTACAAAACTACTCAGATTTTCATCTTTTTCCTATATTATCTAGTGTCTATTTTTTGTAGGGCAAAGTAAGAAGAACAAAGATGCCTCCAAACTAAAAAGTGAATTGGATGAACTGAAAGTGTTAAAACCTACTACTCATGAAGATCATTTACCTAGGGTGGATCTTCAAAGTACTCTCACTGTGCCCGAACAATAAAATTCTTACAAAATCTAGTAACTGCATTTTATAAACACACTGCAATGTCATTATTTATTCTCTTGAATTGAAACTCGCAAAAGATTCATCAAATTTGTCTAAAGTACTGTGTGTGTACCACCTTTTCTCTTTGTTAGTGTATAAATTATATAACTTTAAATTAAGTATTCCCTGTGTTTTAGTGTACAATTCTCATGCAGGCACCAATTTATGCCGAAACGTCAAATAAATAACATCCGAAGTTTCAGTTCCAAGCACCTGCTGTAGCTTTATTTAACAAAGGACCACATCCCAAGAAAGCAACCATCCATATAATTACAAGGGTCCAAGGATCCAGACGTTCAACGTTCCAACCATTTATAAATAATCATTATTTTACTGGCTTCTCTACTTTATTTTGTTTTTGGTTTTTAGACAAACTAACCAAAGAGGGTGATGAAGTCCTTAAATCTTCAGATTTGGCAAATGTAACGTCAAAACTCAATTTTACTTCAACAGCCATTAGTGTTACACCGAGCGTTACATTATCTAAGTCCCCTGTCCCCTATCTGAGTCTCCTAATTTAACCTGAATCTATAAAAAAGCTTATATTCCGTGGAAACGTTGGTCAGCTTAGGGGAAAAGCATTAACGTTAATTTCAAGTCGTGCTGAGCTAGACACTTGGGATAAAGTAAAAACTGTTTTAAGGCTTTCATTCTGTGATCAAAAGTCACTTACTTGCTTACTACATGAAATGCATAGCCTTAGATCTCACCCCAAGGAAACGTCATAAAATTTCGGAGTTAGATGCCAATATATTAGTAGCCTTATATTTTCTGCCATTAGTAATGATTTTACAATGACCCCAGCAGAGAAAACTGGCCAAATAAAAACATTGAAAAACTTATGTTGGTGACATTTTAAAAATATTTGCCGCCTAGTATTTAGAGTGCAGTTAGGCTAAAGAATCCGATTTCTTTGGAACTAGCTATGCAAAGTGTTATCGAAGAAGAGAATTTTATATCCATTGTTACTGATGGAAAAAGGCAAAATGCTTCATTACCCACGCCCGTATTTCAAGCACCAATGGTACAACAATCAGTTAAACATCCACCACAAACTCAAACAGCCAACCCATTTGGAGCAACTTATTATCCAAAGCATCAACCAATTATTTCTCCCCCCAATATATAACACTTTCAAAGACCCAACTTTTTCGGGACAAGGTATTTTCCGAAACATCAGCCACAAACCTTCTCCCAAACATTTCCCTACGCACAAACCTTAAAGCCCGTTTCTGATCAAAAATTCTTTACCAATCAGCAGGTATTTGGGAAACCAAATAGTTCAAACACTAATGTCTGGAAACCCACAAATAAACCTCCTGCTAACAGATCTACACCAATGTCGGTGTGTACCCGAACAACAGCTGCCACTAGACCATATCAATCACCAATGACTCCATCTACAATTAATTATCAACAACGACCCAAATATCGTACAGACGAGCTTTACAACTTTGACAACTCAGAAATAAGTGAATATTATAGCCCTAACTATAATCAAGGAGCTGACCTACCCTTATGCGAATTTGCTACAGAAGAACACCAATTGCCCGAATATCAAAATGAAAACGGTTTCATTCCGGAATTCAAAAGTACGTGCAATTATGACGAACGACACCCACCATGACTGAACCAAACCCTAATGATGGAAATTTTCAGGCACAAGCCGCTTCTACGAAACCTACTTAGTAAATGGATCTGACATTATAAAATTACCTTTCATTTGTATAGAAGGATATGATCAACCTATTAAACTATTGGTCGATTCTGGAAGTCACATCTCCTTATTAAATCCCCATTTAGCAAAAACTTATTTCTCTGAAAGCATTATTGTAAAATCCAATCTAATTAAGACTCCTGTGGCAAGAAGCTGAATATGAAGCTCACATACCAGCTTTCAAAGAATTTCAATCAAAATGTAAAATAATTTTCACTTTATTTGGCTTTCATCCGTTTTTCGAGATCTGAAAAATATGGGATTTAATTGGAATCTCCAACAAAATTACCTTATGAAAGATAACATCAAGATACCTGTATATCAATGCTCACCCTCTGAGTACCATTGTTATAATATAACTGTAGCTGAAAACGAAATATTGAAACTAAACTTCCTACTAATGTAGCCCAAGTTGGGGAAAAAATCAATGATCATTGCTTTATTCCTGAAGGAATAGTCAATATTAAAAACGGATATGGAAACTTTGAAATTCATAACGTTAATATTAATAAAAACGACACTGATGTAAAACTATTGACACCAATTGATGTTGTTCCATTAGAAGAATTTGAAGTGTGCCAAGCGGAGTTGGTCAACGCCAAATGGGAGCAGAGTACATATTCTATTGATATTGAGCATGCATTGAGACTAAATCACTTAGATGAAGAAGGGAAACAAAAATTACTTCTAATTAAACTACGCAGACAATGTTTGTCAATATTCCAAAACCCAAACGAACCTCTGTCGGCAACCACTCAAACTACTTATAATATTGTAACAACTGATGAAGAGCCAATTTACACCAAATCATACAGACTACCAGAAGTACATAAATAAGAAGTAAAACAACAAATAGAAAAAATGTTAGAAAACGGTTATTCGCAACAGTTGTAGTCCATGGTCCAGTCCAATTTGGACAAATGGCGCCTTGTAATTGATTACCTAAAGCTGAATAATAAGATTGTTTCTAATAGATTTCCAATACCAAATATTGATGACTTGCTAGAGAAACTCGGCAAATGTCAATATTTCTCTACATTGGATTTAGCGAGCGGATTCCACCAGATACGTCTGCATAAAGACAGTATAGATAAAACAGCATTTTCAACAACTCATGGACATTATGAATTTCTAGGAATGCCCTTTGGATTGAAAAACGCTCTGGCATCTTTCCAAAAAATTATTAATGAAGTATTAAAAGATTACATTAATAAAACATGCCTAGTTTACATGGATGATGTGATTGTATTCTCCACTACGTTAGATGAACATATATTAAACCTTAAAGAAATTTTCTAAAAGTTTCAAGAATACAAATTAAAAGTTCAACTAGACAAATGCGACTTTTTGAAGAGAGAGACTGAATTTCTAGGTCATGTGGTTACCACTGAAGGCATTAGACCAAACCCAAAGAAAATTCTAAAGATGCCCCTTCCTAAAACACATAAAAATGTCAAAAGCTTTCTTGGCACGATTGGATTCTATAGAAAGTTTATAAATAATCTCGCCAAGATCACAAAACCAATGACAATGTGTTTAAGAAAAGGAAAAAGAGTAGAACATACTGAACAGTTTATTGAAGCTTTTAATACATGCAAATTAATCCTTTGCAATGGACCCATTTTAGTTCATCCAGATTTCTCAAAAGTGTTCACATTAACTACACACGCCAGTCAGTACGCAATAGGTAGTTTACTCAGTCAAGATGGGAAACCTAATCTGTTACGCCAGTAGGACACTAAACTCTTAGTGAGGTAAATTACTCTGTTACAGAAAAACTAATACTTGCTATAATTTGGTGCGTAAAATATTTCCGGCCTTACATTTTTGCAAGATATTTTAAAATAAAGCCAGATCATAAACCACTAAAATCGCTGGAGAGTTTAAAAGAACCAAACTCAAAATTAGTAAGATGGAAATTGCTACTATCAGAATATGACTATGAAATAGATTATATAAAAGGCAAATAAAATAGTGTAGCAGATAGTCTTTCTAGAAATACTGCACCAAATATCGAGGAAGCACGACCACTTACTGATTTCAAATCTAAGCCTACAAGTTCAATGACTAATGAACCAGGTGACTCTGACCTTTCAATTCAAAGATTTTTGGAAGAATTGGAAAATCATATGACCACCATTCTGCTGATGAGCCTCCATTATTGTCGTATCCATATTGCGACAAACCTTTAAATTATCACTCACAAACACCAAATGATAATTAAAATCTCAGAACAATCTATGGCACCGAGATTAATAAAGGAAAAGGTATTTGAAAATCAACGCTACTATATTAATTTGTGTAGACAAAATATGGACGAAGATCTTGAAGACTTTATTGCTAATTTGAATAATGCTACTACAAACCACCTACACATTCGTACTAAAGAGGATGAGAGATACTTTCTTACTCATATTCAAGAAAAAATAGCCCGTACTCAATCGAAATTACTGATTTGTTCAAAATAATTTACAAGATGTTAGACTGCTAAATGTAAATGGACAAAATGAATTATCATAATGTGTATAAAACCGGACACCGTGGAATTACCCCAACGATCGATTCTTTAAAAAGAAACTATTATTGGCCCACTATGATACAAGACATCACTAATTATATTAATAATTGTGTTATGCCAGAAAGCAAAATATGAAAGAAATCCCGCTCAAATTAAATTCGGGGCAATACCAACTGGATCCAAACCTTTTGATAGGATTCATATTGATACACTTGCGATTTCTAAAGAAAAGTTTCTTACCATTATTGATACGTTTTCTAAGTTCGCCCAAGTGTATCCAATTCCAGGTGCTAATGCTGTGAATATTCTTGATGGTTTATTAACATTCATATCTCATTATGGTTTACCAGAGACTATTGTTTGCGATAATGGAGTAGAATTTCAAAATTCAAATCCATTATACAACACCCAAATATCCTAATTCCAACAGCTACATTGAAAGATTTCACTCTACGCTGCTAGAACAGGTTCGAGTTAAAACGCAGCAATATGCTAAAGAACCTCTCAATAATCTCATAAGATATTCATTAATTCATTATAATAATTCTATGCACTCATCTACTAATTACACCCCCTTTGAAATTGTCTCAGGTCATTTTAATTCTAAAGACCCATTTGATATCGGGGAGAAACACATTATTTCTCGAAATGTACAAAAACATAAAGAAAATATCATCGACAGATACAAAAACTTACAAGAAAAATGTAAAGATCAAAAAGAAGGTCAAACGACTAAAATAAATGCAAATCGGGAAGACCTCCCAATAATATCTGAAACCGATAACGTTTATCATAAGGAATATCCTAGGGACAAATTGTCTCCACGCTTTACCAAAGTGAATCCAATCTCTCAAACTTACAATAAAATTGAAACTGAAACATCTAAATATTCAAAACATAATATCAAACGGCGCAAGAAATAAGACGGTTTTCTTTTGTTTCAGATGAAGCTTACATTGCTTCTCTCTTCCTTACTAATACTTTCCTACTGCATTTCTGCTTCTCGCATAGAATCGCTTACTAATCCTATTTTACCCATAAGTTTGCAACCAACGAGAATTATTGCTAGTAAGCATACCTTCGTTAGTTATGTAAACGTTACTGAGCTTATAATTTTAAGAAATCAAATATTATCTCAAATCAAATTTTGTAGCCTCAAAGAAGAACATTGGCATTCATACACTTAATCTGGTGGGGCAAGCACGTTCATTGTTAACACATATTTCAAATTCATTGACAATCATAAATCCACCAAAACGCAACAGACGTGGATTATTAAATCTAGGAGGAAAAATCTCAAAGTGGTTATTTGAAACCCTTGACGCTGATGATGGCGCCAGAATTAATACTATATTATCTCATCTTGGTAAAAACGATCATTTGTTTCAAGAGAAAATTAACAATGAAATCACTTTATCAAAAGAGAATTATGTCCAGGACAAATCGTAGCTATCTGAAATAAAATCCAATCTATTAATAATTAAAAATCTGATTGATCTATTTTCCAAGGAAATTAATGATATTAACACTCTGCACCTCATTACGAACTCGTTGCTGAGTCTTCAAATTCATTAACGCAGTGTCTTTTGCTGGTCTCCATAGAGTTCATCCCAGTTTTTTTTTTATTTTACGATTCTTTGAACTCCATGCTAGCAAAGTTAAATCGATTTTATTCTACTCAACAAATAGTAGGTTTCGAAAATATTCAAAGTTATTATTCGTTTTTAGGAATACAGTTACTTTTAACAGATAATAATAGTATATTGTTCAATGAGTGACGTATATGCTTTTTGACGGGTAAAACACTATACTTTTTCTTCGACCTTCCTAACATTAGTTTTACTTTAAAAATATTCTCTTTCTTTTTCTTTAGTAATTTTCTATTTCTTTCGAAAAACTAAGAAGCGTCATTGTCAAAATAGCAATTAATCGAACGCGCGCCTACTCAATGTCCGATGCGCCGCCGCCATGCTATGTATTCGCCAACTATTCTCGCAATTATTATTCAACAATTGGTTTAATAGTTATATTACGCAATATAATTGTAAATATACGAAATTTTATATCAAATTACACTTTTAAATTGAATCTTTGAAATTCAGTATTGTATAAAAATTGATGTTGCATCGAACCCCGCGCTATGCTCCTCCGAACAACGGAACAAATAATAATCAACGCCACCTCGATTGTCACTGAGCTTCGTTTGATCAAATTTTCAACACTTTAATTTGCTTGTTTGAGACTCTGTAAGGCAAAATATACATACTTTTGTGTGATATTACCATTTTCCATGGTGTTTAACAAGATTAGATCACTTGAGTCGCATTTAATTGCCGATATACAGGTGAAATTAGAACAACTTACTTTCGTCACTAGAGACGAAAGTTAACGTTATGGGATTTTCACTCACTAGAGACGAAAGTTATGTTTTCGGCTAGGGCAAGGTATGACGAAAGAAAAAAGAAAGTCGTAGAAAAAATACTTTTTCTAATTCATTTTCCAATACTAAAATTTCCTGAATTTCTGGCATATTTTGATTATCCTGTTCCCATCCACAATAGGATTATTACTCCTGTCCACCCTTACCTTGTCTTAAATGAGAGAAATGGTAATTACCAATATGAAACAACACCATGTGAAGGAGTTGAAAATACGTGGTTCTGCCAAAACAACTTACAACGGGAAGGAGATTGCGTTGTCAACATCATTACCGACAACGATCCTGGGAACTGTTCTACAACCGCAGTGTATACCGCGGCCAAATACCGTTTTACTCACTACTCCAAAGACAATTTTAGTTACCGATGTGTGTTCCGTAGAACAACGCCTCCACTTACTCCCGGGAACTTACATTATAACGCTATCCTCTCAGTGTAGTATTCATATTGCCAACGAGACCTTCACAAAAAGCACAGACTTAGTCTCTCCTGCTATTGTTGTTCGATTAGCTCAATTGAATTTCACAACATTAGCCAGTCGATCTAAGGCACTCAAACTTACTACAATGGACTTGCAAGAAACCCAACAACTTACAGAAAAAATTAACATCCAACAAAAGTTGAATCCTATTGACCAACCTCCAATAACCGAAGGCACATTTTTTCTTACGTGGGCAATTCTCTTGCCCATGGTCATAATAGCATTCTGCATCTTCCTTGGGATACAGTGCTATTACAAAACGTGTTACCCATATCCATATTTCGGATGCAGACATTCTTCTCATGATTCTTCTAGACCTGCAGAAGATTCTTCAATTTAGGAGCTCTTACTATGCTAGCATATAGCTTCATCTTCGTCGGGAGAAGTTATGTGAACACAACATGAAACATTAGACACTGAGATAAGAAGTAATAAGTGCTGTGCCGCGTGTCTTGCGTGTTTTATCTTATTCTATAGTCATATCTAATTACAAGATTATAACTAAGTTGATGCCGATGTCAACTTTAATTAGGATATTATCTGTTGACGGATAGAATTCACTTAAAGAGATAACCTTTTAACAACTGTGCGTAAGACGAATATAGTACTGTATCAGTTAAATTAGATTACTATGAATTATTTTTATACTTTATCTTAGACAACATGTGTCTTTTACTATATAAACGAGTGATACCTCTCTGTAATGCTTTTTAGTACCTGCTCTTGCTTGAATAAAGAACTATTATTCTGCTTGAGAGTAATTATTTACGCCGCTATTAATGTAAGAACGTAATTGACATCCGAAATTTTATGGCCATACGCCTAATCCTAATGAGAAAGTTGGGTAATCCCCCGATACAGGAACGGTACGGGGTGACGGTGACGAACTGATGTGATATCGGTTTCGAAAACAATCTGTAGTACATTCATTCCTGGCACATTATAAAAATTAAGTTTAGTTTATTTGCTTACGGCTATTTTTAAAAAGTAAAACATGAATTTTACTGAAATAAATTTGATAATAAAAAAGCAAAAATAGAATGGCTTTCAGCAACCATTATTGTTGTGTCCCTCAGTGCAATTCCTGGGCGAAAAATGACCAAGAACAAAAAGTTAGCTTTCATCTTTTTCCCAAAGCACATTCGGGAAAAATGTATTTTCAAACCAGCATGGGAAAAGAATTAATGGACCGAAGAAAGGCATGGATTATTAGACTCCGCATTGGTAAACCCGTTACCAAGTATATGAAGGTTTGCTCTCTTCACTTCAAAAAGGAGGATTATTTTAATAAAGGTAAACATACGATTTACATACACAACATATTGTCATGTTAGGGCAAATTTCAAAACTAAACGGTAGGTCTATTGGTGAGATTACTCTGTCCAAAAGAGAGTATTAAGTACTTTTGGTTAACATATACATTTAGTAACTTTGACCCATATTTCAAAAAGAAACTTTAATTTCTCTTTTATGCCATATTTTTTTGTTTTACTCTGTAGCACTTTCTTATATTGCATCTTTGCTTTTATGTATGTTTTCTATAATATTTAAGCTTTGAAACAAATGGTATTATTCAATGTCGGTAGGGGTATTAGCCCTCGAAGTAGTTGTTTCCATTTGTTTCCTTCTTTATGTATAACTACAAGGTTTTGGAAATGACGAAAACTGACAAGTTTTCGGCATTTTCCATTGTGATTATATATGTGAAATTTTGGCATTTCTTAATTAAACTCTTTGCTTTATAAAATGAGCTTTGAAACAAACTGTGTAGTTCAATGCCGGTAGGGCAATATTTTTGGAGATACTGATAGCAGATAAGTTCTCAATTTCCAATTAGTAAGTATTGCCTTTTTTCATATTTTCAACTAGAGTTTTCTGCGAAAAAGCTAAAAATTTCAATCTCTAAGAATTGTCACACTCCAGTCGATGTGAAAGATACCAGAAGAGCCAATTTCAAAAAGGAATATCCATGGAAACCTATCCAAATGTTCCATGTAATGAAACTGCCACAGATGGAGATTATCATAGTGAAGCTGAGATTTAAGCTGTCATTACGTTGATTAATTTGTTTAAGACTAAATAAGATGTTACGGATACTGAAATAAATATTGCCATTAGCCGTTCAGTTCAGACCCATGATGCTGGGGTGCAAGTGAATACCCCAAGAATATTGAACTTGAGTGAATTAATAACAACTGAGTGCTCGTTAAGGCATAAACAATTTTAATATATTGAAATGTGTAGTGGAGATGGCAAAGAGAGTCCTGCAAGATACGCGGGCACATAGGCTAGTTGTGAAAGAGCGTGTTATTCTAACCATGACCAAACTAAAACTTGACCTTAGTTATGTTGCATTGGGTGATCTTTTTAATATATTAGAAAAATTGTCTAAAACTTATTTTTATGATATCTTAACAGTTTTAAGCAAGGTTTTAAAACCATGCATATATTTTCTTTCAGTTGAAGAAATTGAGAAAAATTTACCAAAATATTTCCGAAATTTCAAATACTGTAGAGTGATTTTAGATTGTACAG
Source organism: Taphrorychus bicolor (assembly GCA_951812265.1). Taxonomy (NCBI): domain Eukaryota; kingdom Metazoa; phylum Arthropoda; class Insecta; order Coleoptera; family Curculionidae; genus Taphrorychus; species Taphrorychus bicolor. The sequence continues at coordinate 3,878,348 of OX638307.1, read as the reverse complement.
AAATTTTCTTACAAGCACCAAAATGTTTATGTTGTAGCATAAAGTTTTTCTCTCAATATAAAAAAAACTGATACAATTAAAATTATGACTGGGGTGGCATCAAGCTTACAGTGGATGAGCCTCTGATAAACAGATCTTTGAAGAAAGCAATTTAATAGTTAAATTATTACCAAACAGGGATGCCGTTATGGTAGACAAAGGATTTTTGATTGATGACATTGCTGCCGTGTATAAAATTAATTTAATAAGGCCTCCTTTTTAAGAAATTAAGAAATAAGAAACAATTTTCACCAGAAGACCCTCGTCTAAATCAAGAAATTGCTTCTGCCAGAGACCATATAGAGCGCTCTAATCAAAGATTAAAATTTTTCAAAATTACTAGTAATAAACTACAATGACTTCTTGTTCCTAAAATTGATGAAATGTTTACGATAATTTGTGGCATTACAAATCTTTCAGCCGTTATTCTCTCTGATGAAAGGTTTCTTTAATTTATAACTTTAAAATTATATACTTACAATGTAAATCATATGTGAACTTTGCCATATAAACTATGCAATCATTGCAAAATTACAACTACTGCAAAAAGAAAACCCTAAAAACTGCATGTAGCTACTTCACAGGCTACATTTTACATGTGTTTTCAATGTTACAGTTTGATCGACAAATTGGTGACCACCGGGACTCTTTTCACTTCGATCTGGTTCCGATAACCAGCAAGGTACAGAGCAATATGGGCTGTTTCTCGAACTGAGAGCCATCTGCCATGCAGTATTTGATCTAAAATACGCTGGTGGATGTCTCCTGCTCCTGCTCTGTACAACATCTCCGAGACACAATTTCATTTTGAAATTTTATATTATTCGACTTGTCGGTCTGAAATAATGTCAACTAGCTCAGTTCTATTAGCAGAACTTGTCGAAATGTTATTCTCCTAAATTACACTCATGCATCTAAATAACCTGATAAATTTGCACTCGAGCACGTGATCTTGAAAAAACTGAATTTGATTGTTATGTTAAAAGAAAAAGAGTCTTCTAACTTCTAACGAACTACTATGTCGCGCTCTTTTATCACAATATCAAAGTAAACTCATGCAGATTTTAGACCACAAGCTTTCATGCAAAATCCATCCTCATGCGAGATCCATTTCCATGAACTTGTGTAATTACCCTCCGAGAAGATACTGAAAAATAAGGCTTAGGGGTACAAGTGTAAATTGGATATTAAAATAAAACAAGTGTTCGATTTGCAGCAACCCAATTTTTGTTTGGAATAAAAATGAATACCTATATTATAACATTTATTACGTAAGACCACATTTAAATTTCATCTTCACTACAAACACCATGCAACATTATGGAAAAATAGTTTTGTTTTATTTGTTTTAACATTTTTTGTGAAAATGCGTAGACAAATGGTACCTCTACGACAATAAAACTTTCATCATAAGAGGCATATAAAACTAAAAAACATTTCTCTAAATTGAGAAGGCTTAGACCAAGTTGTATTTGGCCAAAATAGCTTTGTTTTTCTTTTAAGTAATAATGACCATTGTTTTGAGTTTCCATTGTCAAGGAAGAAAAAGTTGCAACGCCGCTTTTCCCAGAATCACTCCTCCTCGTCGTGCCGTCAGCCGCCATCTGTCGTCCAAGGTTTCAAATCCAAGGCTCCCTGAGATTACAATTTCGCCATTTACAGGTAACTTCTTGGAATGGAGATCTTTTTACGAGCTGTTTGATAATATTATCATAAAAAACTGTAGCTTAACTGATGTACAAAGATTTGTATATTTAAAATCCTATTTAAAAGGAGAGCCACTCGAACTTGTAGATTCGCTACAGCTAACGAGTGACCATTTCTTGATAGCTATTCAAACATTAAAAGATAGATATGAAGATGAATATCGCATCATCAATACACACATTCATCAGTTACTGGATGTGCCGCCAATTTCTAAGGGTTCGGCGTCGGAAACTCGTAAATTTATAACACAAGCTAAGCAAAGTATTCAGTCAATAGAAAATTTGAATATTCCAAAAGAAGAATGGGAAGAGCTCATACTTATTCATGGTTATAGTAAAAAGTTAGATTTTCAGACGAATAAGAGCTTTGAAACTGAACGTGACCCAAAAAAGCGACCTACATTGCTTGAGTTTTTTAATTTTTTGGACAAACGGTGCACCGTGCTTGAAACTGTGACTCAAGCTTACCCCAAATTTCCTCAAAAGCCCACACGTCAAGGCGTTCACCATTCTGGTTTACAAGATCCTCCATACAAACCCTCCTTGGTTTGCCCTTGTTGCAATGAAGGTGACCAGCAGGTTTACCGGTGTGGCAAATTCAAGGCATGTCTTATAAAAATAGAAGTGATCTGGTTTTTAACAAAAAGCTCTGCATGAATTGTCTATCTGGGACTCATTTTGTTGACAAATGTAGGTCAACAAGTACTTGCTTTTCATGTCACAAAAAACATCACACTCTCCTCCATCCACCACAGTTAGGTGAATCCAATGCAAGTTACTCTGAAGCAGCTCCTGGCACAGCTCAGACTTTTTCAGCAGTAAATAATCCAGCTGAAAAGGTGGATAACAGCGCTTCTTGTTCTGCAATCAACACAGTTCCTAGCGAAACGCTTTTAGCCACAGCTTTAGTCGCCCTGTTCGACAAAAATGGAAAACGAATTATTGCCCACGCGCTTTTGGACAATGGTAGTCAATCATCTTTTGTTACTGCAGATTTTGTTAGAAAATTGAATCTACCTACTGAAAAGAAGCATATGCAAATCACTGGCATTTCTAGTAAAATAACTAATACTCATGAGATTGCACATTTGAGATTCTACTCAATGTTGCCCAACAAACTTGAATTTGGTGTCTCTTGTATTGTTTTAGAGCACATAACATCGAATCTTCCCAGATTTTCAGTTGATACCCCAATTGATATTCCTCCAAACATAACTCTTGCTGTAGATAACTCCTAAATCTTTGAGGCGGAAAGTTTTTTTGTATTCAAAGTAGCTATTTCACAAAATTTAACAAACATAAAAACATACAGTTAAAGAAATTCAACAAACTAATTAACTACAAAATAAACAAAGAGTTTAGATACTTAAGAAACAATAATATAAACACTAAGACAGTAATAAACCTATCAAACAGAAACCTCACTAATACTGAAAATCTTGTACTTTCTAAAGGTCTAAATTTTTCTGTAACACCTAAAAATGTTCCTAAGCTTGATTTCATTTCAGCAATTGAAGAAACAGTTCAAAACTTACCACAAGAACACCAACAAGAGTTTAGAATTAGGTCAAAATTAATTTTAGATAAACCCTTTAACATTAAACAAAACCTAAATCCCATCGAGCGAAAGGCACTCAATTTTTTAAAAAAAGATAATAATATTAAAATTCTTCCAGCAGATAAAGGTAACGCTACAGTTATAATGAACTGTATTACTTATGAACAAAAAATTGAGAGCCTTTTAAACGATGGTACTTACACAAAACTTAACAAAGATCCAACTGAAAAAATAGAAAGACAAATTTACACCACTTTAAAAAAACACAAAAACAGTTTCACTGATAGAGAAAGATTCAAATTAACACCACACAACAGCAAAACACCTCACTTTTACGGTGTTCCAAAAATACATAAAAACAACATTCCTCTTAGACCTATTGTCAGTAGCATTAACTCACCAACACATCCACTATCTAGGTTTATTAGAGATATTAAATCCTTTAGTAGGAAACACAGAATCATACATTAAAAACTCTAGTCATTTTTTACAAAAACTAAAAGATATAGATATAAACCCAAATCACACACTGGTAAGTTTTGATGTTTCTAGTTTGTTTACTAATGTACCTGTCGATAAAACTTTAATTATTGTAAAAAATAAACTTGAAATGACATCAAGCTTAGAGAACGCACTAAACTAAACATAAATCCAATTATGGAATTACTAACACTATGCGTTAACACAACCTATTTTCAATACAAAAATGATTATTACCAACAAAATACAGGTATGGCAATGGGTTCACCATTGTCTCCTGTACTTAGTAATTTATTTATGGAAAATTTTGAATCAAATTATGTTTATAATTATAATTTTAAACCTTTAATTTGGTGGAGATATATTGATGATGTTTTTTCAATATATCAGTTTGGTAATAATCATTTAGACACCTTTCTCAATCACATAAATTCACAAGAACCCACTATAAAATTTACAATTGAAAAAGAACACAATCAAACACTTCCATTTTTAGACATACTAATAAAAAAAGATTTAGACAGATTTGAAACTTTTGTTTATCGCAAACCAACACATACAGATCGATACTTAGACTACAACTCAAATCACCCTATTATGGTAAAAAAAGGAGTTGTAAAAAGTCTATTTGATCTCGCAAAAATCATTTGTAATGATAATAATTTGGAAATTGAAAAGAAACATATCAAAAATGTTTTACTTAAAAACAATTATCCAGGTTATTTCATTAATAAATGCTTTAATCAATTCGAACAGCCAAATATAAGGCAAAATCAAAATAGACATATTACAAACCTTTTTATACCATATATCAAAGGGTTATCAGACAAAATTAAACGATTAGGTAACAAATACAATATTAGAACAGTTTTTAGAACACAAAATACATTACGTGCACAACTGACAAAAACTAAACCACACAATGAAAACGAATACACAAAAAACGTCATATATAAAATTCCTTGCGAATGCGAGAAATTTTATATAGGCGAAACTTCTAGACCTCTAAAAAAGAGAATAAAAGAACATCAAAATTACACAAAAAAACAGAGATTTTGAAAAGTCAAATATATGCCAACACGCCTTTGATAATGGTCATAGAGTAAAATGGAACGATACTAGTATAGTATCCAAAGAACCATTATCAAAGAAGCGTAAAATCAAAGAAAGTGCATATATTTTACTTAACAAAGACCATTGTGTGGCTTCTTTTTCAGCATACATAGATAACACATGGTTACCTATGTTAGAACAAGAAGTTCAAAATGGTAACTTACATATAAATTAATATTAACATTCACATTATACCTATTTTACACGTAGATAGAACAAATCATATTAGGTACTAAACAATACATTAACCAAACATTTTAAACGTACCTTTCGTAATAATGACAATTCTTATCAAATGACATTTTCATGTCAAAAGCAAAAAGCAATTTTCAGAATATCACACACAAATACTCAAAGACAAAACACATTAATAGGTATAATTTTTTGTAATTCATAGTTTTTAAAGCTTTATTTTTTAGATAGTTCTGAAGAAGGCAGCAGACAAGTTGCCGAAACGTTAACCAGGTCGATTCGTCCGAGCCCTTTCTAGGGTAAATTGTTATTCGCAGTAATTTTACTGTGAGTAGTGCGAAATTCCTTCTCCAACAACGAACGAATCGAGCCCAAAAGTGAATGAGGCTTCACCCAAAAGTAAGTAGTAAAAAATAACTCTGTCTCTCTCTCTCTATAATCCTAACTTCTTAACAAGCAGGCCCATTGACATGCTTTTGGGTATGGATATTTATGGTGATTTGTTATGCTCAGGTGTTCAAAGGCTTGGTAAAAACTTGCCTGTTCTCATAAATACTCATCTTGGCTGGACAGTGTCTGGAACTTTGCCTTTAACTCATCTATCTCAGAAAGGTTACTTGCTTGCGAATCATTCCAGAGTCGATACGGTTAATACTGATTCTTCAGCGTTGATTCATGGGGAATCTGGTGATTCGGACTGGAGTGACATTAAGCAGTTGCTGGAAAGATTCTGGCTAATAGAGGAGTGCAACAACCAAAGGTCCGTTCTTTCCCCAGAGGACATCTTAGCAGAAAACATATTTTCTGGTACAACAACGCGTGATCTAGAGGGGAGATTTCAAGTTCAGTTGCCACTAAGGAATCCTGACGAATACTTAAGGTTGGGTGAATCTTTTCAATATGCTTTGAAAAGATTTCTCACTCTGGAAAACAAACTTCACAGGAACACGATTCTTTTTGATGAATATAAAAATTTCATTGACGAATACATACGTCTGGGACATGCAAAAGAGATCCCGCTGACTACGATGAATTCCAAATCACAGCCCCTCTATTTTTTGCCCCATCATTGTGTCATTCGCGAAGATAGTGCCACGACTAAACTTAGAGTCGTCTTCGATGCGTCAATGAAGACCTCAAGCGGTACCTCATTGAATGACATAATGCTAAAAGGCCCAGTGTTGCAGCCTGAGCTTTTCGATATTCTTTGTCGTTTTCGAGCCAATCAATACGTCTTCATTACCGACATCGAGAAAATTTACAGACAGATTCGTGTCGATCCTAACTTTACATTCCTTCAAAATATATTATGGAGAAACCATCCGAATGAAACTTTACGTTGCTTGCAGCTGACCACTGTGACTTACGGAACAAATAGCGCGTCCTTTTTGAGCACCAGATGTCTAATTGAACTGGCAAATAGTCACAAAGACACACATCCTTTAGCTGCGCAGGCCCTGCTCCGCCAATGTTACGTTGATGACGTACTTTATAGTTGCGACACAGCACAGGAACTTGATAAATGTCATGATCAACTAACTGAGCTGTTAGCAACCGCTGGAATGCATCAGTGGAGTTCAAATTTCGTTCCTTTTCTCGACCGCATCTCCGCGGATAACACGCAGCCCAAATACATGATTACTTCAGAAAATAATAGCAGCAAGGTTCTGGGTGTTTTATGGAATTCGTCACATGATAATTTTGCAATAGTCATACCTAAGTTGGAACTCTCAAATTAATTTACTAAACGTAGTGTACTTGCTCTGATTTCCCAAATTTTCGACCCTTTAGGATTAATCAATCCTTTCATACTCATAGCCAAAGTGTTCATGCAAAAGTTGTGGATTGCGAAGATGGGTTGGGATGAATGTCTGGCCGCGGAGTTACTAAATGAATGGCAGACTTTTGTTGATTGCATTGGTGATTTGAATCAATTTCGCATTCCACGTTGTTTGTTTACGCAACCAAGGAATCAAGTAAAGATTATTGAAGTTCACGCGTTTTCGGATGCTAGTGAGCGATGTTATGGTGCGTGTGTTTATTTGCGTGTTGTTTATGAGAGCGGTGTTTCTTGCACACTCGTAGCGTCAAAGAGCCGGGTAGCCCCTATAAAGCAGCAAAGCTTACCGCGCCTTGAACTTTGTGGTGCAGTTTTAATGAGTAGACTGGTGCAAACTATAATGAATCTGTACGAAAATGTCATCCAAGTAAATTCAGTTCATCTGTGGACTGATTCTCAAGTCGTGCTTTCATGGCTAGGTTCGCACGCTTCTCGATGGTCCACATTTGTAGCTAATCGTGTATCGGAAGTCCAGGAATTGACGAAGAATTACCTATGGCATCACGTCGAATCGGTGAAGAATCCCGCCGACATTTTGTCTCGAGGGTGTATGCCTCGCCAACTAATGTCTTCAAATCTTTGGTGGCATGGGCCTGATTTTTTGCATCACATTGATTGCGACTTTTCAAGGTTTGACTTCAGGACTTCAAATCAAGTTCCGGAAGAACGAAAAATTACGCATATCTCAAGAAGCTTTGATGTCGAGTTCTGTGATCAGGTCTTGTCGAGGTTTTCATCATTTCAAAAATTGCTGAGAGTGATAGCATATTGTCTAAGATTTGCTTCTTATTTGAAAGAGAATTCCGTCAGAAAAACCGAATCATTAACTCTTGAAGAGCTCAGCTCTTCGGAAATAATTATCATTAGGATGATACAGGCTAAACACTTTTCTCAAGAAATTAATGATCTGAAAGTGTCCGGACAAGTGGCATGAAACTCTCCAATAAAAGGTTTATGTCCAATGTTGGATGAACAATTTTTGCTTAGAGTGGGAGGTAGACTGAGAAATGCAAATGTGGATTTCGACCAGGTTCATCCCATTATTCTACCGTCTAAGAAATTTGCAGTAAGGCTGCTTATCGAAAGGGAACACAACCGGCTGCACCATGCTGGTCCTCAAAATCTTCTCGCCCATATAAGACAACGGTACTGGCTAATAGATGGTTTATGTCAAGTGAAGAATGCTTTGAAAAGATGTATAATATGTTTCAGATTAAAGGCACGACCAGCATCGCAGCTTATGGGTAACTTACCGAAAGAGAGGGTGACCGTGAATAGACCATTCATGTTCACTGGTATTGATTTCGCCGGTCCCTTTTTGACAAAGTCATCTAAGTTGAAGCGTTCTTCCGCTCTGAAGTCATATCTTGCAGTATTTGTATGTATGACGACAAAGGCGGTACATCTGGAACTTGTTTCCAGTTTAAGCACCAGTGACTTTATTCAAGCTCTGAAGCGATTCATATCCAGACGTGGCAAACCTAATACCATTTTCTCTGACAATGCGACTAATTTTAAAGGAACAAGGAATAAATTGAAAGAGTTGTACGATTTTTTCAAAGAAGAAAACACTCAATCGTCAATTTATAATATTTTACTAGAGGATTACATCACTTGGAAGTTTATTCCGCCTAGAAGCCCACACTGGGGCGGATTGTGGGAGGCAGCGGTTAAGAGCGCCAAGTACCATATCACTCGAGTGATGGGAAACACTGTCTTTACTTTTGAAGAGTTCAGTACGCTTCTGTGCGAAATTGAGGCCATTTTAAATTCACGTCCTCTGACTCCTATTAGTAATGACCCTATCGATTTGACACCCTTGACGCCGGGTCATTTTTTGATTGGTGGGTCGATGACTTCCATGCCCGAGAAGGATTTAACCACGATTTCCGAAAACAGATTGAATCGATGGCAACGATGCGTCCAAATCAAACAACGTTTCTGGGATTGTTGGACTAAAGAATATTTGAGCACGCTTCACAATCGCTCGAAATGGTCAAAACCCCAACCAAACTTGAAACTTAATCAGCTTGTACTTTTGAGGGATGAATCAACCACTCCACTTCGATGGCCCTTGGGGAGAATCGTAGAAGTTTACCCTGGACATGATGGGTTGGTTCGAATGGTCATCAAGACAGGTGGTGGTTGTTTTATGAGATCAATTACTAAATTATGTCCTTTGCCCGAGTTGGAGTCTTAGTTCCGGGTTCATTTATCCGACCTCGTGTTTTCTCTTTCTCTTCTCCTTATTCTTGTTTTTTCTCGATTTTTGAGATTTAGCTTGTTCGTCGTTGTTTTTATTTTATGAAATTTACATTTCAACGGGGGAGTATGTTTTGAGTTTCCATTGTCAAGGAAGAAAAAGTTGCAACGCCGCTTTTCCCAGAATCACTCCTCCTCGTCGTGCCGTCAGCCGCCATCTGTCGTTCCCCTTTTACATTGCTCGTACGGGGGAGCTTTGTTTAATTGCTCAGCACATGCTATCTTCATAAATAAGTCACAATGGGCATGTTTAGTTTGATTTAATATATTAGCGCATTATAGTTTAATTTTCATTAGTGTATTTAAAAAATCCTTGTAAATTAGAATGAATGAGGACGAATGATAGCGTTAGTTTTAAGTTTTGTTGAATAAATTTATTGGTTTACTGACACGTTCCATTTAATTCGGATCAAAGGACGCTCAGCCAGCATTCCTCATATTTTTTCCTAATTTTGGTGGTTCACAATGTGACACCACGCTTAGTTGGAGTAATGTCATAAAGCTTACCTCAACAACCATCATGTGTTTTTAAAAATAAGCACTTCTCAACAGCCTCTTGAATAGATGATGAAGCACCTGCAATAAGAGACACTAATAAACAAGTAGATAAATGAAAATAGTTCCCAAGAAGGGTATCTGAAATGTAGCATAGCACTTGCAAGCAAAATGTTAGTATGGCAATAGTTTTATCAAGAAAATCGTAAAAGCAAAGGGATAATTTCCAACGATATGCGAGGCCAACACGGCCATCACCGTCACGTAGCTAATTGTATTAACGCAGATATTCGGAACCATATCCAATCAATACCTCGCATAGAAAGCCATTACTACCTAAAAGAATGAAGCCGAGAGTATATCGAGGGAAGCAAACTACACAGAGACTACGTTAATATGTGCCAGGAAAGCAATAAGCCATGCGCTAACTACTTAATGTCTAATAGGATTTTTAATTCAATATTTCATTTTATACTCCGAAAAAAGACTAATGTGGTGTTAGTGTATCTTTTGAAATCAACTGCAGATGAAAACCAAACTTGGTTAGTGACTATGAGACACACATTTTAGAAAAAGACGTCAAGAGAAGAAAACTCATAAAGAAAACAGTGCAGATAATGTTATAGTTGCAGTTTATGATCTGCAAGCGGTACTGTAGTGTTCCAGTCTTTAATCAGTCAGTTATTTTGAATCAATCAGTCAGTCTTTAATTGTAATATTTTCGAATTTTAAACTAAAGAGGTTCAGGGTTACATGTGGGATGAGTCAGAAGCTAGATGCGTGTGCGAAATCGAAACATGCGTATAGAATTACATTAAATCATTGGAATGCATTTGTTTTAATATATTATTCTGATAATTGCTGCGACTAGCAACAAAAACATGTTAACAATGTACCTTTATGCTGTCCAAAATTATGACTTCATTAATTCGATAACTCACAAATTTCTAATCAAAGGACACAGCCACACCGAAGGGGACAGCGTACATTCAGTTATCGAACGGCTTATTAAACGAGACTTAAAATCGGGCCCAATAGTCGTCCTTAGTCAGTACGTGACAATCGTAAGAACATTCTAAAGGAACAGGAAATCCATATCAAGTCCAGGAATTGTGTCACGCGGATTTTCTGGATTTCAAAAACCTTGCTTCTAAAACAGCGAGAAGTTTTACAAGAAATAATAAAAACGAGGCAGTTAAAATGGCCGACTTTAAAGTGGTGAGGGCAGAAAAAGATCAACCAAATAAATTATTGTATAAAACCTCTTGTGCCGACCAATTTCAGATTATAGAGGTTAAGTGGTCTAGAGAATCAAATAATAAGCGAAATTCGAAAGATCCAAACATACAAAAGCCTATACAAAACCAGACCGGAAATTTGAAAAAAATAAAAACAGTATTCTAGGACTGTTTAAACACAGCAATAACAAAAATGTTATTCCCAAGAACTACTTTCCCTATTACAATAGCTTTTAAGTGGAATAAATAAAAAATGTTGGTTTTAATTTATTTTATGCTAAAGTCTGTTGGTTTTCCTATTAGTAAGTATTTTAAGCATATTATTATTTTTCAAGTGACCAAGGTTGTAACTCATTGGATGTTCTTAGTTTTTAAGGTACCCAAAAGTTTTCAAAACCGCATGTTTTTTTTTTGTGTTTTAGCTATGGTAATGGGCATAATCCATTTTGGGTCCTGTTCCTGCGATACATTTTTGTACCTATCATTTTAAATTTTTTGTTTTTTTTTTTTTAAACAAAATCAATTACCTTGTTTTATTAGTAAATACTAATGTTTGTTTTATTATTAAATTATGCTAAAAGTGATGTCAAAGATATATCAAATTTGTATTGCAAATTTTTTAAAGAATAATGTCACAACTTAAAATTTTGCCTATTTTTAGGTATTTTTAAATACACCAACTAAAATTATATTAAAATTATAATTCTACATGTTACTTTCTTTTAAGTAACATGTTGACTTGTAACATCAAAACTCTAAGAATAATAGATAATAATATTCATTATGTCACTTGCAAAATGATATTAAAAATTTTGGTTGTTTGGAAAACTCAAATATAGTTTTCAATATATAAATTCAAATATCAAATATATAATTGTCAATATATAAGTTGAATTTTCAAAAAGTTAAAATTTTTTTACATCAATATAACGTCATTCTATCGTCGTCATATTGACGTCATTCGATAGAGGCCATGTTGGCGTCATTCAATCAACGTCATATTGACGTCATTCGATGGACCCCATTAGTCTGTGACTTTCGACCGTCAATATCACGTCATATATACGTCAGTTTACTACGTCATGTATGTCCACAAATCACCAAAAACTGACGTCAACTTCACGTCAGCTTGCTACCTGGCAGATGCCTTTGAACCGTGCAATCCATTAGGGTCTTCAAAGTTAAAATATAAAATAGTTGGAATTTATATGACATCGGCAAATCTTGATAGGTAACATAGATGTCAGGTTGAACAAATTTAACTTGTTGCATTATGTTACGAAAAACATATCAAACTATTTGGATTTCCAAAAATTTTTAAGAAACTAATTGCTGATTTCAAAATTCTAGAAATTAATGGGATTTTAATTAATGGCGCTATTTTCAAAGGTGATAATTTGGATTCGTGAAAAACTGTAATGTAGACACTCATTTTTGTAGATTTTGCAGCATTTCTAAATTTAACGGAAAAGACGCTTTTTTTTGATACTTTAAGAACTCCGGAGAATTATCTAGAAAATTCCAATATGGCTAATACTATGACATACAACTGTGTTAATGCTGTAAAAATCAATTCTATATTAAATTAATTAAAGCATTTTCCTGCTTTACCGCCTTGCCTTTTTCACGATTTTCTAGAAGGAGTTGTTCAATATGATATCATGTTTTATTTACAGTTTTTGGTAAAAAATAAGTATATGTCATATGATTCAATTAACAAAGAATTAAATTCATTAGTTATCGAAAATGAACCTAAACAAAATTTCCCATTTATTCTTAAGAAATCTGACAAGCTTGGAGGAAATGCTATACAGAATTTAAGAATTTTAATGATCTTGTCCACAGCTTCACTTGATAAAGAAAAATGCTTTTGTTTGACCAAAGCTTGAAAATTGTTGATACTTCTTCATCAAATTATTGTAGTGCAAAGCCCTGTTGGAGTCGATATTTTATTTCCCTTGCTATTCGAGGGAACAAAACCTGGAGCAAAATAATTCTACGTCCGACAAGGGGGACTAATCTCTTGATCCTCAAGTAACTGAAGAATCCATGGAGACCGGTCAGTCGGCTCCAGCACAACCTGCTGCGGTGGAGGAAAACCAGCCCTGCACCTCAACAGCGGTCAATAAAACCGAAGAGAAGCTTCTAGAATCCTCTTCGGAAGATGAGATAGCCAATCCGGACCGTGAGGAGGCCGACGCTCTTCTGGGGTTATCTCTCAAGAGAAGACGGCTATCAAAATCTGCACGCAGCCAATTAAAAAACTTAATGAGCGGAGGGGCTAACTACGCCACCGCTCTAAAACAAATACGCGAAGAGAGAGAGGGGGGGTCCCACACACAAAACACTCCCACAGCGAGCTCCACCGAAGGTGCAAAACGCCAACGGTCGGAGGTGGCACACCCGAGCAGGCTTCGAAAAAGCCGCCAAGGGTGCCCAAGGGGATCAGCTACAGGGTTGGCATAATCCACCCAGACTACCCGAGAGCTACTCTGAGCGCGGATCAACTCCGGCGGATACTGGCTGCAATCCTGAATGCAGTCGAAAATCTGTCGAAAGATGACCAAAGGTAAGATTTCAGGGCTGCACCCAGCGCCCTGGCTGGCTACAGGTCACCTGCGAGGACGAGGAGAGTGCCGCATGGTTGGAAGCTTCGGTCGACGAGCTCCAACCATGGGACCTCGTTTCAGACTCGTAAAGGGATCAGACATGCCAAAATCCAACTTCTGTATAGCTTGCATACCAGATGACGCCACTGACAAACAACTAACGCCAAATGCGACCTCTCTGAGCTGGCGGGGCTAAGGGAGGTTTGTGGGGTAATTTTGCGGAAAGTGGGTTCATTGGGGGAAGAGTTAGGAAGGTTAAGGAGGCTTAAGTCGGAAAGGGATAGATTGGAGTTAGAGATCAGGGAATTGAAGGAGAAAAGTGATGTGTTGAATTATATAGCGGATGGTGTCAGCCATGTGGCAAAAGCAGTAGATGAAATGGCGGACATGTCATTTGATATCCTGAAAGGGTTGGAGAATAGAGAAGATAGGCAGGTGGTAGTGGAGAAAGAACGTAGAGAGAATTAAAAAAGGTTCTGGACCTGACGAAGGTACTCTGGGCAAGGAGAGAGGATATGAGGGAAATAAACAGAGTGTGTTAAAACCGACGAGGACTTACGCTAGGGTAATGAAATCAGGGGCAGGGGGGCAGCAGAAAATGGAGATGAGAGAAATGAAGTGGCGGGAGGAAGAGTGGTAGTGAACGCGAATAATGAGGAGGATAAGGTAAAGATAGAGATGGAAATTTGTAAATTGGGGGGGTTATGAAGGTGGAAATGAATTCAACAAAGAAAAAGATTAGGATATGTGCGGTTAAAAAAGGTCTAAATGATTGAAGGAATCGGGGATGAGAATGAGGATATGCTGATTGATAAGAAAGAAAGATGGATGAGTGAGACAAATGTGCTCTTTAGGCGCCAATGCAGGTATGATAGAATTGAAAATGTGTGATGCGGACGTGGTGGAGGCCTTGCTGAAGGAATGTGGAAGGAAAAAATGAGGTAGTATGAAAGGAAGATTGAAGAGAAGAAAGAAAGCTGGGCGAAAAAGGTGCAAGAGATTACGGAGGGAAATTCGTGGATAAAGTATGGAAAATCATAGGCAAAAAAGGTGTTTTTGATGGGGAGGTGACTTTGGATAGGACAGAGTGTTGACGGGCTCAGATAGGGATAGTTTTTTTTTGGAAAAGTATCACCCGAGGACGTCTCAACAGGAAAGGAGACTGATGGAGGAATTTGAAATGGTAAGGGGTGGTGGGAGGTATAGGGAAGGGTACGAAGAGGGATTGGTAAAGGAGGAGGTAAGGGAGGCTATCAGGGGATTGGGTAAGGGTAAAGCGGTGGGAGAGGATCAGATTCCATTTGAAAGTCTCCTGTGATAAAAATTGATACCAAGGGTGTGGTGCTGAGGGATTCGGTCAGGATTTTGGGACTGATCATAGTGTGGTATATAGGGCACTCCATAGCTGTTAGCCTTCACCAGTCGTCAACCCTAGGTAACATTCTAAAGTTCAATAGGAACTAGAAACATCACGTTCGTTGATAGTTACATTCATTGGCAGTATTATTGTATTATTGGTTATGGTGAATGAAAGGTGAAGTTCACCCGGTAGTGCGTCAGGTAATACAACATTATAAAAAGGATATAGAAGGATTGTGAAGAGAGCTTCTTGTTTAGTCTTGATTAGAGTAGAGTCAAGAGTGAGAATATAGTAGAGTATGAAATCCAACGTCGTTTGATTTACCCTAATGGCATACTGGCGATAGAACCTTGCTGAGTAGCAGACGAGAATAGCACAATAGATAAAAAGTGCAATTTCATCGAACATTGCAAATATCTTAGGAAAAAGCTGGAGCTTTGGCAAACAAAATGTTTGGTTTTGCTGGAAAACTCAGAAACTGGGACAAGGATATCACAAAACAAATTTATGAACACGCTGTTCAGCCTGCAGTTCTGTATGCTGCTGCAGTATGAGGAATAAGAGCGAAAGATACAAGAATAGAGAGACAGTTAAAGGCAATTGAGAAGCCTTTTTTCCTGATGCTGACGTGCTGCTACAGGACTGTGGCGACCGATACGATGAGGGTGATTGCGGGCGTCAGGCCAATGAATCTATTGGCGCTGGCAGCAAGCACGTTCAGAGTCAGAGAATTGGAAAATAAAACCAGGGACATGACCAAAGAGGTGGACACAATGAAGAATACAAATCACAATACAAAATATATGTGGATTGTAACAGTAATGATAGCGGCAGTATCATAGGATGGTGAAGGAGTGCTTTTGGATCATTGGATCAGAAGAGGTAAGTGCAGATTGATGGGTATGTGAAACACTGTGAACACAAAAATGGACATTCCATACACGGAGCTGGAAATTACATTAATACGACAATAGACGCAACAAGACAACTGAACATCAACATAACCGTACAACGGGCTGGCAGGGATGCCATGCCGATCACTGGCCTTGACTATTTGTCCAAGGACCAATTGTTTGCACTTTGTATAGTTTATTTTAGTATTTTATAACTGTATGTGATAGCAACGTACCGTTCGCCAATTTACGACTGTAAGGAGTTCCTCAGTGGCTTGAAAACTGCTTTGAGCCACATTTCTGTGAAAGCAAACATTTTACTGGTTGGAGACTTTAATATTAATTACTTCAACCACTCACTACCAAACTGTCGGGATCTAAGGAACTTACTTGCTGCTTATAAACTCCGCGTGCTTGTGGATCAACCGACCCGCTACTCAGAAACATCCAGCTTGCTTGATTATGTATGTAGCAACTACGATCTAAATATAATACGTTGCAAAACTATTGATGCTGGCCTGTCCGATCACCAGGCGGTAATCCGCAACAGCCCGATTGTGTCCTCCTCAAGCAACAGTAAGGTAGAGCGAGGTAGAATATATTGTAAAAGACATTTTGAGATTTAGAGCATTAAACGATGAAACTGACTGGAGAAGTATTCTGACGGCTGGTGATCCACTACGCTCGTACCATGAAACATTGTGCCGTAATTTTGACACTAATGTTAAAAAGAGAAAGCCGTGGTTCACCAGGGGACTCTGCGTGTTTCTGCTGGTAATTTGAGATCGCTCCGCCCTCTGCGCAGCTTTGCGGGGGACAACTTAGCTCTGGAAAGTTTTTCTTCTTTAGGTGCCCTGTCCTCTTCGGACGTTGGCAATCATCAGCGCTATCTGAACCTTGCCTAAAGCTCGGCGGAACAATGTGGTAGTGCACCCTCCATACCATTGCCTAAAGTTTTTTAGCCAGGATATCCTTCATCAACCCGGGCCTCTTCGTCCTTCGATCTTGCCTTCTATAATAAGCTTTAAAATTCGATATTTGTCATTCCTTAAGATGTGACCGAAATACTCCAGTTTGCGCTTTTTTAGTGTGAATAGAACCTCCAGTTGCTTGTAGAGGCGTTGAAGTACCTCGGTGTTACGTACTCTTTCTACCCAGGAGATTCTCAATAGCCTTCGGTACGTCCACATTTCAAAGGCCTGCAATTTTTTGCACATCGCAACTGTCAAGGTCCAAGCTTCCATTCCATAAAACAGTATGTTAAACACGTAACAGCGCAGTATTCGGATGCGCAGAGGCAAGCTTAAATTTCTGCTGCAAAGTATATTACGCATCCTCAGGAACAAAACACGGGCTTGTTCTATTCTGGTACGAATCTGAGATATTTAAAAGTTTCCACTCGTTCAATTCGTTGGCCGTTAATTGCCAGGTGTTCGTCCACGTTGTTTGATTTGCTAATTGCTAGCCACTTTGTCTTTATCACGTTTAGTCTAAGGCCGGCTTCTGAGCTTGCAGCCGTCACGCGGCTTACCAGTTCCCGCATTACTTCCAGGGAATCGGCGACAAGAACCGTGTCGTTCGCATACCTCAGGTTGTTGATATTAATCCCATTGACAGATATCCCCTCGTCGCACTCATCCAAAGCCTCTTGAAATATCCATCTGGAAAGTTACTATTTAAAATATCGAAAATTTTTTAGGAGTACTGTTAGGCTTTCTAAAAGATTGAACTGTGCCAATAGAATCAACAACTCTAACAATAAGGTGGGAGAGCCTGGAGGCTGGTGAAAGAGCTCAGAGGCGGCACCGAGGGGGGAACAGCATTTGATTGTATCAACCATGCGATACTGCTGCAAAAGCTTGAAGTGTATGGGTTTAGGGGGTTATCGCAGTGCTGGCTTCGCTCGTACCTTGAAGGGCGTGGACAGACCGTTGTTGTTGGTGGGGCCGCCTCGATGGAGCTTCGGGTGGAGTCAGGGGTGCCTCGGGGCTCAGTTCTTGGTCCGCTTCTCTTCCTCATTTATATAAATAGAAAATATATATAAATAGAAATGATCTGCTCCTCCTACCTATTGAGAGTGTCTTCACCGTATTTGCTGATGATACTACCATCTTATGGACAAATGACAATTGTCTGAGATCCACCATAAATAATGACCTAACTATTATTAAATAATGGTGTGACGCAAACCAACTCTCACTTAATGCCAATAAAACATGTGTTCTAGGTTTTGGGTGTGAGATTAATGACGTATGCCTGGGGAGCAGTCCTGTTGGCTCCCCTGGGGTGACTGCATTCCTGGGACTTGCTCTGGATGGAGGGCTAAAATTTGACAGCCATGTGATGAATGTGTGGGGCAAGGCGTGCGTGAGAGGGGAGGTATGCTTTGCAAGATTTAGACAACTTGGCAGATCAATCCTTCTCAAGAAGGCATACTACTCCCTAACTGAGTACCTTGATGACGATAGTCTATAATAAGCGACTGTGTGAATGTGAATTGGTCTTATGTATTATGTGTGGATTTTGTTGCTTGATAACTTTCATTTTAATCTGTTGAAAAGTGTTCCTTTACCATTTAAGCTTTATCAAAGAGTTGTTTAACTTCTGACAATAATGTATATTGATTGATTGATTGATGAAAGCGGCATGAGACGCGCGCATTGCGAAGCTAAACTGGTGAACATAGAGGAAATTAGAACTAATGCCAGCAAACGACACTTATGGAATAAAACGGAACTTAAGAAAGAAAGCGATTTTATAATGTATCAATGTTCAGCATGTATTATTCCATTCTGCAGCGTATATCAGTGTATCAGTGTTCAGCATATACCCATTCTGCCATGTATCAATGGCAGAATGGATGGGACCTCTCAATAACGGGCAGACTTATCTATAACATTTGCAACGCAGTAGGGAATGAGCGGATCGATTTTACTTCTTTGCATGTCAGTTGGCACGGCAGTGGGCACGGAAACTTAAAGGAATATTTGCATCGCTTTAAAAGGGGGGTCGTATTGGACGGCAATTGTCGGTGTGGCAAAGGAGTGGAAAATACTTTACACGTGCTATATGACTGTGAGAGGGATGAAAGGGTTAGGGGTAAGGAATATTTGGAAAATGAGAGGTGTGTTTGGGATCAAATTCAGATCAGGGTAGAAGGTAAAATCGACAAAGTGACGGTAGACAGGATAAATATTCTGGCAGAAACGGTTATTGATCCTACCGATTAGTTTAAATTTGTTGCCCAATTTGCGTTGACTGCAATCCGAAGTGTATTGCATTATTATAGATATTTATCTTATATTTTGTTTAGAGGGAGAACGGAAAGTGTTTATTCACAGGCCTGTTATTTGTTTATATGTTTATTTGATTACATGTTTCTTTAGGTACCTAATGGATTAGCTGTTTGCAGGTATACTGCATTTAGGATTAATTATTTGAATATTAATTATTAATTATTTAGGATAATAGATAAAAAATTATGCAATAAATTATTGTTAGATTACTGGTTGATAGTATAGAAATAGTTTTTGTTTTGTTAGATTTCTCATTTATGGTCGAAATTATGCAAATTGAGAGGAATTACTATTTTCTACTGAGAAGAATTTGCAGATTTTCGTTACTGTTATTAATTTTCTGCAAAGGAACTTTTATTTTTATTTTAGGAATTATTTTTGTAAATATTTCCTTTTTTTCAATAAAGAGCATGGGCTCTCCTTCTTTCCCCGCTCTTTTACTTGTCCCACGAGCCAGTGAGGCTTGCGGCGTGAAGCACGGAGGGGTTGGGGTTGTCTTGGTAGTGGGGTTGCTGGAGGTGGGTTCCGACCAGTTGAAGTCCAATGGGCGGGCAACTTCGACATCAGTCTATGTCTGTTCAGAAACACGATCATTGAACCTCAAGATGCAAACGCAGTGTCGCCCGAGAGACTCATCAGATTCGTTGAGGGTCTGGGCATAACGGGTGACAATTAGTGGAGGAAGCAGTGTACAAGTCCACTCAGATTGAATACATACAATACAATGATTTCGTGCTCATATGAAAACTTCATTTTAAGTGAAACAGTCATGGTGTCCATGATAAACATTTGTTTTGTTTCCCTTCGGCCCCGTTTGAGTCCTAGCACAGGTATTTAAGAAATGAATTATAACTCTTATGACAGGTCATCTTTTGAATTCGACTATGAGCTAAGTTGGAATTTACTTCGGGTTTTCTTTTTTTAATCATGTACGCTTTCTTGAAATTTTTTTTATTTTATAATTAGTCATAAATAGTATTTAATACTCTTTATTATATAGAAACAATACTTCAAAATTTGTAAATTGAAATAGTGACAATAGTTATTAGTACGTCGTTGCTGCAATAACCACGGAAAGTTTTATTCTGCATTACGAGGAATTGAAAAAAAGTTGTCGTTATCATTTTTCAAAATACGGAATACTAGAGGGCAGAAGACCGTTATATACATCAGATCATGATAATTTTGTGTTGCAACTTATTGCCAAAGGTATCAATTAATATCCTGCATATACCACACGTTGTAATAATAAATAATTCTTTTTGCAGCATCCGAGAAATTTGATAGTAATGGTTCACGGCTTGCATTTGAAAGCGATGTAACCGATATTGAAGAAGAAGTAATAGTGAAACATTTTCAAAACAAAGTGTTCGTTATTTTAGAACCTGGCGAGATTCCAGATATCCAGTACACAACACAGTACACCTTCAGCAAGTACTGTTACTATCAGTTCAGAAAACAGTTATCTGATTTCATCACCGAAGGAATCTTAAACGTTCATCTAAGGTCCAATAATGAAGTACCAATTAATGGCGCAAACTTAGAAACTACTCATGACGAAGGCATCACTGAATACCAACAGCCACAATAACATCAGCAGGGGACGAAGGCAATATAACAATTTCATACCATGTTGACTGCATTGCGAATTTTTTGTGGAAGTTATTGAAATTCCGTGGGATATTTTTCCAAAAAATATTCTGGATGCGTGTGAGCAAGGTAGAATTATAGATTACCAAGCGAAACAATTTACCTCTAAATACCACAGAAAAAGAAGGCTTCAAGTACCTGATGAAAACAGTAGCTCCATTGTACCAAATGCCTAGTTGGACAAAACTGACCTACCTGGTTGGTGAAAAATATGATTTACTGTCAGATATTTATAAGGAAAAACTTCAAAATATTATCGCTGTAACCCTTACCGTTACTACCGATGTGTGGACGGAAACGATGACCACAAAAAGTTTTTTAATGGAAAATAAATTATCATCACTGTCAATAGGGGTGTTTGAATTGGATGAAAGACATAGTTCAGAATACTTAGGAAAGTGTCTTTCATCTATTTGCAAGGAGTGGAAAATCTGTGATTCAAAAATAACAACTGTTGTTACTGATAATGGCGCGAATATAGTGAAGGCGGTTTACGATATTTTTGGCAAAAACAAATATTTACCCTGCTTTAAGTGACTGTCCAACGATAATGTTATAAAGTGTTAGTTGAATGGCCGGCATTCATTTAAAAAAGGATGAATATTCGAAGCAATTTCATAGACTAGATTACATCGAAATTTTTGGTTCTAGACAAATGGAGAAAATTTTAAAAATTGGCCGAACAAAACAAATACCTCATAAGTGACAAAAAAACTCAAATGCTAAATGCTTATAATTATAAGCAAACAATTCAAAGAAGCCACATCAGCATTTTTTAAAGAATATGAGGTATAGTACACCTAATTACTGACTTTTTTATTTTGTTTGTATACTTTAAGACATTTGGTTTCAGGAAGACGATATTAGAGAATGTATAAACCAGGAGTATTTCAAAGAAATGCATCCTATTATTGTAAAACTTTATAAGTATACTTTTATATCGTTAATTATAGCCAATAACTACATACCTACTTGTCGTTTGGTAACTTGACAAACTATTAAAGGAATAATAAAGTTATGATAAGGCTATATATTTTCTGACAATTAAAAAAAAATCTCGGTACTTTTAATTAAACTACAAAAAGAATTTTTTTACAGCACTATGATTATAGGCCTAAAAATGTATATTCATATAATAAACATGGTGTCTTAAAATGCCCCTTTTACGAAATGTATCGAAGCCTCTGCTATATAGGTATTCGTTTTCTTTTTTCAGCGTCTTCTGAGAAGCACTTCCTAGTTTTTGAAAAAGAAGGGGTGAACGGAATTGAGGAGTTCAGCATAATTTCAATAGAAATTGGTGCGATTTATTAGTGTATATACGAAAAGGACTTCACTTGCAAAGAATCCTTCAAAGTAAGCCTTTTTGGGTAAAAATTTTGACAACACTGAAGGAATTTAGCTATTTTTATTTTATACCATCGCATGTGAATAAAAAAGTGATTGATCGTTCTGTTAGGTGGACGACGCTTCCTCCACTCGATTTTTTTCCAAAAGGTTTAATTAAGGAAAACAAATACTACTTTGGAAATCAGAATAAAACGATTTATATAGCCTTTTACCCAAAGAGCAAGTGTGAGGTGAGGGAAATTACTAACAAAGACTTGCTTACATTAGGAGAATGTCAATGCGTTAGCAATTTTACAGTTGACATTTGTTTTCATATAATTAAAACCAAATCCAACGAATTCAATATTTAAACTTGCAACTTAACTTCTCAAATACTTTTTCATGGAGAAATTAATCATTATATAGTAGAAAAAATAGTGTTATTAGAAAAAAAATATGCATGCCTTTTTTAATTAATACTTTAATCACTTTTGTCTTTGTGTGGCGGATTTTGAAATAGATGAACTTACCTACACTGACCCTTACGGCAATGAAAACAACTCTGCTAACTCACAAAAAATCTTCAGAAATTTCGTCAAATTCTTGAACACCTACGTGGAAGCTAACAACGATAAAGTGTTCATTAAATTGAATTGGACACTGCTTGGAACCAAATGGATTCCCCCAACAAGCATACGTCATATATTTTATCCACGACCGTACTATAATAATCACATTATTCTTGTACATTCTCAAGACTAACGATAATCATTATTCACTTGTGAATAATGAGTTGTCATGAAAACGAAACATGTCGTAGGCAACTGACAACTCAAAAAGTAAACTGCCCTAAACATGAAATCGGTAGTTACCACTGGTTCATTCAAATAATTATCCTTCTATTAGGATGTATTGAGGCAAATGTAGGTTACAGTGTCTCTTTTTCACTAAAATATGTACTTTTCACTGAAAAATACTTTTTTGGAATAGGCCATAAAATGAAGTAATTTACCGTCCACCCTCGTAGCATTGAAATGAACATGCGGTGACATGCGCGGGTGACTAGACCGTCAACTATCGACAAGACGCATCAAACGTCGCGCCATTGAATAGCGAAACCAGTCGTGATCGTGGTTTTAAAATTGTAAATTATCTTTGTGGCACCTATTGGTCATGGATAAAGTATAGTATTCAACGCGCATTTAATGAGCGTTATTCTCTCGGGCAACTTGTGCCACTCGCTTCGCTCGTGGGCTCAAACGTTACCCTCGAGAATAACGACTCTCATTAAATGCTTGTTGTATAATATACTATTTTCAAACAAATTTGTGCTAACCAATCATTGGAAAAATATATCAATCCTGATAGAGCTGATCGGACTATTGTTACAACATTCAGAGAATGTTTTTGATCGCTGCCTTTATTGCGGATACTTTCAAAATAGAAAGTTCGCGAGCAAAGCGTTGACAAAATACCGTACTCCTAAAATTAAATACGGTAACGCTAATATCGTTTGCGTTTCCCGCTATCTAAGGGGCGTAGCGGGAACATTACCGTAACGTTAATTTACGTCAAGATTGTCAAAAAGAGTCAGAAAAAGGGAAACAAAGGTTATGTTATATGCAAATTAACGCTACTGCTGCAAATAAAACAAAACCAATAGAGAAATTTAGATGGTGAAAGTTGGTTCCTTATTTTAAATTTAGTTAGGTTAGTATATAAGCCGAAAGCCATAAACCTAAACCTAGACGTGATAACTTTCAAAACAAGTTCAGTGTGGACGTGAATTACGGTAATATTTTAACGTAACGGACCTCTTTACGTATGAGGCTCGAGAACTTTCTAATAACACGAAAGTTTTACAGTGTGGTTCTTGCAAAAGGTACGCACATATCAAAGATGGTTGCGGAACACTTAATGAATTCAGCAATTACTTATGTACCCTATGTCAATTTTATTAACAAAGAAGTGTTAAAGACAACAAAAAATAATAAATGACAAAATTTTAAGCACACGTCTTTTACAATAAAAGTAAATAAAACTTGTAGCCATCAGTGGCATGCGTACTACAAATTATTACAATTTTTATTGTAAAATTCATCAATATTTTTATAACAAACGCCACTGTCTACAAATTTTATTCACTTTCGTTGCAAAAGATGTCATCTAATCGCCTGTTTACCTTTGCCAAATTTCTTTAAAACAACAACAAAGAATTTTTAAATTTAATTATTAACGCCCTGTATCACCTAAACGAAGCCGTTTTGGACACATGCAGATACTGATTTTGGTTTTAGAATTAAACGTAGATAATCATACAGGGTGTCAATTTGAAAACTTTCAATGCGAATATCTCTGAAAGTAAAAAAAAATAAAAACGTAATTTGGTGCAAATGTTGTACAGATAGGGGGAACTAGAATTACCGTATTTTGGTTGTGGGGTCAGTGAGTGTCCCAGGAAGTAGCAAGATGTGTAGTAAATTGGCAGATTGGGACAATAAATCCAAAAACTACAAACTCATCGCCGACGTTTCGTTTAATTCCACTCAAATATCATCAGGACTGTATAAAAATTGCACAATTTATAGTTGCAAGGGAAATGTGTCTCACAAGTCTCACTTCGAGTTACGCCGAAATTAAAATTAAAAATTCAAAAAACATTAATTACAAGTGGGTGACCTTAGACATAAATTCCATAATTAAAATAATATACAATTAATTGCTTTACCGCATTAAAGCAATTAATTGTTTTAACAAATTACCAAAATCACCCTGTATCTGAAAAACCAAAACGGCTATGAAAATTCTGTTGGCGCCATTTTTATATTCACAAAAAAGTAGCAGGTTTTGCAAATGACGCAACCCTATCATGAAAAATACGGGAAAATAAGGATCTTGAAAAATAAGGATACCTTCCTGTTCATTTACTCTTGAAACGCCCAGTAGGATGTGTGGATAGAACATTTGTATCATCAAACACGCTTCTATCTAGCGTACATTTCAGAAGAATCCAATACTACAGCCTGAATAATAATTCACACCACTTTTTTAGAATCTACTCAAAGTAGTAGCGTTGAGTGTAACCTTTCACTTACAGTGAAGGCTATATTTAGTAAATTAGGAGTACGGGCTGTTAGAAAAAGTCATATAGAAAGCTATGAATTTTTGGCAGAAAAGGATGACATGATCAAAGTAAATAACCTTTTGTTCTTTCATACTTTTCTTTAGACATTTTGCAGCCACCTTACACGCGACGACATGCAACAAAATTGCTTATCTTTTTGGAATGACTAACTTTTTAACACACTTGGACAGCGCGGCGTTACATACTCTGCATATGAGAGAAGACCTACGATATCCCTTATTAATACCCCGTATCATCCCTTAACACACGCGGACGTTTAACTTGTCCCGGGACGCTTTAGTGCGACGACATACAACAAAACTGCAATTTTTTTTGGGATAACTAACTTTTTGACACACTTTGACGGCGCGGCATTAGACACTCTGCATATGAGAGAAGACCTACGACATCCCTTATTAATACCCCGTATCATTCCTTAACACACGCGGACGTTTAATTTGTCCCGGGACACTTTAGTGCGACGACATACAACAAAATTGCACATCTTTTTGGGATAACTTTTTTTAAAGAAATAATAATAATAATAAATCATCTTTATTTCAATTATTTCAAAATTATGCACATGTACATAAAACGAAATAACGTCAATATAAAAGAGAAAAAAAAAACAACAAAATAATACGAGTTCCCTTAAGTGACTAAATTAATATAATCATCTATGATATATGGCTCAATATTCAACAAGAATTTAAAAAGGCGGGTTTTGAATTGGTTCAGATGAGTTATATTTTTTATACTTAATTATTTAATAATTATATTAAAATTAAAATTCAAAATAATTTAAATATTAAACATTAACCATATATTATGTTGCATTTTATAGAGGTGGGATATTCGGATCGTTTCGTAGAACCAGTTCACCGGCTCCGGTTCACTTAAATGATCCGGCTGTTTGGATCAATGGATCACTATATCTCTACGCATGCAGTATGCCTTTGTTTTTGCGTATTGCAAGTATTCGGAGGGTCGTGGAACTATGTCGTTTCGTTAGCGACGCTGCGCCGAGAATCCCGCGATTTGATGTTAAATGTCCATCTATGCATGCGACTTATTGGTTACCTTTTTTGTTTTTCGTTATAATATTTTATGGTGTTAATCGAATTGAACTGAACTAGTTCAACTAGTAGTATTTCACAATAAAAATATTAGACATGTCATCAAGGAAAACTAGTGAAGTCTGGAATCATTTTGTACGAAATAAAAACAATAAAGCTAAATGTAGTTATTGTTTTCATTAACCAAGGATCAACTGGAAACTTAACCAGACATATGCGTACAAAACATCCAGGTAAGTAGCGCAGTAATACTAATCGAAAGAAATAATTCCTAACTAAAAAAAATTAATATTCCTTTTGTTTTAAGACGTTTAATATTTTAAATGCATTTTAATATTTTGAATGAGGTTTGTGTTGATGCTAAGAAAACGCAAAATTTTTACAGGAAAACTTAATTGGGTTCTCGCGGAAGCTGTTTTCTAGCAATTCAGGCAATTATTGACTGCCGGTATAATTCCAATTTCAGGTATACCAATAAGAAGGAATAGAGTGGTCGTAGTGCACTCGTAAAATGGTTCTTGCATAAACTTGTACGATGATAAGAAAGGAGAAGACAGATCATTGGGGTTACAAGAAAATGAACAAATGCAGGAGGGTATGCCATCAGCCAGTTCCAAAACGTCTGTAGTTATTGAAGAATCTAATTCTAGGAAGGAAAAACACCAACTAACTGTTGCTCAGTTTGTACTCAGTTCCAAACCCATTTTAATACAGAAATAGAATGAGTTTGATAGGCAGTTGGTAAAAATGATTGTAAAAGAATATCATCCCCTGTCTGTGGTAGAGGACACCGAATTTAGAAAGTTTGTGAATTTGTTGTGTCGATGTTAAAAACTACCTGACAGGAAAACTATTTCGACTTGTTTAATTCCTCAGTTTTATCAGAATGTCAGAGAAAATGTAAAAGGGTTTATTGAAAAGGCATCCACAATCTGCATAACTACTGACCGCTGGACGTCAGCAACCAATCAAAAATGTAGCGGTAACGGCATATTTTGTGAGAGACACAGAATTGCTATCTAATTTACTAGAATGCGTAGAATTTAACGATAAACATACCGCAGAAAATCTAAAAACGATGTTAAAAAGGTTTTTTGAATACTAGGGAATAACTAATCAAATTACATGTATAGTGAGTGACATTGCTGCAAATATCGTCGCAGCACTACGTAATGGAAATTGACGTCATACAGGCTGCTTTGCTCACACAGTTAATTTAATAGTCCAAAAAGGGTTAAAAGAAGTGGAACCAACTTTAAATAAAGTTAGAAGAGTTGTAGAGCATTTCAAACATGCATTTGCAATTGCACACGCATTAACTAAATTCAACCAAATTCAAGAACAAATGGGCTCACCTATCTTGAAACTGAAAATGGATGTTTGCACTCGGTGGAATTCTACTTGGGATATGCTAAAAAGATTTACGGAAAGGCAGAAACCTATTACTTCCGCTTTGGCCCTATTAGAAATTTAAACTTGGCAATTTAGTCACGAAGAATGGGAGAATCTGAAGTTTGCAGTAGATATTTTAAAAATATTCGATGATATCACCGATACACTGCAGACAAGAAATATGTGCAGAAAAAACTGTTTCTGTTTCTAATATATTATTGTTCGTAACAGCCATGGAAAGATATTTAAAACAGTTATCTTCAAGATACATGTTGACTTAGAAAAAGCGGTTAACGTATTTTTAAACCAAGTTACAGAAAGGTTTAAACATGTGTATAAAAATGAACTGCTCATTCAAGCAACATTATTGGTTCCGCGGTTTAAAAAATTAGGATTTCCAAACAATGACACAGCTAAGTGAGTTTTCCAAACAATGGTCCGAAAGTTCGCCCTTGTGGAAAGATTTTGATGAGATAGTGAAAAAGTCAAAAGCAACCAGCAATCCTATGGCAGCTAGTATAATCGAACTGGAAAAATACATGTGAACAAGTGAACCAGTGCTTGGCAGAAGTGAGAATCCTCTATTATGGTGGGAGCAAAGAAAATTAATTTATCCGCGGTTATATATTTTAGCTAAAAAGAGACTATGCATTATGGCAACCTCGGTGCCTTGTGAGAGGGTTTTTTTTAAAAAACGGGGCAAATTGCAAAAGTCGGCTAGAGGGTCTAAATTAAGCCAAATCATTTTTTTGAACTACAATTTGTAATACGACGCAAGTATAGTGTTTTAATTCTTGTTATATAAGTTATATAAGTTGTTATATTATACTGTAGTTCTTGTTATGTAATGTGTTACGTACCTATATATATTTTTTATTTTTGATCTTCCATATCTATGCACAATATTTTTAGAGTACATATCATATTAATATTGATGCAGATCAGAAAAGCCAAATGAGTATTTTACCAGAGCCAGTATTTTTCCGAAGTCCTCCGAACACGCCTATGCAACCAACCTTAATTAGTTATTTAGAAGGAACAGCGAGCTTTGAAGGGGGTCACACATTACAGGGTTGGTATTCTAAAATTTACTTTTTTTTACTAATTGGTAAATATTTGAACCGTATTTATATCTAACATATTTTAGAAGGAGGTCAGAGACACACAGATCTCATGCAGGTTTTAATCTACAAGATATGTGTAGATAGTTTGCCATATTCCTGTGTGGAGACAGAGGGAATGAAGAGGTTTGGCCATGTAGCAGGTCACCGTTTTAAGCTTCCATTAAGGAAAAAAGTAAATGCTTCTAACAATCTAAAAAGTGAAATTTTCTTACTAGATCTTTTTTTCAATATTATTTAACTTAATTTGAATTCGAATACATGCAATACGAGTACGAGTACATACGGTAAATATATTACGAGTACATACAAATACATACGGTATTTATATTATACAACCTAATAAGGTTTAAATTTTTGTAAGTTACTTTATTTTTTAGCTTATTTATATTTGTCCATTTGTCGAAAATTTATTGTTCTCAATCTGTCGATCTCGAAGTGACGTAGGGACCGCAACAATAATTATTGTATATATATTTGAACGTACAGAACTGTACGTTCTCTGCCCTTCGGTGACCTTCAGTGAGTCAGTGAGCTAGTAAGCAACAAGTCGTTCGCTGCTACTCAGCTCTGGGGTAGTGATCCGATAATTAATCTGCTTGTTGGACCAGTGAGCAGGCAATACTCAGTATATCCAGACAGAGAACTGCATAAGAGGGCCCTCTTCAACGATTCAACGGATCATATAAAGTAGGAGTCCTTTTTTGTCCTCGGGTTTACTAAGGTGATAATCGCTGATTTTGCTAATTCGCTTTCTCACGTGCCTTTACGGCATCAATGGATTGGAAGAAAAATTTGTTAACTCCGTAACTATTATTATATATTATATTAATTTATACTTCACACTATCGGGAAAAGAAATACATGTAAATTTACTTTTAATAAGTAACAATTCAGGCAACAATAATTATTGTCTCATAAACCATATGTCTTGACCTTTGTGAAGGTTGTTTGACATATTTTCCTTCTCAAGAAAAATTAAATAATGATCAACAATATGACTGCATTTTTTTTCCGTATAATAACCGGGTAATACACTAATCAAAAACAAATATGGTGAAGATATTCCCGAAAATATTCTTAAATTTATTATTTTATAACAAAATTTAAAGCATCTTTTGTAGTTTATGCCGACTTCAAAACCATCCTTGAGCTCCTCAATTTTCAACAGTATATCCTCCCCAATCCTGATTTCTCCTACACTGTTAAGACCGTACTTTATATACTTTATGCATTTGCTTACTACATTAAATGTGATTTTAATGATTCACATTCTAAATATGGGTCCTCGGGCTAATGAAATATTTGTGAACGCTTAGAAAGGGCCTGTAAAAGCATTTACGAGCGTTTTTTAATTCGAATAGGCCCGATGACTCCCTTAACCACGGAGGAGACACGATTTCTTTCTGCTACTCATCGTCATATATCGATGGGTTTTTGACAAAACATCGTAAGCGACATGTTTCTCGGAAATAACCTTTTTAAACCAAACTGTTGCTTGCGATAAACTGAATTGGTTATTAGTACTTGCGTTGCCTTCTTAGACTTATAAAAAAGGAATAAATTCAATATTTAAGGTATCGTATCCACCAGTTGATTCGTGAAGCATTTAATAATGTCCGCATTTGCGTCGTAAGTCCAATACGTTCCAAACAAAAAATTGTAAGCGCCATGTACCCTCGGCATAACCTTACGATTTATCCCACTGTCGCTTATCGATAATAATATACCTCCTAAGCGAAAATACTCCCTAAAGCAGGGAAAACCATGTCGAGACTAGTTAATTTCAGTTTACTCCCGTAAAATAAATCTTGTTTTGGGCTTAGCGAATGCACAGTGTCTAATCGTTGTATTATTGGAAACAAAGTTTAAAACATAATTTTAATTATTTAGGTACGGTGATTTAAAGTTAGTGAAAACTATTTAGATCTGGACTTTTTAGGTTAAGTTTTATTTTATTTCATTCAGATGGCTCATTCTAGAGGTTATCGCATGGTATTAATGACACAGGTTGGTGCTGATGCTACTATTCGGAATGAACATCCAAATCATAGTATTACGATTAATAATGGTAATATACAAAGTGCAGCATTGGAACCAGCGCAAAATATAAACAATAGTGAGGAAGATAACAGCAAAAAGAGACAAGGTCAAGCGAATGAATCTTTATTAGATATTGCCAATATTCCAATAATGCCTATGGAGGACGTTTCAGAAATTAATCTGGAAAACTGTGCCGACTACTGAGAGTTTAAAACTAAATTACACTACCAGGGAACCTTTTGTTAATACATCGTTTAATACTCAACAGCCAACCATACAAAACAAATTGGTAGACTACTCATCTAACTGAAACAATGAAGAGAAACTGAAAACACTGAAAACAATGAAGACTGAAAGCAATGAAGAGAAAAACCCTTCTAAAAGCAAGAAGATAAAAAGGTTTGATTCCGACTACTCTTTTCATGAACAGAAGGAGTCTGACCTTGACTTCTCTGGATCAGATATTGATGAAACACATGATATCAGAACAGACATTGTGGCAAACGCAGGATTATAAAAAAAACTAGGAAAGAATCAAGAAAGGCAAGAAAATCGAAAAAACATTTGGGGCAAGAAAATCGGTTCAAAAGAATACCTGTAAAGATAAAAGATGCCAAAATGGAGGTGCAGGAAAGTTTACGGAACAGGAACGACATGACATATTCGAATACTATTGGGGTCTAGGCAGTTATTCTAAACAAAGAGATTGGCTTTTAAAGTGTATAAAAGAAACAGAAGTAAAACGTAGGCGAACGAACGTAAACCTAGTAGAAGATCGCAAAGTTTTAGGTACGTTAAAATATGGAATGAACAAGAATTTGCAGTATGCCTGTAATTTATTTATTTTTTTTAATAACTTATTCAATGTGAACGACGATGCAATTAAAAAGCATTGCTCTGATTTAGATATTGCATTGGAAGTTAATGATGGAATATCAACTTCAAAAGATATAGATGGAGCAGAGCTATATGCTGAATGTTTATCGTTCAAGGCATTATTTGATTCTGAGGTATATAAGGGTATATTGGAAAAAATTGTTTTTAACGATTTGGTTCACTTGTTTGTGGTCAACAGTTGCAAGTGGAGAACGATCATTTTCAAAATTAGAAATAGTTAAAAGTTAGCGCTTATCCCATTTAGCTCTTTTATCAATAAAACACGAAATATGTGAGAAAATTGATTATGCCAAAGTAATAGACGAGTTTGCTGCGCAAAAAGCTCGTAAAGCGCCACTCTAAAATGTTATATTAGGAATTACGAATACGTTATCTGTTATAAAATGTGTTAATATTGTTACGGTGATTTTTACGCTCCGCGACAAAGGAGCTAGAACCTTCGCGTCTCGCGTCGTCCGGGCGCTTCAGCATGGGACTGTCACGAGTGATATATTGCTCTGTTTATTTAGAAGGTAGGTGCTTACGACCTTTTTTTATGTGTCTCGTATTAATTATTTTTCTTCTAAAATATTCTAGGCTTTTCTGTATTTTTAGGATTGTGTATAAAAGGCGAATTTGCCGCCGTTAGTAGTAGTCGTATTTTAATCGAGCTATAAGTAAGCTGAAGTACCAAAGGATAATACAAGGTTATAAAGTGTTAAGTAGTGAGTTATTTAGTAGTCGAGTCGTACCTGTGTGTATTTGAGGGATAAATAAATAGTGTTTTCGTGTTAAATCGTTACACTGGAATTATTGAACCCTGAGTTCGCAGCAATACAACAAACTCATATTATTCTGAATGGTTTATTATAAATTTGAATAAAACATTTATGTATACCGCTTTAAATATGTTTTCCCATTGTCAAGCTGAATGTGCGGGGGGGGGGGGGGGGGCAAAAAAGTGCACAGCACGCATGTGACTATATACCTAGGAACGGTCATGGGAAAACCTTAATTTTCAAGCTCATTTCAATACTTTGGTATTATTTCGTTTTGTCTCTATACAGTGTGGTCCAAATTGGTGATGCTTGCATGGGGATTTTACTTATCTTATTAAATAGGGGATCGGTTAAATGGGGAAAGTTGTAGAGAATTTAATGAGAAACTCGTACCCGGTTTCCAAATTGGAGTATCTCTTACCGTTTTCTGGAGAAATGGGCAACACTGCATTTTTAACTTTGCCCTGTAGTTTCTAAACCAAGCCAAAGATAGTTTTGAAAACAAAACGTTACTAAGGTACTTTATTACGTACAATACAATGACGTATTCAGAAAAAATCTATCGTCCACTGTTCTCGAGTTGTATTTAATAACTTATTTATATAATAACTTATGTTAATTCTTATGGACGTCATCTTGTTTTTTTGCATCATAGGAAAAGGCTTTAAAATTCCTTTTCAACGATGTATCCGTTGATGCCGCCACTAACATGTTTCCATGGTGTAAAAATGGAGTTTTCTATTTATTCGCCAAGTAGGCCTTGGTAGGTTTCGTTCCAATCATGAAAAACAAAAGATAATGGTTGTGGTAAGTGTCAAAGTTCTTGTGAAGTGAATACCGTATCTATGTGGACTAGTTATTTACGTGGATTGAAAGAAGACTACGCCTGTCGCCGGTAACATTTAAGCGGGCCCAGTCTGCAGTAAAAAGTATCTATTTCCTAAAAAACAAAATAACATCAATGCAAATCTCAACAGCAGTCAATAGGAAACGAAAGGCCTCCGCGTGTGTACCTGTGTAAATGAATATGTAGGTATAAATAAAAATTACCATAAATGCCACACCAAACATTAGTGCCAAATCGTGTCTGGAACCTGCGCTGGGCACGTAACACAGGATTTTCGGTAGCTCAGTAGTGATCATTGTGCTTATTACATGCACCGCAGTTGCTTATAAATATGTCACGATTTTACCGCTGAAGTTCTCATCTTCTCGACATTTGGCAATGTGCCAATTGCAAAATTCAACTTTTCTTGGAAAATCACCTTCTTGAAGCCCTTGCACAATAGTTGCTTTATAAGGATGATATTTTTGACTTCTTAACGTCCTTAAGACGTTGGTTCTAGGAACATCGAGCTCACGGCTGCTTTTTCTTGTGGAAGATTTCGGGTTATTATCAAAATAATTTGCAATTTGTTGGTTACGGTTTACATAGTCCTTTTCATCATTTTTACGTCGGGAAGCTTCAAAACTGTCATGCATACGTATAGTTGTAACAAGTTTGGAAAAATACCTTTTATTGGGCTGTCTCCTTTCTGGATAATTTTCACGAGTTTCAAGTATGTACGGCAAGATCAGGATTTCGGTTACTTTTAATAAAGCACTCTAACATGTCAAACTTTTCCATATTGTCGTAGTTTACAGCCATTTTTTGTAGGATTAAAAGGAAATGCGATGCAATAAAAAATGTGTTATATTTAATAGCACGTATACCTTATTTTTGGCATCTCGTTACCTTTGAAACCCTAATTTTTTTTATACCTATCTCTTTTCGGCACATGTTGAGAAGATACGATAAAAATGTCAAATTTCCAACGCCTACTTGACGGCAATAATAAGTGAATGGTTTATAGTGCATCAGTTTGACTTTGACGCGTAGCGCTACCATTATCTTTTGTATGTCATGATGGCGACGAAACTTTCCAAGGCCTACTTTGAGAAGAAATAAAAAACTCAATTTTTACACCTAGGAATATGTTAATCATATCAATAAATATATCGTTGAAAAGGGATTTTTAAGCTCTTTCCTACGATACAAAAAAACAAAATGGCGTTCATGAGAACTTACGAAGTTATTATACTTAACTAGAAAACAGATGACGATAGATTTTTTCTTCTGAATACGTCATTATGGGGGGGGGGGGAAGAACACCAAACCCATCTTTAGGATCGCCGGAGAACATATCCCACCAATAACAACGGTGAACTCCTTCAGGTACCTTGGGCACCACTTTGGGTCGTCTGGCGTGAACAAGCCTAACATCATCAACCTCAGGAGATGGCTAAAGGCGACTGCTACGGCCCCGCTGAAGCCGGACCAGAGGGCCGAAATCCTCCGCACTTACCTGGTGCCTGGGCTGCAGTACGGACTGCAGAACAGCGCAGTCACGGCCGGTCTTCTTAAGGATGCCGACTGATTAATGAGAAACACCGTCAGGCGAATACTTCTTCTGCCCACGACGGTGCCTTCCGCACATATACACTTCAGCCTTAGGGACGGGGGACTCGGCATACCTGAGGTGGCGAGGGTGGTGCCGTACCAGCTGCTAAGCCGCTACCGACGCCTCCGTGAGAAGCCTGCGCAGATTCAGCGGCCAGCAGAGGTTGGGTCCGCCAGCGCCCGGCTGGCTGGCCCGGGCGCGACTACGTTAGGGCGATTCATCTCAGGACTGGGGTGCTGCCCACCAACGGCCTTCCATGGAAGACTCCGGCTGAGGGTGTCTGCAGGGCAGGATGCAGGGCCAAGAAGACGCTCTGCCACGTTCTCCAAACGTGCCAGGCCACCCACGACGAGAGGATAAAACGTCACAACAAAGTGGTCGGGATTGTGGCGGATTGCTGCAGGGAACAGGGGATGGAGGTGGAGGAGGAGCCTCATCTCCGATCTTCTGCTGGGGTCCTCTACAAGCCCGACCTCGCTATTCACCTCTCAGGATTGGCCGTAGTCATCCAGGACGTGCAGGTATCCTGGGACGGAGGCGACCGATCCCTCGCGGAGACTTTCACGCTGAAGAGAGACAAATACAACGTCCCTGGATTCCGCGAGGGCGCACAGGCGAGATGGCCGGGGAAGGTCCTGGTGTTCGCCCCTTACGTCCTGGGAGCAAGAGGTGTGTGGCCTAGGGCCAACAAAGAAACTGAGGAGCTGCTGCGACTGGGGCAATCGTCCGCTAGAAGAGCAGTGCACGCAGTCCTTACGTGGGGATGCTCTGCCCACAGAACACACAGGACGAGGGTCTGGAGAGGACACACAGGACGAGGGTCTGGAGAGGAGCACAACAACCGCCGCCTCGTAATACCATCTCCCATCCCCAGACCGCCGGACGATCTCTTCAAAAATCCGTGGTAGTTTAAGACCATTTTAATTGTAAATTGCACCTCTTTCAGAAGTACAGTTCATTTTGCATCTTTTGTTTGTAAACTTATTTATTAATACTCACTAACCCACGTCGTGGTTAGTGAGTATTAATTTATTCTAAAAAGTTTGTGCTTTGTGTTTAAAGACTTACGAACGTAGAGAATAAAACGTCGGAGGAAACTGTAAAAAAATTACTTAAGTGGTTCGAAAAAACGTAAAAAACGGCTGGAGCAGCAAAACAAGCGTGATGAACTATTAAAGAAGACCCAAAACCCTTTCCAACTCGGATTTAGTCGCTAATCAACGGCAAATCAACCTTCTCCTAGTACGTCCGCAGCGTCCGCTAGCCAGAGTACGAGTAAGGCGGCGGACCCTGTGGGGATTCTTTGTGAGTATTCTGAGCAGACTACGTCACGTGCCGAGGAACGTGAAGCCGAAGAAGAGGTCCAATTGCTACACCAAAACGTAGTCCACCTAGGTGTAGAATTGCAGAATGATATTGGCTTATGGCAAAATATTACCAATGAGATACAAGATTTTTGGTGTACTAGAGATCTTAACGCATGTCAACATTTTGAGAGTGATTTTTCGGCTTCAAGCACACAATACGAGGATAACAAGAATTTTTTCTCAGTGAATGTTTTTTCGGCAACATATGATTGGTGGTAAAATTAAACGGGAGTGGCCCACGTATTCTCCACCTACTGGAAAAGCATACTGTTTTCGATGTGTTCTTTTTGGTGGAATTCAAAGCCAATCGCTATTTCAAACAGGATTTTCTGATTGGAAAAATGCATCGCCTAGATATCAATCCCATGAAAATAGTGCAACGCACCGAGAATGTGTCCACACGCTGAGTAGTAGACGGCGTATTCACGGCCGAATTGACACCTCTTTGGAAACAACATTCAACAAGGAAAAAGAATATTGAATAAAAGTTTTACAAAGAGTGGTCTCAGTGATTACATTTTTAGCATCCCGTGGATTGGCTTTTCGTGGCGATGATGAAATTGTTGGTTCTCAACATAACGGCAACTATTTGGGAATTTTAGAACTACTCGTGGTGTACGATCCGTTCCTTAGAACGCATATGGCCAAATATTGTAATGTTGGAAAAGGAAGACAATCATATTGTTTTTCAACAATGTGCGAGGAACTTATTGAAATATTGGGAAGTAAGGTTTTATAATCTATTGTTAATGAAATTATTGAAGTCAAATATTTCTCAATAAGCGTCGATTCCACACCAGAAATATCTCATATCGATCAGTTGACTGTAGTGCTGAGATACGTTTCGTCAAATAGAGAAGTGTCGGAACGTTTTCTTACATTTGTTCCTATCGTAAGTCACAAAGGAGAAGAACTAGCAGTTGCAATTTTTTATTTTTGAAATCAATATAATATTGATATAAAAAATGCGAAGTCAGTCTTACGATAATGCTTCAAATATGTCTGGTTGTTGCAATGGTCTGCAGGCGTATTTTAAGAAAATAAATCGTCTCGCACACTACCTCCATGTGCAGCGCAATCACTGAATTTGGTTGGAGTAAGTGCTGCGGAGAGCTGCGTTGGAGCAATCTCATTCTGCGGATTTGTACAGGAGCTGTACAACTTTTTTTCAGCGTCAACTCACCGTTGGGCTATTATGCTCAAACATCTCGAAAAAGAATATGAATGTAAACAATCCTCGTCTTTAGTTCTGAAAAAAGTGTCCGAGGTGATGTGCAAGAGCCGAAGCGACTAGGACTTTGTCCGAAGGATATAAGAGTTTTCAGAAAGCCTTTCAGTCTATTGCTAACGATGAAACTCATGCCAGATGTCTATTAAAGGATTCCGAAAAAAAAAGAAAATGCCGTAATGACAATAGTTTGAGCTGCGTTACTGGATCGAATCAATGATGTCAGCATATCTTTGCAGAAACCAACTATTGAGCTTCCAACAGCAGTCAATCTTTTAAAATCCTTTTTAGATTTTTTGCTTTCACAGCGAGAATTGTTTGACGACTACGAGATGAAAGCAAATGAAAAACTGATACCGAATACAGTGATGAAAATCAGCGAATGCAAGGAAGGAAAAGGCATCCTGATGACGGATCTGCAGAAGATGTGCTCGGGGGAAAGGAGAAATTAAAAAATGAGACATATTGGCCAGTACTAAACATAATGTATGCAGAATTGCCACGGCGACTAGCAGCTTATCGGGAAATTAACTCTCTGTTTTCTAACAGATTTCTGGATTTCTAACAGATTTCTTGACAAAGTCCAACGATGAAATTTAAGAGGCTTGTGACATCATTTTAAGTCGCTCACTCGACTAGAAGCTTTTCTGTTACACTTCTTAAAAATTGTATGGCAAAATAAAAATTGTATGGCATAATAAAAATTGTATCGCAAAATACATGAAGATTGTATGACATCTAAGGCTGACCTCGGATCCATGGCTAGCGACTTTAATGGCTACCCTGTTTGACAGATGCAACGCCATCTTGATTTTCTTTTTATGAAAACATATATATTTAGCTACAATGTAATAGAGCTGAATGAGCAGATTACAGAAATATGTAGCTTTAAATGTTCATCTCTAAGTGTTTCGATTAAACAAGGTGGTAAATTTGTTGTATTTCGAAAATCTTTCTTCAATCAATAGTGCGAAAAGTAAATTTCTTTTAACCGAGGGTTCAAAGTGATTAATAGATATTTCAACTTCAATTAAAAAAAAATCATTTTTAATGCGTGTTATAGAAAAAGTATTGAATGGTATGGTTGTTTGCCGTTTTTAAGAAACCCCGTGGAATCCCACCAATTTAACTTAATATATTGACGAGACTTAAGTGAGTTTATTGCGCCCGGATATGGAAAGTAAGAAAAGAGAATAATAAAATATAACGAGTTGCTTCATACATTTATCTTACTTTTAATATAATAATATTTTAAATATTTTAAATCAAAAGAACTTGTCATTTGAGATTACTAAATTTGACTCTAAATGATTTTCGAAATTTCACAATTTTACCACCCTGTATAATCGAAATACCTAGAGATAGGTATACGAAGTTATATATTTCTGTAATCTGCTCCTTCAGCTCTATTAGTCCGTAGATAAATAAATGAATGTGTGTTTCTATTAAAAAAAATTTATATGGAGTCGTATCTGTCAAACTTAGCAGCCAATAAAGTTACTAGCTGTGGATCCAAGATCGGCCTTAGATGCCGTACGACCCCCATGTATCAAATTTTTAAGAAGTGCAACCGGAAAACTGCTAATCGAGTGAGCGACTTAAAATGATTTTCGACATTCAACAACTTTAGCACCCGGTATAATAGAATTGCTTACATATATAGATATACGAAGTTATATATTTCTGTAATCTGCTCATTCAGCTCTATTAAACATGTGTGTGTTTCCATTTAAAGAAAATCAAAATGGCGTCGTATCTGTCAAACCTAGCAGCCAATAAAGTCGCTAGCCTTGGATCCGATGTCGGCCTTAGATACCATACAACATTGTGTATCAATTTTTTAAGAAGTGCAACAGGAAAACTGCTACGAATGAGCGACTTAAAATGATTTTCGAAATTCAACTAATTTACCACCCTGTATGATCGAAATGCTTAGAGATAGATATACGAAATTATATAATTCTGTAATCTGCTTCTTCAGCTCTTTTATACCATATGTGTGTTTCCATTAAAACAATCAAGATGGCATCGTATCTGTCAAACCTAACAGCCAATAAAGTCGCTAGCCCTGGATCCGAGGTCGGCCTTAGATGCCATACGACCCCCATGTGTCCAATATTTTAGAATTGTATTAGGAAAACTGCTGATCGAGTGAGCCACTTAAAATAATTTTCGAAATTCAACAATTTACCATCTAGGAGGCCAGAGAGGTAACCAGCCCTTTCGCTCCGAAGGTAAGCGAAGCAGTGGCTCGTGTTGGGTCCACTGGGGTACAAGCCTTAAATTGTACCTAAAACAACACTAGGTTGGCAAGCAAACAGCAGCCGAAGCTGTTTGTACGAACAGTTTCGACCATAATTCTGTATGGAAATGGCAAGCGGCAATCCTAATCGAGACGCCACACGAGATGGCTGCATTTGTCCTAATGTTTTTTTGTCCTAAAAATAGACAAGTGACATTGATGACATTTCAGGAGTTTATGAATGGGAATGTCAAACATATGTTCTTATGTATGTTGTGTATATTTACTATTTCATAGTATTATTTTACATTTACCATCGACTTACTATCCCACTATCTTTCGACAGTGTTTTTATTATTATAACAATATTAAACTGTACTAAAACTGATAAAACTAGTAAAGAAAAATTAAATGTTGTTTTGGCAAATCGGTAGTGAATAACTAACTAACTCTGTGTACCTGTCATCCTCCAACAAAGGAATGAATCGTCTCCAATAGAAAATATTAAGTATTTCTTAAGGCGTTGGGGCTTTGCTTACCTTAACAGCATAAACTGGTCACTTTTTCCTCACAACTTATACAACATATAATTTTTCTATTAAAAAAGGAGGATATCTGATAAGGGTTGAAATTTGGTAAAATAATTGGTTTATTAAAATTAATAACAGTAGGTAGCTTATAAAACTGGGCCTGGTCTATGTCCAGATTTATATTTTGCAAGGAAAAGTCTCCAGCAAACCTGCAATGCACCAGCGCATGTAACGATGCGCTGGTTCTTGGCTATCTAGATATCTTTTTCGTTTCATTTATTAAGGTACCTAACTATTCTACACTCTATCTCATATTGTTTAATATCCGAAGTTGCATATATTCTGCATGTTTAGGACCCAGTGGCCAAAAGTATATCTAGGGAATATGCAGATAGTATATATAATCACTTTTCTGCATATGCAGGACATAATTAGCCGAATATACTTATACAAAATGAATCTTTTGTATATAGTCATAGGATATATATGTGCTATGTGGTATAGAAAGGCCGTATAATATGTATGTCTACCACACACAATAATAATATTTAAAGAACTATACTATTACCCACTTAATCTTTACCGTGGAGGAACTATACAACAGAAATTGGGCTGTTTTCATAGACAGCTTCTATTTCCAAACTAGAGATAACATCTTCTGAACATCAAGAACAATGAATTATAGCAATACATTTTGATTCTAAAATTTAAGGATTCAAGGTTTTAAGCATTAAAATAATAAGGCATTTAAGATTCTAACCTTGTAATATTCTCCATTTACAAAAAATAATAACAGAGACCATATCATAAAACCCTATACATGTTCTAAATGTATAGGCCTTAGACCTACTACACTCATAGGGGTAATCTTCAAACTCGAGGGTTTCAATGCACCTCAACTCTGAATACTCTGATGGACTCAGCCTTCTAGAAAGAGGGGAGAGGGAAACGACTCTGTCAAGGGCTCCTTATCATACTTACATTTTCTTAAAATCTACTCTCAAGATGAGTGGCATATCGAGTAGCATAACAGAGGTTGTCTAAAACTCGTTACACCAATCATGCAAGTTAAATCTGGGATGCTAAAGGATAACTACCTACTTTCAAGCTCCACAAATTTATTAGGCCCTTAAGTGATTCTTTTGAATGGAGGCCTTTGAGTGTCACAGATTAGGTCAGCATCAATGTCCTGAGTTTTAGCAGCAGGTACTGACTCAGCTGATGATTTGCATTCGCTGAGACATGTCAGCTTAGATGGCATTTCTGACTCAAACTCTCAGTTGGCAATAATTAGATTCTTCACCTAAAGAATCACTCATATAGGCACTTGAAGGGTTTATTTGAGTAAAATGCTGGGTAATATGCAACATAGTAGGTAACTATATAGGTAGGTACAGGCTGCATGA
Source organism: Taphrorychus bicolor (assembly GCA_951812265.1). Taxonomy (NCBI): domain Eukaryota; kingdom Metazoa; phylum Arthropoda; class Insecta; order Coleoptera; family Curculionidae; genus Taphrorychus; species Taphrorychus bicolor. Next base: position 3,836,663 of record OX638307.1, on the reverse strand, counting down.
TGATCAAGTATGGAACACTGCTAAATTTTTGAATACTCATTATCAATCACCAAGTGTATATTGGTCAGGTGGGCACATAATACTTAAAAGGTTTTCAGGTGGCAGCCATTTGAGAGTATTCCCATTCTCTGTTTTCTCAATGAGAAGTCGAAAACAGTGTTAAACTGTCCTTGGTAGGTGGGTCATGTATTAATACCAACCACCCATAGGTACATTCAACTCAGGATCCAACTGCCATATCCTATTAGAGTTTGCACATCCATCAAACTGCTTGAAATAATAAATAATGAAAATCGAACTACCTACTGTGTCACATTAATTAATATACTACTTAGGGCTGGTAGTTTTAATCTCCATTAATATATTTGAACAATGTTTATCTATGACTTATATTATTATGACTGTAACATTTGACCGATGATTACTTGATCAAGTTCGTGATCGGGATTCAAAAATACCAGCGCTTACCTGTTAAAAAATGAATGAGCCTTTGCATTACTTCTTGCATTGAATATTTAGTCCCAAGGTACAACTTTCAGTAGGCCAATAACTCGGTCAATAATATATATTGACTGTCAGATTCCAGATACTCAACTAAACAGTAAACTGATACTTATTCAAGACTTTTGGAGGTATTCGATGTTTTCAATTTCTCATAAACTTATCGGATTAACTTGATTGGTAACAACTGAGAGATTTTAGTTTATCTCATGTTTAAAATTGTAATACGAATTTGCTTGGAATACCATTGTAAATTCAAATAAATCATGCTATATGATCTTTCTCATTACAGCTCTTTAATATTCTTTTCTTACATTTATCCTTATTTTAATAAAAGAAAGGAGTTTGAACATCTGATCTAAGAAGAATTTTCATCTCCCATTTTGATGTGCCTTCAGTCTTTGAATGCTTGTATCTTGTATAAGTATCAAGTTGTTGAAAATATTCTCATTGCAACATTTATTTGAGTCTGCCCATTCAATACAGCTACTAGCTCCTCTGGAACCATGTGGAATACCCTTGCGGTTCTTGCAAATGTTGCAGTACAGAATCTGGAATGGAAATACTACATACTTCTTATTTTATAAAAATTGTTGGTCCATAAGTCAGAACATTACTGAAATAATATTCCATCAATTGTTTTAAAACGACCACAACAAAATTATAATGAATGAAACAGCTGATGAGAATGACATCTTTGACATGTGTCATTCTGTCATTTCTGGCATTAGGACCGATGCACATTAGGACCGATGTGGTTCTCCCCGCCACACCTACGAAAACTTCCGATCATGACCAAACGACCTTGGCAAACCTCCATGCGTGGATTTCCAACCCCCATCCCGCCGTTGGAAATAACTCTACTCCCCTGGGATCAAAGTGGTTTTCCACTCTAGATTTAAAAAGTGGGTACTGGCAAGTAAAGATTGCTCCCGAAGACAAAGAAAAGACTGCATTTTCTACTGGTTCTGGGGTATACCAGTTCACCGTTATACCTTTTGGATTGTGCAATGCTCCCTCAATTTTCGAGCGACTAATGGAACTTGTCTTGAGGGGGCTGACTTGGAAAAGTTGCCTGGTATACTTAGATGACATAATTGTCATGGGACGTAATTTTGACGAGCATTTGAAGAATTTAAGAGAAATCTTCAACAAGTTACGGAATGCTCATCTGAAGTTAACCTACAAGAAATGCAGCCTATTCCAAAAGCAAGTCGAGTACTTGGGGCATACTATCTCAGAACAAGGCAAAAAATTTACTCAGGATCAGCCAAAGTAAAATATCTGCCATTAAAGATTGGCCAGTTCCCCGAAACAAACACGAAGTAAGGAGCTTTTTGGGACTATGTACTTACTACAGGAGATTTGTATAGGGATTTGCCGACATCGCAAAACCGCTGCACAAAAAGAAAACACCGTTCTTGTGGAACCGCGACTGCAGTCAGGCGTACAGTACTACAGGAAAGGCACGATGGAACAAGTGGAGGTCATTTTGGGGTCAATAAAACCTTGGCCAAAATTAAAGAGCGGTACTACTGGGTGAATTATCATGAAGACGTCGATTCTTGGTGCCGCAAGTGTGAAGTTTGTTGTGCCACAAAAGGACCTCGAACAAGATCACGGGGCCAAAGGATGCAGTACACTGTAGGTGCTCCATTAGAGAGGGTAGCAATTGATGTCGCGGGACCATTTCCTCAGACCGAGTCAGGCAACAAATACATCTTGGTCGCCATGGATTATTTCACTAAATAGCCTGAAGCGTACGCCCTGCCTAATCAGGAAGCAGCGACTGTGGCAACGGTGCTAGTAAATGAAATGTTCTGCAGATTTGGAGTCCCTCTCGAACTTCATTCTGATCAGGGCCGGAATTTTGAATCGGCTGCTTTCCAGAAGGTCATGGAACTTCTCGGAATTCGCAAGACCAGGACAACTCCTTTGCATCCACAGTCAGATGGGATGGTGGAGAGATTTAATCGGACCATGGAGCATCACCTGTCTAAAATGGTCGCAAGGGAACTGACACAAGTGATTTATTGCTCTATTTATTTAGAACGCAGTTATTTACTACCTTTTTTTATGTCTCTTAGCAATTATTTTTCTTCTAAGAATATTCTAGGCTTTCCTGTATTTTTAGGATTTTGTATAAAAGGCGAATAGCGCCGCCGTTAGAGTAGTCTTATTTGATCGAGCTATAGGTAAGCTAAAGTACCAAACGATAATAGAAGGCTATAAATGGTTAAGTAGTGAGTTATTTAGTAGGCGCATTGTATTTGTGTGTATTTATGGGATAAATAAATAGTGTTTTCGTGTTAAATCGCTACACTGGAATTATTGAACCCTGAGTCCCTAAATGGTGGTGTTTTGAAATGTTCAACTTTCTAGAAAGAGGAAAAGTTTTCGCTGAAGGTGCAAGCAACGTCACAACAGAAAGCCATTATATTACCGCTGAATCTGCAGAACATGGGGTAGGTCAATAATTATTTACTATGTTGCTACAATGAAATGTGTACCTGCCTAGTATACTAATTTTATATTTCTATCACCAGTGCAACAATTATTCTCAGCGAGACCCGAAAAAGGAAAAGAAATATTCCTGCTGAGAAATCTCTTGGATAATGCAACAAAAACCCGGAAATCAGTGTCACAAAAAAGAGTGATGACATCTGAGCCTAAACATTCATTATTTGGCAGGTAAGCTTACTTTCTATGATGAGAAAGATAAATTAAATTATGAACATTTATAGAATTAGTGTATGCTGCAAAAAAGACCAACAATAGCCAACAATACTTTTTCGGGTCACTTACATTCAATTACATATTATATAATATTCGATTATTTATAGGATAATTAGAATTTTCTTTTTCTGCTTAAATTATTTTTACCATTATTTTATTGCTATACCTATACTCTATTCACCTTAAAGATGCACATACAAAACATCAAAATATTGCCGCTGAGTTGCCGTAAGATTTTCAAGCAGAGATTTTACTTTGTTGTCAGTTTTAGTCAATCCTGTCCACTGCCAACAAATACATTTAAATTAATTCATTCTACCAGGGCACTGCTCCACAAGTGTTATAGTATGCTTTAAAATCAACTCTTATGGAAAGAGCATCATTTCTTGGGAGACCATAACTTCGTTTATTCAGCCCATAAACAAAGCGATATCTTTTATCTAGGTCCTTTTCAATGTTGCCCAAGTATGATTGTCCACACTCACTTCTTGAAAAATTACGTAGAGCACAACAAGCTTGGGTTATGAGTTTTGCTTGACGTGGCTTCAAGTTTATAGTGTTAAGTAATCCTTCACAAGTGGTCTAGCCCTACTCACTCTATAATGAAATATTCATTCTTTTTGTGTGAAATTTCTAAATGGATATGGGAGACCATAATTTCGTTTACTCAGTCCATAAACAAAGCGATATCTTTTATATAGGTTTTCTTCAATGTCGCCCAAGTATGATTGTCCACACTCACTTCTTGAAAAATTACGTAGAACACAACAGGCTTGGGTTATGGTGTTAAGTAATCCTTCACAACTTGTCTGGCCCTACTCATTCTATAATTAAATATTCTTTCTTCGTGTGTGAAATTTCTAAATGGACATGGTTTAAGAATATGAGTAGACAAAGAAAAAGCTGCATCAGCTACTATGACATGGGATACAGACTTCGTTCTTCCCCGAAGTGGTCTATCTTCTGGGAAATTGAGAGTGTTATTTTGAATTGCTCTATATAGATCACTTTCACGAAAAACTCCACCATCTGATAGGCGCCCATTCATTCCAATATTTACGTAAGTGAAATTATACTTATCATCTCCAAGACTCAATAGAACAATGCTGTATTGTTTCTTATAGTCATAATAAGCTTATCCTTGGTCTTTAGATACTTTTATGACAATATGTTTTCCATCTAAAGCGCCTAAATACAGCTGGGCTTCTAGGAACCTACAATAAAATTAAGGAAACAATAAAAGAAATAATTGCCTATATGACTGTAGTTAAAAACTGTGTTACCTTTAAGTAATCCTTTTTCAATTCACTATATATAATCTCACAGACAATAGGAATGAATAAAGATATTGCACTTTCTGATACCCTATAACTATACATAAGACTTCTGAATCTTTTACCTGTTGCCAAATATCTCAGAGTTATTAAGTTTTTCTTTGGCAGATATTGTTTCTCGTCCAATAAATGTTTTAGTAATTTTGTGCTCCACCTTCTTTAACAAAATATCAAAAACCTGTTCATCCATTCTGAGGAAGTTTTTAAACTTTTCTTCATCATTCCATTGCCATCGGATTTACCATGAAATTCCAATGGCAAATCAATAATTCATCTACGGCGGATTAACCATGGCCGTATCCACCATCTTCTTGTTCTTCTTTCTGTAGATAACTCCATGTTCAGCATATCAGCAGTACCTATCATATATCACCGCAACCTTAATCTTTTTTCCGTTTGAAAAGGGTGACAATAAACTTGTCTGTTTGCTGTAAAGTGAATCATCAAACTTGTCAAGTATTTGAAGGTAATATACTTCATCAAGAAATTTGTAATAAGGAACCTGACCTTTTGAAGGTTTGAGGTCTCAGTATGAAGTATTCTGACTTTTTGTCCTGGAAAGCAGTGAGTGAAAACTTTTCACCAAATAACAAGTTTGAAGATGAAACTGCATTCCAAAAAGTCAAGCAAGGATTGTGGTTTTGGATGAAGAAGAAGCTGCACTGAAAATTAAATGTTCATATTCCGACACAGATGACTTTCGTATTTTACCAATTTCTTGTGGACCCCGTAAAGTTTTGTTACTATGTACAAAACGTAAACTATTTAAAACTGTTCATAATTTCAGATAGAAGAACTAAATATCCAAAAAGAAAACTAGAACCAATATATAAACAGCCTTTACAAATTTCTCTTGTAAAGTTTTAAAATCTAAAGAAACTTTGCAACAAGCACGTTATAGCAAAAGAATGTGTTAACTAATATAGGGTCAATCGACCAGTCATTGAACACCACCCAATAAATGAACGGACGGTTATATTTCGTTGAAAATAAGAACACCCGATCTAGAAATGTTATTCTTTCTTTCTAATGCTGCGCGCACATCTTTATTATAGTGTTGGCTCAGCAATTACATCAGCAACACACTGGACGCTGCCCCGTATGTCCACACCCCCTGCGACCTTCAAAGATGCAGATCGACCGAACCACTCCAAGACGACGTGGACATTTTCCCGTGTGCCAACCACGTCTGCTTTTCCCACACAAGACCCCCGACCGCCCCAGCGGAACATGCCCAGGCCACGACCCGACATAACTGCCCCCGGTCCCGCCATAAACACCGGAACGTCCCCGGCGGCTAGCAGCACTTCGACGACCGCCCGCCATAGGGATCTTAAGATTCGGAAATGGACCATCCGTTTCATTGGACGTAGCGATCCAGTAACGTTCATGGAAAGGTTGAAAGAAATCTGTACTTCCGAGGGCCTTCAACTGAATGAATTAATGCCGCACCTACCTGAGCTACTGACTTAAGGAGCTGCACACTGGTTTCGTAATAACCGACACCAATGGACGGCATGGGACGAGTTTGAAATTGACTTCCGAACATTCTACTTCCCGTTAGATTACGAAGAAGGTCTCGAGGCAGAAATAAGCCGACGCCTACAAAAACGTCAAGAGCCGGCCAGTCGATACATTACCGACCTGCAGACTTTGGTCCGAAATCATGGAGGCATGAGACCATCTCAGGAGCTAAACTGGTTGTATCGAAATTTATTGCCCACCTACCGCCAGCAAATAAGGAAGACTGACTTTCATGACGTCATTAGCTTTTCCCGGATCGTAAGAGAAACCGAAAAACTGCTGGGAGAATTGAGTAATCCATCTTTTACGATCAGAGAACATCGTCAGGAAGAAAAACGGCCTCAGCATTCAGCCTCAGCACAACCAAACCTTCCCAAACCAGAGCCTAATCGGAGCCTACAAAATAAAACCGGGATCCAATGTTTCAGATGTGGAGAAAGGGGACATTACCGCGCGGAATGCAAAGGCCGGCCAAAATTATTCTATTCACGTTGCGGAAAGGAAGGAGTATTGTCACGCAACTGCCATTGTTCACAATCGGGAAACTAGAGCGGAGTTGCCTTGCAGCGAGGTCAACACAGCTCCCGCCTCCTAACACCTCGCCCACCGATATTAGCCCAGCTTGACGTCCGCATATAAAACTGTGGATCTACAATACGCCATTTAATGCGCTATGGGACACCGGAGCCGCTGTGTCATACATAGGCAATGATGTGGCCAACCTCTGTAAACGGTACCACTGTCCCAGCACTCTAAACAGATTATGGAATGCCGAAGTAGCCAGCGGGGTAATAATCGAGATCCGTGAAACCTACAACATTACTTGTCGGATTGGCAAGCATACCATAACCGGCAGATTTGGATATTTTCCCCAACTGTCATCCGACCTAATAATAGGAATGGATCTCTTACGAGAATACGCCTTCCGGATCGACCTTCATGATGCCACCGTGTACTTGGGGAGGGATAAATTAGCCTGTCCCACCATTCCCCTATAGCAAGTTAGCACTAGGCCTGCTTTGGAACTAACTCAAGACGAAGAAAACCGCCTAAATAAATTCCTAGACCGGGAATTGGCTCTATTTGACACCACATCGAGGGCACCACGCCAATAATCTCCCACTCCATAAAATTAGAAGCCACGGACCCAATCAAACAACGCTAACGGCCACGACATCCCCACATGCAGAATATTATTAATGAGGAAGTTAGGAAAATGTTGGCGGATGGAATCATCGAACCCTCACACAGTCCTTGGAGCTCTCCGATAGTCATAGTCCGCAAGAAAGATGGAAAGCATCTATTCTGCATTGATTTTCAAAAAGTCAACGCTGTTACAAGAAAAGACGCATACCCGTTACCATACATAAGCGCCATCTTGGACAAATTACAGAAGGCCCGATACATTTCCAGTATCGATCTCAAACAAGGCTACTGGCAGATCCCGCTGACCAAAGACAGTAGACCGATTACCGCATTCACCGTCCCCGGCATGGGACTTTACCAGTTCAAAGTGATGCCGTTTGGACTACACTCAGCACCAGCGACCTTTCAACGCCTTATGGATCGAATAATCGGACCAGAACTGGAGCCTTACTGCTTCGCGTATCTCGATGATATCATCATCCTGAGCGAGACGTTCGACGAGCATTTACATCACTTACAAGAAGTATTTCGGCGATTACGAGCCACTTTCCAAGTAATCCATCTTTTACCCGGAAAAATGTCAGTTCGGCAGAAAATCATTAAGATATCTAGGACTTGCTTCATGGTACAGGCGCTTTGTGCCAAATTTCTCGCAAATCACAACACCACTTAATAAGTTGTTAAAGAAAGGTGTCAAATGGAACTGGGGCGATGATCAACAATCTGCTTTCGATTCACTAAAAAGTCACCTGACCAAATCGCCGGTCCTAAGTTGCCCTGCTTTTTCAAAGCCCTTTATTCTGCAGACAGATGCATCCAACCAAGGGTTAGGTGCAGCCCTAATCCAGCATGCAACCGATGGGGATCATGTCATCGCCTATGCTAGTCGTACCTTAAGCTCGCCGGAAACAAAATACTCCGTCACCCAGAAAGAATGCGTCGCTATTGTCTGGGGCATAGAAAAGATGAGGGCCTATCTGGAGGGTTACCACTTCACCGTGATCACTGACCACCAGTCCCTAAGGTGGTTACATTCAATTAAGAGCCCCGCCGGAAGATTAGCAAGATGGAGCATGTACCTGCAGCAGTTTGATTTCGAAATTAAGTACCGAAAAGGCCACCTTAACCGGGTGGCTGACGCACTATCACGTGATCCCACCAATACCGAAGTAAAGGAGACCTTGGAACCAGTATTCACCATCGAGGCCAGGACCGACTGCTCCTGATTCAAGAAGAAGAAGGAAGCAGTCGCCTCCAACCCTACTGCATTCCCTGACTACTGTATCCGTGACGACAAGCTCTACCGACACTTTTTGGACATGACCGAAACCAAAGATGATGAACTGACAGATCCATGGAAGTTATGTATTCCTAAACCAGATCGTTTGAAAGTAATGCACGAAATGCATGACCGGCCCACCGCTGGACATTTGGGAATCACCAAAACTACAGCAAGAATCGCAACGTGATATTACTGGCCAGGTATGTTCCGAGAAATTGCTCGCTACGTCCGACAATGCAAACCCTGTCAACTGTATAAAACATCCCAGCAGCAACCAGGCGGGAAGATGCAAGCGTCGCAAAACATACGACCATGGGAAACTGTCAGTACTGACCTAGTAGGACCACTACCTCGATTTTCGAAAGGCAACAACTATCTCGTCGTAATGCAAGATCGTTTCACCAAATGGGTACAGTGTAAACCCATCCGAAAAGCCACCTCTCGTGCTGTTAGTCAGGCCCTATATGAGGAAATAATAATGCGTTTCGGATGCCCCCGCACCGTAATTTCGGACAATGGCACCCAATACACCGGAGAACCATTTATATCCCTATTAAAAGAAATGAGGATCATGCACCGGCTGACACCTCCGTATACGCCACAGGCAAACCCGGTAGAGCGGGCAAATAAAACATTAAAAACCATGATAATGTTTGCAATGAACACTTCCAAACATGAGTCGACCGGATACTCCCCGGCATTTCTCAATTTTGGCCGAGAACTGGACCCTCCGGGGCCCTTATACCGAGAAAACGAACATCCGACCAGGCCGCCGGCCGTCCTTAACACCGAAACCGACCTCCATCTGCATTCCGACCGCCTCACCAAACTTCAAGACACTTACGACTTAGTTCGCATAAATCTGGGCCGCGCTTTTTCTACTCAAAGCCGCCATTACAACCTCCGACATCGCGAATGGAAGTGTCACTTGGGGGACCAAGTAATGAAGCGCGAAAATCCTCTTTCTTCCGCAGCCAAAGGAGTTGCCGCTAAACTAGCTCCAAAATATTCAGGACCTTATACCGTCGTTAGAATTGTATCACCAGTAGCCTATGACCTAAAATCTGCCACCGGAAAAATTGTGAAACGCATTCACATTAAAGATTTAAAAGCCCTACCGTAACCGTCCTTCATGTTTTCCCACCGTTTTGAAACACTTTATCATCACTCTCTTCTTCTTCTTCTAGATGCCAAAAGATATCACTCATCCCCCTCGTGTAGCAAAAGCAGGCAGGGTATACACCCCGGCAAAGGATGGGAGAGCACGAAAGGAAGCAGCTGAAAAAAAAATAAGAGCAATCAAAGTCTTGGCCCGGGAGCTCACCGCTCGCCGAAACTCGGCCAGTCAAGCGCCAGGTAGGAGACCGACGCGACCAGCACCCTTGGGGAGGTCAATACCTAGGCGAGATTCCGGGCCAACCCGACTGAAGACACCAGCAAGCACCTTGACACGGCAGGAAACTACTCGATCCCCCGAATTAAGGTGGCCGTCCCCATTGCCTCCGATGCTCTCTCCCATCCCCGCAACACCGCCCACCTCCCCATCGTTGCCAATCGCACCACCCGCACCGTTTCGGGATGGAAGCCTAATTCTTATTATCTTATTTATTTTGTAGGGAGAATAAATTAATGGGTAACACATTAACCGTGTCTAACTTCGCTAAGACATCTGAAGAGAAGAAGAGAGGTCTCGCATACCGGTCTCTTTAAATGATTGATGAAGTTTATTTGTTTTAGCATGGACGCTGACACCATTGCTCTGGAGTTGGAAGATCTCCTCGACCTAGAATTGGACCAAGCCGTGGCAGCCCCAACAGGCCTGTACCGAACACGACCGGCCCCTGAGACTCCCAAAGAGGAGGCTTTCGAGGAGGACGAATTGATCCAGTATATGGACACAGCACCCGCCGATCCGCGCCATCTGACCACACCTAGCCCTATCCAACGGCACCGAGATAGAGAGGGGAAGCGGAAAGCCGCCCTTTACTTAGCAATAGACGAGGCGACGTGTTGGCGGTGTGGCGAAAAGGGACATACTAGGGAAAACTGTCGGCAGGCCGCGCCGATTTTATTCTGCTCCAGGTGTGGCCGAATTGGGATCCAGTCTCGCGCATGTCTCTGCTGGCCCAAGGAAGAACCCGCATTCGAGGTCTCGCCGAAGGAGTACAACTGTGTGACTTCGAACTCCATCTCAAAGTCAGACAACGTCGCCCACCGCGCTCGCTACGCCGCTGTCCAACTTGCGGCCAACAGAAGAACCGACGTCGCCGTATCTCCCGCTGAAATCCACAGCAAACACCGAGAATTATCTTTTTTTCTCGTTTGTTAAAATTTTTTTTAGAAATTAAGTCTCAGTTTTTAGTTATTATAACATGGGAAATACTTTTCGGGTAAACGGATTATTATTACTTTTTTTTGGAAAATAAATATTCATTTATTTTTTTAACGAGGGAGGGATGTGTAACGAAGTTACTAATTTAAAGACCGTGTTATTGATCTTTTTTTAACATAAACAAACTGGCCGTCATACCGAGCCTTTAGCTAGCAACAGTGCACACAGAACCTCCCACTCCACCTCCTACCACACGATCGATGGGTTTAAAAGGGCCACGCTCGGCCCTTCAAAGGCAGTCTACGACTCTACGGTGAGCTCGCCTAAACCAACATTACACCGCGCCACCGATCCGACCCCGACGCCGACGCAACCGTAAGGTAGAATAAAATCCTTTACTGTGGGTAAAGGTGATATCCGTCCGAACTTATCCCTCGGTTAAACCAGGCGGATGTTGGATTAACCGTTGGATGAGAGGAGGTGCAAGCCATAGGAAGATTTTCTGGCTTGTCCGGGCCGTTTGTGGTTTCTTGCTACTAGGGCCCTTATTCTCCGTTTGAGCTCCGAAGGATCTCGTCTCAAACTCCGAATAGGGTGTAGGTATGCCGGACCAGTCGTAGGAGGATCTTGCGACTTGCTCGGAGCCTCGCCTGAACCGTGTACGCCCATCCACCAGTTAAATTCAGGAGAATGTTGAATTGACTGTCGGATGTTGAGAAGTTTCGATAGGCCCATCTACTTTTGGGTATTGTCTAAACTTCATACTTCTCTGTTGCTACCGTGTATTATCCGTGCATTACCGTGATCCTTATTTGTATCATATTTGTGTGCTACCGAATTAGGATGTGAATGTGCCCGTACAAAATATAGTGTACTTTAACCTTGATTCCTTCATAAACGACTTACCAATGGAAATAGACGGAATTTTATACGAACCCCTTAATTTGCCATTAGAAGAAACTGCCAAGGGTGTACCTGCACATCGATCTCCACTTGATAGAAGTACTTATCTGGAAAACAAATCCAACTGTCTAGAAATTCTCAACATAATTATTGAGAATGTATTCGATATTATGGAGAAACGAAACCAAAACTCTGAAAGTAAGGCTATTCCAAATACAAATTTACCTTGCACTGAACCAAATATTGGCCAATGATGTTATTCGTAAAGGTAAAGACAATCGCTTGGATAAAGTATGGGAGAATCATCTCCACTAGCCAAAACAAGAAGGTGTACCAAAAAACAGGAACCAACGTGTGCAAATTCCCTACGCAATGACATCCAATAAGTGGGTCAAATACCACGGTGAACAAGAAAATAAAAAAATAGAAAAGGAAAATAATACAAGGAAAAGAAAACTGGAGTCTACTTTAAAGAACACGGTGGCAGCTGAGAAAAAAAAGTTAGCCAGAAACAAAAGTACACGAACCAAAAAGCTGAAATTACTTGTAGACGTAGTCGAACCAGAAGAGGCAGACGTAAAAGAGTCGATTGAAAAAACTAATTTTGGAGGAAATAACGGTAAGACTAATAATTACGAAAATATGGATAGAAATATAAAGTTAATTACATGCAAATATTTATCTATGTTTGCAGATTTTAGAGTTGGGGCTGAGAAAAAAACGTTAGCTAGAAACAAAAGTAAACGAACCAAAAAGTTGAAATTACTTGTAGACGTAGTCGAACCAGAATAGGAGGCAGACGTAAAAGAGTCGATTGAAGAAAATAATTTTGGAGGAAATAACGGTAAGACTAATAATTACGAAAATATGGTTAGAAATATAAAGTTAATTACATGCAAATATTTGTCTATGTTTGCAGATTTTAGAGTTGGGGATTTCGTAGTGTTGAGTTACCAAAACAAATAGTACCCAGGTTTAATAAAGGACATAGACCAGGAGGCACAGGAATATGAGATCAGTGTTATGAAAAATGCAAATTAAATGTTTGGAAATGGCCCAAGCTTGCAGACCAAATTTGGTATAAAAAGACAAATGTTTTAGAGAAAATTCCTGAGCGTCTCGTGCTGATAGTACTTATCAGATTGAATTAGAATAGTGTTTAGTATCCATATTATGTACTATTTTATTAAAATTTAATTAGAACTAAACCTATGTTCATTCACTGGTCTGATCTTGTTCATTTAATGGGTTCGTCCGTTCATTTACTGGGATTACATTTACGAGGACGTTCTACCTTTTGGTAGAAAATCAGCAAAAATATTAAAATTAATAAAGCTAAGACATTTTCTATGGTCTGTATTAATGTAAAAATGTCAATATTTTTCCTGTGTGTGTGCAGAATACGTATGACATTTTTGAATGCCCTGCAAGTGAGAAATTATCTTAGTTGTTCATTAACTGGTCGATTGACCCTAAACAATTTGAGGCCAGGCCAGAAGTTCCGGATATTTTAGCCGAAACAGATGACGAAGACCAAGATATTAATATTTAACAAAAATGTTAAATCACTTATTAAATTTCTTTTTTTTTAAATAAAATATTCAAAATTATTTGAGTGCTATTTTATTGCATTAAATTATTATTGCAGTATATTTATATAATAATTTATTGCATTGAATAATTATAAAAAAATATGACTCCAATAAAAGATCGTAAGTCTATCTTAAGCGACCACTAATAAATATACAACTTTGAGAAATGTACTTATAAAATATTGTCACGAACGAGAAAATAGTGAAAACTGGGGCGTTAATTTTTAAAAGATGATGATAGATGGGTTTCAATTTATTGTAGAATTTACTATATTTCGACTCGGCGTTAATTTACGCTTTAAAGCTCTATTTTTTAAATGGGTACCGGGTCGTCGTTACCTCCCCCGAAGGGTCCTATGCTGATTTTCTCACTGAATGGGGTTTTCAAAAATATGGGGGGTTTATATTTAAAAATAAGAAGATGGGATTCAAGTAAACTTCTATTTTCTGTGCCTTAAAATTACCCTAACTACTTTAATAAAATGACTAATATGAAAACAAACACCGTTATAACGAAAGGGTCTTACCTAATTCAAGTGTAGAGGAGGACCGTATCTTGCCAACCAATTTAACGTACTTCAGGGGTACTCCTATGCGTACCCGTGGCTTCTCTTAGGACAACGAGGACTTCTAGGACACTTTCTCCCTTGTACTGGGATGTAGGGATGGCAACAATATATCGATATATAAAATATATCGATATGTTGAAAAAAATATACCGATGTATTATATAATAGATATGCTTGCAATATATTGAAATATATTGCTAGCATTGAAAACAATATATCGAAAATGTATTGAAAATTGTATAGAGCATGACCTAACGAAAGGCAGTACTGCGGAATGCACCCGTGTGACCCGTGCAGCGCATAGAGTTCGAAAACGTTTTAAATTATACTACGGAGTGAGAAGTGAGTAATGAGAGTTGCTGAGTCTGAGTAGCGACAGATGACTTTGATGACACTAATGACAGCCAAATCCAATTTCCACAGTTCCACTTTCCACTCCTGAATAAAATTTTTTAATTTTTAATTATAGTTTTTTGTTTATTTTATGAGTTGTATGATTATTCATTTTAATAAAATAAACAAGTCATAAATATTCATAATTATTAATTAGCTAATAATAGCTCGCAGTAGACAGCAGAGTTATCTGGTAGGTACCTATATAAAATAGGTAGGCCTAAAGGGCAATGGCTCCTTTAAAATCAGAAGTATGGAAGTTTTATTCAAAAAAATCCAAAGACAATGCAGAGTGTAATAGCTGCTCGAAAATTTTAAAATGTGGTGGAAACACTAGTAATCTTTTTGCTCATCTACGTCAAAAACATCTGACTTTGTATAGTAAAGTTTTTGGAAACAAAGACAGAAGCAAGCATAGCTCGATCACAAGCTCTCTCAATGCTACAATAGGAGAGAATTCAGAGGCAAATGATATGGAATACCCAGATGTGGAAATGTCCAAATCGGATATGAATATTGAGCCCTCAGTTGAGACAATCCCTGTGGTAGAGGTAAGAGGAGAGTCTTTGTCAACTAATCAACTCATCTCAGAGCTCTGATTAATATTGGCAATTAACATTCTCTCAGTATTTTATATTTCTCTTAATTTTAGAATTGTGGAAGCTCAGTTGACCGAGAAATAAGAGCTAAACAAGCTGTTTCTGCCTCTAAACCCAAGAATCAGCGAGTGATATCAAAACAACAGCCAACAATCAGCAGATCTTTTGCAACTATTAATTCATTTTCTGGTAAATAATTTTTACATATGTACACGATGTGAGCATCAAATTTAGAGGTTTAGATTGTATTTTTCATATATTTGTGGTAAATGTACTTATATAAGCATATTTAAGTCATTTCTTTTTGTAGCAGGTGGTTCCAATCACCAAAAACTAACCTCTGCGATAACTTATTTTATCTGCAAGGACAATATGCCATTTGCCATGGTAGAAGGAGAAGGATTTCGACATCTTATGAGGGAAGTTACTCCTTTATATAAAGTTCCAAGTAGGAATACATTTAAGTCATTAATTGATAAAAAATTTGATGTGCTGTCAAAATTATTTAAAGAGAACTTAAAGACCATATCATATATAACTCTAACTACAGATATATGGACTGACATTCAAACAAAAAGTTTCTTAGGGGTGACTGTGCATTACATTGAAAATAACAATTTGGCTTCCACTTCGTTAGGTGTTATAGAGCTAAGTGAATCCCACACCGCTCAGTATATTTCAGCCGAGCTGTTAAACCTTTTAAGTGACTGGGAAATTAATAAAGAAAATGTAATAGCAATTGTCACCGACAATGGTACAAATATGGTTAAAGCCATATGTGATACATTTGGCCGAAATAGGCACATTCCATGTTTTGCACACACCTTAAATTTAGTATGTGATAATGCTATTAAGGGCACTGATGGGTTATTAGACTTATTGCAAAAAGTTCGAAGCTTGGTCACATGGGTCAGAAAAAGTGTGAAACATAGTGATCAGTTGCGAAAAGCACAAAGAGTTAATGGAGTTCCAGAAGGTGAAATGAAAAAATTGATTTTAGATGTCAAAACACGCTGGAACTCCACATTCTACATGATTTCTCGGTTTATCGATTTGGCACCCTTGCTAGCAAATATTGTATTTGGTAGTATGGATGCTCCCGCTATGATAACAGCAAGTGAAATGATAATTTTAAAGGAAATTCTAGATCTTTTGCGCCCCTTAGAAGTAATGACAGTAGAAATTTCAGGACAAAAATATATTACTATAAGTAAAATTATACCTATGGTAAGTTGTGCTGAAGAATGTTATGTCTCATCTTTAGTTCCCAAAACTGAATTGGGTAAAAATCTCCAAATGGTGTTGCGTGCTGAATTTACCAAAAGATTTGGCCAAATTGAAAAGTCACATTTGTTGGCAGGTGCGACTCTCTTAGACCCAAGGTTTAAACAGTTACATTTTAAGGACCCACTGGCCTGTGCAACAGCTATCAAAAACTTGAGACGAGAAATAATTAGTGTTACAGGTTTTGAGATTCAAGCAAACCCAGAATTAACCAATAATGACTTTTCTGATCCAAAAGACACTTTTGATTTATGGGGATATCATAAGAAATTAATGTCTTCAAAACGGGATAGGGTAGAAAGTGAAAATGGCTGTGATGAAGTGAGTCAGTATTTGCAAGTACCAAACAGTAAATTAACTGACCTGCCTTTAGAAACTTGGTGTAATTTAAAAGATGTTTTTCCTAAGTTACACCAAGAGGCACAAAAATATTTAGGTATAGTGGCTACATCAGTGCCATGTGAAAGATTATTTTCTAAGGCAGGTGCCACTATTGGAAAAACTAGATCTCGATTGACTGGGAAAAGGCTCTCAAAACTGTTATTTTTACAATCCGTTTCAAATGATTTTTGGCACTAGCGCTATTTGTTAGATTGTAATAACAGTAATAACATAAATTTGACTTTGCTAAGATGGATCTTCGTATATGTTGACATTCATTAGAACCTCATCATTGTCATATTGACATAATTATATGTATTTCTTATGGATGTGGAAATATGCAAAAAGCTAACTTATCGAAGTCAAACTTTGTTAATGTTAAATAGAACAAATTGTTCCTTAATAGTTTTTAAGTTTTCAAAGCCAAAGGTAGTTTAGATAATTAGGTAATTTTTGGGTCATAATCTATTGTTCCTATCTGCTAGTCACTTTTTAGTTCAAAGTTTTTTATTTTGACACTTTAAACTTTAAAAGAGAAAAAAAGTGAGTCTCTTAAAATAATAAGGATTAGATCCCTAAGATGAAATATGTGTTCTTATTCTTAATGAATTTTTGAAATAAGTCTATTTTTGTTATCAAGTAACAAGCGGACCAAATAAAGTTGTTTAAGTAAAAAACCTTTATAATTATTTGATATTGCGTACGTTCCGCCGACGGCAGCAGCTTAGAAGTTTAGTCAGCGAACGCTGAAAATCGGCACCTGATTGGCCAATATCAGGGTTCGATAACTAAACTTCTCAGCTGCTGCCGTCGGCGGAAGGTACGCATTCACTCATCAGTTGACAGTTATTCATCAGTGATTAGAAATTCACTAATTATAAATATAACGCATACACCACACCACAAAACATATGGTAGGGACTTAATAATTTAACAATATATTACTAATATATCGATATTTTATCCAATATATCGATTTATTGTATTGGTCTTTACAATATATTATATAATATAATATATTGATATAATTCCAAAATTTGCCATCCCTACTGGGACGATAACAAATTTTGGAAAACACTTAATTACTCTTCGACGGGTGGTCGTTCGTCTATCTGACGTAACGCCCCCAAAAGGATCAACCCGAACTCCAAAAAATCTTGGGGTCTTGCCTACGTGCAAGCCCCCGAGCAAGTCCTCATCGCTAGCCCAAAAATCCTCGAGCTTACTTCTCTTTTCGTCAGCACTTTTTTCCAATGCATTGCAACGTTCTTTTCCATGACGTCAATCAGCGGTTCGAAGTAACCAGTTGTTGAACAAATTTATGATCTATGATTTATAAATTTGGGTCAACTATTCCTTGGTTACTAAACCGGTCATCGGCCGACCATTTCTAAGGACGCTGCAATTTTATGTCTTTTTGCTTCTTTGTGACAATATCGTGAGCTGCAAAATTAGCGGATTTAAGTTAAAGTTTACTAAAATTAATTGTCTATACTAAAGTATAGCAAATCAAGAGTTTAAGTTAAAAAAATCACCTATTTTATTTAAACAAAATAACAATAAATACAAAAAATCACTTCCTGTAAAATTTATCGCTCGTCGCTAACGATGTTCTGTCAAAAACCCAAAGAGTTATTTCATAGCAAAGTGCTGAGTTTCTTAAAAAGAGCTTACATTGCATTACACTATTATATAAATAGCTTTTGCGCATCTTTTAGTAGTCAGTCAGTTGTACGTTGCTTAATTCTTCACATAATTATATCTTACAAGTAACAAATATATCTTTAAAAGCTACTCCGGATTGTCGAGTTGTTAATTTGCGCAGTCGACAAACGTTTTTCGAGCTCGTTATTGAACTAACCGTGAAACGACCGAACCTACGATATTAAGGGATTAGTGTGGAGGTGGCAGAAGTTCACCTGTTCAGTGAAGGAGTTTGGCCCAACTTTGCCCAAATCTCGCAAAGACTAGCATTCTTAGAAGGACCCACATCGCTAACCAAAGTATGCCCTTATAGCTATTGTTTTATATACCATCCTCTTAGTAAAGTGCAATTGAAATATTTGTTATTGATGACCAATCTTGATGATTTTTGGATCAATTAAACAATCTCAATTTCGAAACGCCTTCAAGTGACTTCTAATAATTTGGGAGTACTAAATTTTAATTCAGATCATTTAAGTTTTACTTTTAATAATTTAATTAGGCAATCCAACGACCTGTCAAATAAATTCAATATGACGACGAATATAGGTGGATTTTCGCCGGTTTCTATCTTTCTTTACTTGTGGTTTTTAAGCGATTTTGTTGAGTTTTTGAACGATTTACTTTTAATATAGATTAATCTCGACTTCTTCTAAGCATTTATCATTGAAAAATGCTAGTAACGTGAAATGTAGTCAAATGTGGCAGTCGTGCTGATCGGGACGGTATGCTCGATTTTTTTTCACATCCGCAGCATAAAAAATTCTATTCATATCCACATATTAACCAGTTCTCAAGGAAAAGGAGGGAAGTGTGGTTAGCAGCTATTGAAAGGGAAGAATTAACAGATTCAATAGTAAGAAACCAAAGAGCATGTAGCAGATATTTCATCACAGATAAAAACAGTTTTTGTACTTACCTTTAATATTGTTACGGTACGCAGCGACGCCGCATCGGAGGCAGGGCAACGCGTGTGGTTGGTGGACCTTCGCGACCAATCCGCGCTGTGTCATGGGTGACACGAGTGATTTATTGCTCTGTGTGACACGAGTGATTTATTGCTCTGTTTATCTAAAAGGCAGTTGTTTACAACCCTTTTTTTATGTGAGAATATTCAAGAATTCTTATCAAGAACGTTCTAGGTTTTTCTGTATTTTTAGGAGTTTGTATAAAAGGCGAATAGCGCGCGCGGTTACGAGTAGTTTTATTTTAAACGAGCTATAAGTAAGCTAAAGTACGAAACGATAATAGAAGGCTATAAAGTGTTAAGTTATTTAGTAGTCGAATTGTACTTGTGTGTACAATATATTAAAGTTGAAGTACTCTATTAATTACCTATGTCTATACAAATAGGTTTAATTTAACTTTCATTCTTATAGGGAAACCAAGTGCCTTAGATGATGAGAATCATCCAGATGCGTACCATCGCAACACAAGGGTCATGAGTCCCGAGCCTATTTAAAACGTAAGTCTGATGTGGACAGAAAAATTAGAGCAGATAAGAGGAATAAACTAAGTAGTTTTGATACAAGAGATACGAAGGAACAAAAAAAGATTGTTAATAGAGTTAAGAGAGAGATAGAGAGGCAATGTAACAGTTTTTTTCATTTCTATTCCAGTGAAAACCCTAGGATGGAAGTAAACAAAACACTTAAAAAAATTAAAATTTATATTTCTAGTGTGACATGGAACCAGTGGAGACATGGAAGTAGCTAAGACAGGTGTGCTACCCAAGCAGATCTTACAATAGGTTAGTTGTCCCAAAAACTTGGGCAGCTTCAATTTGCATCCAAAAAGATAAGTGGAATACTTTCCTTTGGGATTAATAGAAAATGTCAATAATGATTACAAGTGGAAACATTAAACTAGGTTTGACTTTAAATTTTTAGAAATGGTTATTTTTCCAGAGACAGAGCCATATGTAACTACAACTTCAACAACTGCAATGCTTAGTCCTTTTAACCAACTACCTCTTACTTTGGTAAAATTAAGACTAAATTTGCATTTTAAAGAGCTAGCTTTTCGTTTTAAAGTATATTACAGTATCAACATATTTTCAAAATATGATTGATATTATGTATGTGGCGGGTGATCAAAGGAGTACAAGTAAAATTTTTACGAAAATGAGCATGTCATTTGTTTGCTATAACGCACTTTCAACTGGTCTAAACCGTATAAGTATACGTTGTTATTAGAACCCTGTTTATTCTTTGATCTGTCTAGTTTAACTCTTCTACAAATACTGTGATTTTGGTAGGCATATCAGTGCAAGTTTAGTCCACACAACTCAAATCGCAAAATAGTACAAGTAGACTTGTATTATAACTATTATATTTTAAGGCTGACTTATACTGTAAGTACCTACTTTATAGCTGCAAATAGGGCTTTAGGTTATGATTTGATTTTTTTGACAGATTGTGCGAACGTGTTTGTTTTGGCGTAAATAGTTTGATTAGTTTGTTGTTTTAGTGAAAAAGTAAACAAAATGGCCTATAGTAGGTCAAAAAAGTTAGTTGAGCTTGCTCGAATTGACTTAGGTAAGTTATGCTTCTAATACCCAGTCGCACAAATATAATAATAATAATAATAATAATTTGAATTATTATTACTTTCCATAAAAAAAAACAAGGACATTCTAATATTGCTACATCTAGAAAATGTGGAAAGTAAAGGCCATGTCATTGCAGACTTCTGTGAGAAACAGATACTGTTTAGGCCTAAAAGTAACATAAAATTATAATTCTAACACAATCTTAAATTCAAATAATAATATTCAATAAAAAATATTGGAAATACAAAATTCGAAAACATTCCTTAAATGAAAAAAGTGACGATATAAAAAAAAATAGTATTTTACATCTAGAATTGATTATAATATGGCTACAAGGCGCAAAAAACAAACAATAGGAAATAAGGAACAAGTGGGGTTTCACTGGCCAAGAAAAAGAGATTTCCGTAGGAAAGTCTTAAAATTTTTAGGAGAGTGATCAAAAGATGTAATTTTTAGGTTGTTTAGGTTATTGACTAAATTGTAAGTGAAACATCTTTTAAATAATTCTTTCCGATGTCTTGGTACTGTTAAACGACCGGCAGTCCGTAAATTTAAGTTATGTATTTCTGTTCTGAAGGTAACTTTCTGATAAAGATATATTGGGAGCTTATGTTTGATGATTGTGTAACTCAGGCAAGTAAGGTGCAACTTGCGCCTATTAAACATGCTCAGCCATTTCGCTTCCTTCAGTTTGTGAGAGATGTGATGTCACACGTCAAATGATGAATTTGACGAAGATTAGTGTTTATAAATCTCACTTAATAAAGTGACGAAAAATTTAAATGTACTATTAAGTAAAAGTGTTAAATTAAATAAATTCAAGTGTTTTTATGATTTTAGAAAGAAAAAGTCCTGTAGAAAGAGTATAAGTCAAGTTTCTAAGTAATATCCAGAAAGCATGTCATAATATTTTTTAAACTGTTAAACTAGAACCCCTTCAAGCATATCTTAACCAACCAACTTCTATGATAATAAGGGTCGCAAATTTAAATATACTTTTTTGAACAAAATAAAGCCAGAAAAGCATATAACTCTGCACCAATATTACAAAAACGCGTTTTTCTCGCAATGTTTAATCTGTAACTTGTACTTGTTTGCTCACCCACGAATTATAGTTACGAAATGAAATATAGTTACTACCTTTATATAACTTTATAATGGCGCTTTATAGGCTTTATGTCCCTTTTGATCAAGTAGTCGAACTCTTTCCACAACCTTTATAAACACTATTAAAACGGTTATGACGAAGTTTACACAACAGTGGCATTTTATTGGACATCTTGCTTGCTCTTACTCGTAGGGCTATCTTTTATGTTTTTCTTATGGTTATTCGTAGTCAGCATCTTTTCTCTCGTACAAAATTTTAAGGCATGGTCGGGTTATGATTCGTTGCGAGAGAAGGCACCTGTAAATACATATATCATCAGGCAGCTAGGTTTTAATAATTATTGGACTTTGCCCATCTAAAATATGAAAAAGTTTAGTGCCGTACTTTCTACACTGTGTAATTTTCATTTGTACCTCTAAAAAATAACAGCGCCTCCATTCTGACAAATATTTTAGAATTCTCCTAAAAAATATTTTTTTTTTTTTGAGAAATTTTTTATTTAATCTGAAAAACTCTCACAGAGTAAAGCGCCTATTCGATTTCTAGCAAAATGTTTATTGTTTGGGCTTTAAATATTACATTATTTGTGAAACATTAAAATTCGCTTTACGTTTTCCTCAACAATGCCAATATGGCGTAAAAGCATACACACAAAAAATGGCCGACATATTTATTTGAGCCGTGCAGTCACTATAGGATCAAATACTGTGACGTATTTTAAAAAAGGTAAAAGTTAGCAAAGTCACATACTATGCGAACGGCAGCTTTGGGTAGGTGGAGAGCTAGGTCGTGGTTCAAAATGACATAAAAAAGAGTTGAAGCCTAGTATAGCTACATAAGTTAGACCTGTTAATTGGGCGCCACTCAATTTAAGTTACAGGTTATAGCTATAATATTAAAATTGAGAAAATTATCATAGCAATTATTGATGTTCTTATTGTTTAGGTGATCAAACCAAAGTAAAACCAACAGGAATTATTAAAATTAGGCACATTTATTTATTATGGTGTTAGTTTTTACCTAAGGTTAGTGCAGGTACACTTGGTTTTTAAATCTACTCCTACCGGTTGAAATACTTGGCCAGTTTGTAGGGCTCTCTTGCTAGTTGAGGTAGAGGATCAGTGTATCATGTGTGGTAACGCTGGACGGTTCAAAACCTAGGAGCCATCACCGTCACTAACGGCTCCATTTTCGGCAAAGGGGCTCCAAAACCCAGACGGTTTAAAACCTAGGAGCCATCACCGTAACTAACGGCTCCATTATCGGCACACGTGCAGGATGAAACGTTGCACTTGTAGGATCCGAAAAAAAAGGAGGTATTGAGTTTTATTACTCAAACATTGGACTACTCATTGGACTACTCATTGGACCTAATAATTGAACGAAGAAAAGTTTAGATAAGTTTAAATTAATTAAAGGAATTCTTACCCCAAAATACGAGAGCTTTACAATAGCCACATGGCTAGGCTGTAGCCGTTTAGGGACAGGCTGACGTCCGATGTGCCCTGGACAGTGGTCAAGATGGAAAAGGGACTATCAAACGTTTTTACCTTTACCACCTCTCTCCACCACCACGGGCTCTGAATTGGTCAAAAAACGGAAATTATAGTGTCAAAAGGGGGAAACAAAAAGAAGGAGGAAATGAACCGCGAAATATGAAAATCTTGCCATTGTTGCTAAATAAAAGATAAATTTTACTTTAGGGAAAGTATTAGAAGAGCACATGAAGAAAATAAGGGAATTTAAGTAAAAATATTGGTGAAATTTGGCAATGCTGCACAGATAGCAAAATAATTAATCAACCCATTGACACATGTCAACCCATTGACACAGTCCTAAAGAAGTCACCTTTCAAGGGATTTCTAACCCTAGAACTCGAAGTAGAAGGATCGCATAGAAACGATAATCAAGGTGAACAAACATGGCGGCCAAGGTAGTCATGTTTCTTTAGAAATAAAATGTTATTTTACAGTTATTTATGAAAGTCTGAAAGGGAAGCCAGTAGGTTTTCATTGTGAAAAAGAAAACGCTACGCTGCCTCTCTCCGAAAGAAAAAAAGGTTGACGTCAGTTGCCCTTTTTTAAAAACTTAAAAAAAAAGGTTAATAAAGCTTAATTAAGTAATTATATAAAAAAATCAGAATTACTCTACATTACAATCATAAAAATACACTTAAAATTAACTTACAATACTGGACCAAAATCCTTGTGGTACTTAGATTTGCTTACATAATAAAGCACTTTCTACAAATGTGAAATAAATAGGTACTTATTACTTATAGATAAGTTTCACTAATTAAATAAAAATCAAATCAAAACTGCAAATGTAAACCCATATAACTACATACAGTATACAACAGTGCGATTAGACAATGTGATTAAATAACAATTGATAACTTTCGCGTATCAAACGTCTGAAACAGAAGTCATATTAAGTAGTTGTCTCTATCGGTAGGTCAAAATTGAGAAAATGGTCAAAGTCAGGTTCTTAGAACTTTCTATGACACCTAATTTCAGCATGGAATCTAGTTCATCATTCATAAGTTTTTGCATATAAGGAGACATTAAAAATGGTTTGCATTTATAAGGCTTGGCATCACCAGTATCAATGCTCAAGGTTAACTTATTAGTTCTACCAAGTCGATTTTCACTATCAATTTCTTTAAAGGAATCAACAATTAATTGAGCTCTTTTTCTGTCATGTTCTAAAAGATTATCAATTGATTTAAGTTCAAAATTAAAAGCATTTTTCGAATTTGAGATAACTGAAATTTTAGCATTATTTCTTGAAATTGACCAGTTGTTATTTTCAAAGTTCATGATTAAAATGAATTGTTTTGCAAAATCTGCACCTAAAATAAAATCATCAATCAATGGAAGGAACTATCAAAAATTTCAATACTCCAAATGTGTCTCCAATTGATATCGGTAGATCTACTATGCCAGTCACTTCAGTACAAGTACCATCAGCTGTACTTACAATAAAATCAGCAGCTGAATTAATTTTAATATTAAACATTTCCAAAATTTTCACTCCATTATTCCCAATTACAAAAATATTAATATTAATATATGGACGATTGTCCAAAGGTACATTAATAAATAAAGGTAAGGTTTCAGATTTAATAGGGATATTTACCCTATAAAAATCAGACACTCTAGAGAGCCACTTTTTCCAGTTAGATTTGAGAAATTTAGACAAAGGTGCTCTAGAAGGAATTTTAGAAGATAGGGTGGATTGTACTTTTGCTAATCTAGTGTTACGTCCACCACGAAACACTAGGGTTTTGCGTTTCTTGTGCAATCAGGACAAGAAGAAACAATAACTCCAGGCTTGCCACAACGATAACAAAACCTTTTTTGTTTCTCAGTACAAGCAGTATATCTATGGTTCGGAAGTCCACAATTAAAACATTTAATTGGTTGTTTCTTCTTATCCACAGAAAGCTCACTATTTTGGGGTCCAGACAAACTTGATTTAGGCTCAGAAACAAAACGAGAATCAGCGATACCTTTACCATTATTTGAGTGAACGGTTTTGTCATTATCATGATTATGGAAATGACTCAAAAGACACATACCTGACATTCCCCTCTTATTTAGAGAATTTGCCTCTTCTAATTTTTTACCAAGAGTAATTAGTTCATCAATGGTATTAATCTGTTGAAGTGCTAATTGAGTTATGTACTCTGGAAGAAGATTCTTTTTTAGATATTTGATTTTGGTACTTTCAGCAGGAATTTGAGTCAAGCGATTAAATAGATTATTTAATTGAGCAACAAAAATAATAAATGATTCACCACACTTCTGCTTTCGATTACGTATTTGCTCCCAAATTTCATCATCCAAATAGGGAGAAAGAAAATCCTTTTTTAACAAAGACACCAAACTACCCCAGTCATGAACATTACTTTTAATACTTCGAAACCACACAAATGCATCACCAACAAATAGCTCCACAGCTGAATCAAAGAGATCTTGATTTGAAAATTTTCTAGATAAAGCTAAGTCAGAAACTCTTTCAATAAAATAGAAAACTTTTTTAGGGTCTCCATTAAATTTAATATCCCAAGTAGAAATTGGAGGCTTATTGGCTGCACAGGTAACTACTGGATTCACATTGACTATGGGAGGTGGTTGTAAAGCTGAGTTGTTGCACATATAAGCATTTGCATCCAGATCAATAATTTTATCCTCAACATCTGATTCAAGCTTGAGGCAGGTAGCATATGAATCATTTTTTAAATTTTCAGCATCTTTATCTGATGGTAGATTCAGAAGATTAATTCGGTTAACAAGATGTGCCAAACGTGACTTAATTCTCAAAAAGGTAGAATCAGTTGTCGTACCTTCAAAATCTACTATAAGTCCAGTAACAGAAAGTATTTAGTCAGTAATGCCTTTCTCCTCAAACTTAAAATCGAACTTCTCATACTGTGCACTATCAATTAAATATCCTGGTTTATTTCTCTCAGACTCCTTTTTCAAAAGCTTTCTAAGGATTACACGTTTATCATTTACATTTCGGTTACTATAAACTCGGCGAATTTTCAATTCAAATTCTAATTCATAATCCAAAAGATGATTGCAATTGAAAGGGTCCATTTTGTCTATAGGTAACAAGAGCACAAAAGTTTAGATAAAACAGTACCTAACCAAAAATATTTTTGAAGATAAATGAAAGAGATTTTATTTAGAGAGAGCAAACCAAGTTCACCTAAGTCCTTGTATAAGTCAGTCAGAAGTTATCATTTTCAATTTGATAAAACACAATAACAGAATTAAATAGTATCGGAAATCAAAAAAAGGGGTTGAGATTCAATCACTGACCATGATCACACTACCATATTCAATAAGCAATTTAAAATCTTATTTAAATTGATCAATAGAAATTCTATCAAATGTAAAAAGGCACAATTCCAATTTTGAAACAAATTTCAACAAACCGTTACAGAAAGCAATAAAAAACATAAGGCAAAAAAAAACTTATGGAATGATCACCAAACAGGTCTAGAGATGAAAATCAAATAAGCTCACTTAAACTCCAACAAAACACTTCAGTGGGGGCCCCAGACGTTGGGCGTCAAATATTTATGTGACGTATTTTAAAAAAGGTAAAAGTTAGCAAAGTCACATACTATGCAAACGGCAGCTTTGGGTAGGTGGAGAGCTAGGTCGTGGTTCAAAATGACATAAAAAAGAGGTGAAGCCTAGTATAGCTACATAAGTTAGACCTGTTAATTGGGCGCCACTCAATTTAAGTTACAGGTTATAGCTATAATATTAAAATTGAGAAAATTATCATAGCAATTATTGATGTTCTTATTGTTTAGGTGATCAAACCAAAGTAAAACCAACAGGAATTATTAAAATTAGGCACATTTATTTATTATGGTGTTAGTTCTTACCTAAGGTTAGTGCAGGTACACTTGGTTTTTAAATCTACTGCTACCGGTTGAAATACTTGGCCAGTTTGTAGGGCTCTCTTGCTAGTTGAGGTACAGGCTGACGTCCGATGTGCCCTGGACAGTGGTCAAGATGGAAAACGAACTATCAAACGTTTTTACCTTTACCACCTGGGCTCTGAATTGGTCAAAAAAACGGAAATTATAGTGTCAAAAGGGGGAAATAAAAAGAAGGAGGAAATGAACCGCGAAATATGAAAATCTTGCCATTGTTGCTAAATAAAAGATAAATATAAGGAAAAGTATTAGAAGAGCACATGAAGAAAATAAGGGAATCTAAGTAAAAATATTGGAGAAATTTGGCAATGCTGCACACATAGCAAAATAATTAATCAACCCATTGACACATGTCAATGTCCTAAAGAAGTCACCTTTCAACGGATTTCTAACCCTAGAACTCGAAGTAGAAGGATCGCATAGAAACGATAATCAAGGTGAACAAACATGGCGGCCAAGGTAGTCATACTTCTTTGGAAATAAAATGATATTTTACAGTTATTTATGAAAGTCTGAAAGGGAAGCCAGTAGGTTTTCATTGTGAAAAAGAAAACGCTACAATATGTGTCCTGTAGTGTTCTTATAAATACTCGAAACCACTATCGTAACTTAAGGACTATGTCGGCGGAGAGGTGTTTTTATATAACTTTTTAAGTAGTTAATAAGTACCAAAAGTGGTATTAAATAACTAATGGTAACGCTCGCTACTACGTGGTGATTATTGAACCCCAAGAGTGGCAGCAAACACCGCAACGATATTTATAAAACTTCGGATGCGGAGCATCTGGCGCAAAATCGAAATGCCTAGGCCACATTCAGACCCGCGAAGTGCCTAGTAATAGCGGTTGCCTTGAATTAAATGGGACTTTAGCCTTTAGTTTTGAGCAATTCAATTCAACAGAGAAAGATATACGAATATAACCTCAAACTAACTTTTATATATTTTTGTTTTGTTTATTTACCACTGACTTTGTGAAAATGTCGTCAAACTGTTTTAAAATAAACTAAGAATCAATTGAAACGATACACACCAACTTTTGAATGAATTTTAAAACTGTCTATCTGAAAAACCACTCAACCGATTTTCGTTGGAGATGCCACTTTGGTAAGATCCATGTATAGATTGCTTTAAGGGCTTATGTACTCGGTTATATGTTTTGCAGGTTTCCTAATACAAGGTTCAGCAAAACTTGGTGCATTTTTGTAAAAACTTTATAGATAATTTTGCGGAAAATAAATTCCGATCATTTTTTGCTAAGGGAGTATGTGGAGACGCGTCATACCTCGGGACATCTTTGGTGTTTTTTGGATATTTTGCCTGGTTCCATAGATATTTAGTTTTTTCTATAAAAGAGGTATCATTTAACATTGGTGCTCCAATTTGCCCTATAATACAAGTATTGATAAAAATTTCAAATGGAATATAAAGACTATGCATAGGGCAAGTTGGACGTATAGGCGTAATGGCTCTAAAGTGAGACACATCTACAGTGGCGAATAGAAAGTAAAATTTTTTCAAATATCGAAGGGATAATTGAATGTCCACAATTAAGTGATGTGGAACAAAATGTATGGACGGTTTTAGAATTCCGAAACCTAATTATTGCAGCTAGTAATTATACCTCGGGACCTTTTCCTGTCCTTCTTTATATCTTTATTAGTTTAAAAAAAAGTAGGTTTTTCTAAAAGTGTAACATTTCTAGACCATAAGAAAAAAAATCTTCTATTCAATGAACATCACAACAATTTGAATTGAACGAAGTCATCTACGAACCAGAGCTATGCCTAGTTGTTTAGATGTACAGGGTGAGCCATAAAACTGACATTAACCCTCATTTTTTTTAATCTTTACATTCTGAATTCTGACTTGATGAAACTGAATTTCGAAAATTGTTTGTAATAATAGAAAGAGAGCGAATTAATCGATAGTCGCAATTTTTTATTTGAATACGTTCAGGAAGTACGGCTAATCTGAAGAATGGCGTATAACAACAAGACGTCACACGTAAAGATGAATAGCTGAGGACCTTGAAAACACCAAAATATACTAAGTTGAAAAAAGGAAAATCTTAGAACAATCTAAACTTAACAAAATTGTTTTTAAGAACATAAAAACTTTCAACAGCTTTCGAGAATCATTGAATAATTCCAAATCCTTAAAAACAATAATTCATCTAGGCTGACAGTCAAATCAATGTCGACTCTTTTAGAGGTATTGTTGCAATATCATAAAAAGTCACTGATAAAATTTTAATCAGATAAAAATTATATTAAAAAAAAAAGCAATAAAATTAACAGCTTATTAAAAATATGGAAACAATAAAAACTTTTTTTTAACTGTCATTTTGGATGAATGATGTGTTTGTGGCACTATATTTTTTAGTACCATGAACTTGCAGCACTGCATCTACTCGCCTATGCATACTATCTATCAGATGTCTAATAAAATCTTGGGGAATGGCTTCCCAAGCATTCAATATCGTTTGCTATAAAATTTTCGAAAAAAGTTTAGTACTGTAGATGTGTCCAACTTTATAGCCACAAACACCTCATCATAATAAACTGTTAATTTTGTTGCTTTGTTATTTTTAATATAATTTTCCTCTGATTAAAATTTATACAGTGACTTTTTATGATATTACAACTATACCTCTAAAAGGGTGGACATACTCTGACTGTCAGCCTAGATGAATTATTTTTAGGGATTTGGAATTATTCAAAGATTCTCGAACGCAGTTGAAGGTTTTTAAGTTCTTAAAAAACAAATTGTTAAGCTTTAGATTGTTCTAAGCTTTTCCTATTTATTCATCTTTTAGTGTTTTCAAGGTCCTCATGTTATTCATCTATAATTGTGCCATCTTGTTATACACCATTCTTCAGATTAGCCGTACTTGTGAACGTATTCAAATAAAAAATTGCGACTATTGGTTAATCTGTTTCTATTAATGCAAACAATTTTCGAAGTTCAGTTTTATTCGGTCAGAATTCAGAATGTAATGATTAAAAAATGAGGATTAATGTCAGTTTCGTGGCCCACCCTGTACATCCAACAATTAGGCATAGCTCTGGTTCGCAGATGACTATGTCCATTTTCAAATTGTTGTAATGATCATTGAATAGGAGATTTGTTTTTCTTATGGTCTTGAAATGTTACACTTTTAGAAAAACCTACTTTTTTTTTTAATTTAATGAAGATATAAAGAAAAACAGAAAAAGGTCCCGAGGTATCATTAATAGCTGCAATAATCAAGCAGCGAAATTCCAAAATCATCCATACATTTTGATCCACATCACTTAATTGTGGACATTCGATTATCACTTCGATATTTGAAAAAAATTTCCTTTCTATTCGCCACTGTAGATGTGTCTAATTTTATAGCCATTACGCCTACACGTTTAGCTTGCCCTATTTTTAAATTTTTATCAATATTTGTATTATAGGGCAAATTGGAGCACCGGTGTTAATCTTTTATAGAAAAAACTAAATATCTATGGAACCAGGCAAAATATCCAAAAAACACCAAATATGTCCCGAGGTATGATGCGTCTCCACATATTCCCGTAGCAAAAAATGTTCGGAATTTATTTTCCGCAAAATTATCTGCTCGAAAAGTTGTGTTGCTCACCAAGTTTTGTTGAACCCTGTATTAGTAAACCCGCAAAACTTATAACCGAGTACATAACCACTTAAAGCAATCTATACATGGATCTTACCAAAATGGCATCTCCAACGAAGATCGGTTGAGTGGCTTTAGAGATAGACAGTTTTAAAGTTCATTCAAAATTTGGGGTGTATCATTTCAATTGATTCTTAGTTTAGTGTTCGATACCCACTAGCTAGGCGCCAGATCTCTCGACTTTTTACATTAAAGTCGCCATAAATTCTAACCCTCAAAAGAGCTCAAGAGTCCTTTTCATGTTTGTCAATTCAATAAAAAAAGTAAAAGAAACCATAAGTTACTTTTTTTGTGTAGTTTCGCCCCATAGGAACGAAACCCCCTTTTTTGTTTAGAATGATAGTTTTATCGGTTTCAAGAACGCCCCGGCCACCAACACAGATGACGCCTTGCAGCCCTACCGAGGACCAATCGTGGCCGGCGACGCTAGTTTTAGGTACCGCCCTATCGTTATTTTGTCTTACTGTATAAAACTAATTGTGTAGCCTTAATAAGGGACTTCAGTTTGCGGCTTCGATTAGTTTACGTAAACCAGGCAAAACTCTGATTCATTTTAAGCTAATCCCAACTTGGGTACAATATTTGTACTGAAAGTTAAATAAATCATAAGTTAAAGTTTACTGGTGCCTTTTCTAACAGTCCTGCAAAACTTCGTGTTGACAAAACACATACAAAATACTGGTTGGTGTCACAACATTAGTGCAAACGACAGAACCAGGTCACAAACTGCCCATGTTAAGTGTTATATCAACTGCTTGGGAACATAATAGGACTTTGTATTGGCCAAAATCTGCATCCCCTGCAGCCGTAAGTAAACTGTTAACTGACGGTTTTTCCTAACCACAACCAAGGTGGAAGTGTGTATCATGTGTGAAAAAAAAGGGACAATTTTCTGACAAAAGTAGCAGCAGTTGTCGAAGAGGGGCCGAAAGATGAAATGTTTTTGCGCTCAGATAGCGAAACAGATCCTCAACTCGATGAACCACCAGAGCCAATAAAAAGCAAGAGGTTCAGAAGCGGAAATAGATTAGAGATTGGACGTTCTCCACCAACATCATTCAATTCTCTGAAAGAATTACCGGAAAAGGTGTGCATGTAGTTTCAGTATCAGTTCTTATTTCAAAATATCACCGCTTTGCTTTTCTTACGTTTTAGAGAAAAATTGAACAGAACAGATCAATTTTTATTCGAATAGTCAAAACACAATTGCACTCAGGCGTTTGCAAGGCTTAAAGCTGCCCTCTGTTCTAGTCCGATCTTGGCTTACCCTATAAAGGACGGACTCTTTATTTTGGACACGAATGCAAGAAACTGTGGATAGGTGCAGTACTCTCTCAAGGGCAACATTCAAAAGCAAAAGTCTTGAGTTTTTTATTTTATTAGAGTTACAGTAGTAGTCTTAACTATGATTTTTGATAATTCTAACATATTCGGAATGTACTGGGTGTAATCACAATATGCACCGTTCATAAACACCGCACTCGTGCAATCATATGCATCGGATATACACAATTATGATCCCAAACTACTTGGCACTTCAATAAGATTACAACCACAAAAACCATTTTTTTTCAATTTCGCTCAGATTCGAGTTGTCAAAATTACGCAAACCAATTACCTTCACACACTCTATTTAAGAAAATCTTAACTTTACTTAACTGGTAACAAACATAATGTCTGAAACTGTCAGTATTTTTTTTTGCAAATTTTTATTAATTTTTACCATTAAAGTTAATATTTTTACAATTAAAGTTAATACTTAAAAACCAACCATTCCTCTGGTTGATGTCTGCCAATTGGTTAACATGCGCTTTTTTGTTTTGAAGCTTCTTCTCCATCGCGCCGATGGTTTTCTGCAGCTTAAATATCTTCTCGTTGGTGAGCATCAAGTTGGTCTCCAACTTTCTGACTTCTTTCTCCAGTTAACTGATTTGCCTTTCCCTCAAATCGATTTTCTCTTGCAGCTCTTTGATCAAGCGATCCATCATTTTTCCCTGCTTTGTTACTTCCGCGAGAACTGTTCTCATTTCTTGAGAATATCCCGTGAGGCTTTCCTTCTCCAGAATCAGCTCGTCTGTAGAGGCTTTTAGGACTCCAGCCATGTTCTCACGGTACCTAAGCACGTTCTCCATCTCGCTCATTTGACGAGTTTGATTTTCGATGACGGCTTTTTGCTCGCTCTAGATTGACCGCTTCATTAACTCGTTCAGCTTGTTGCGACCCTCCTCGATCATTCTTTGTAATTCGTCTGTCGGACAGGTGTTGTTCTGGTCTTCTAGTGCAGTCTGTCGGACTCTGAGCTGTCTGAGTTCCGCATGTAAGTTGGCTACCTCGATGGTTGTGTCACTAAACTTCTTTTCGCTGTCGTCTACGAGCGTTATATACCTGTTTATGCATTCTTGCTGTATGAGTACCTGCTTCATTGTTTCGTCATAGTTGGTGCAGTCGGAGGAGATGAGTGAGTTTCCAATGAAATTTGCCTTCTCGGTTTCTAAATTACGTATCCAATCTTCAACCTGCTGAATTCTCAGGTCCTTTGCCATATCTTCCACGTATTTCACGGCTTCTTTATGTTTCTGAGCTTTCTTTTCTTTGCCCCATTCTATACTAGAGCATATATTTTTCATGATGAATTTGTTCTCGGTGCCCATCCTGGCCACGTAACCTTCAAATGCTGCGCATTTCTTTAGAGCTTCATTCCGTTCTATAAGTACATCATTCAGTTCAGTTTTTGTGCTCTTTAACTCCTCAGTAAGAGTTTCGATGGTTTTTTGCATCTCTTCTGCAGTGGTCATTTTTTGTTCTTCTATTGCTTCCAACGTGGTCTCGTATTGGGGTTTGTCCGTAGAAAGCTTCTGAAGCATGTTATCCTGCCTCTTCAGTCGTCTGTTTAATTCATAATTTTCTTTATTCCATTGAGATTCCGTGCTTCTAAGCTGCTCTTGCAGGCACTTGATTTTTTTTGCATCTCCGTGGCGGCTGTCTCTGATGTCTTTTCTTCACTCTCTAGCTCTGATATTTTTGACCTCATTATTTTCACGCTTTGCGCTGTTGTCGTGTTCCTAGATCTTATGTCGACACTAGATTTCCGTTCATTTTCTAGGTCTTGTTCGAGTTTTTTAATTTGTTCTTTATGTTTTAATTGTTCTCTATATAAAATTATTTATGACTGTTGTTGCTCTTTTAATTTATTTTCCAGCTCACCGACTTTATCGCTTGAATGATTTATGCGCAGTAGACCCTCCCAGTTAGAGGTCAATTTTTTAATTTTTCGTTGGTGCTCTCCAAGTATAGCATCCAGTGATTCTTGTAGCATTGACCCTCACACTTTAGAGACTCGATCCTGCCCACCACGTCATTAACGTCTACTTCAGATTTGCTGACCTTTTCCAAAAGTTCGACGATGTGAGCCCTTCTACTTAACACATTTTTGCAAACGTCTACTAGATTTTAGATTTTTAGGAATCTCCTCCATAGAGCCTCTCATTTCATTTAATACCTCCACAGGAATTTGCTCCCCGCGCCGTCGAATTTGAAGGGCTGCTTGTATTCGGTGTACGGCACTAACTTAATGGCTTGTAGTGTGATCAGTTTACCCAACTCCTCAAGTTTCTCTTTGATTTCCAGCAAGCTTTTATAGAGTTACACAACAGGCTTTGGTTTGTCTACAAGCTCCTTCTTTAGTTGCAAATAACGTTTGTTTTTGTTTAAAAATTGAATTTCCAAACGGTCCCCGTACGACTCACCGATAAGGAACTGGTTCTGCTGCTCGAAATAAACTCGTTTCCGGACGTGCTACCCAGACTCATTTTGTCATTGTGAACCTTTTTCCCTTGAGATGAGGTCATGTTAAGATTTGCATGCGTTAGTTACCTACATTTTCTAGATATATGCCTTTTTACACAATTTATTTAATTTTTTTATGAAAAAAATGATTAACTGGTTACTGACGCTAACGATTCAGTTAGTAATGCAAATGAAAGGGGTTGTAGCAGGTTGATGAACGTCAGTCAGAGATCTGTGGTTAGATCAGGTTGTATTCTTTTAGAATTTTTTGTATACTTCTTGTCAGGTTTTGGGGTGAGCAAACTTGTCCTATTCATATGATCCTGTCTCTTTATTTGCTTACCAACACTATTACAAACTGCAGTTAAGCATGGAAGAATTACAACGTGTATGTTTTGTCATGATGCTATTTCAAGTTTCTTCTTTTAGTAGCATTATTAACTTTTTTTTATGTTTCAAAAAAAGCTCTGTTATAGTAGAGTAAAAGCGAATTCTAACCAAAAAGAAAAGTGTAATTGTCCATTTGACTAGTAATGTAATAGTGATGTGACCGTCGTAATAAATATTATGTTCAGGACCATCGCTGTTAAAACATTAGACGCCCAGGAAAAAAAATGCCCTAAAAAAGACCAACAAAAATTGTCGAAAGCTTGGAAGTTGAGATGTTTTATTACCTGTCGCCTGTCGCTCAGATCGACTACCCAAGAAATTAACACTCATAGAAGAATTAAACAATGTGTAACACTTAGGCAAAACTACCTACTGTTTTATTATTTAAATTTAACACCGAATATTAATAAATGTTTTATATGTTCAATCGCACCATTCCGATTTGTATTTACCCAGGTGTTACGCTTTTATTACATTTCTTTTTCTACGACTACCTCGAAAATGAACAAATGCGCACTACTAACTACCGTTGAAAATCGCATAATGCAAACAGCGTGCGCAAAGTACACTTGCGCACGCTGTTTGCATTATGCGATTTTCAATGATAGTAGTCACGATTGAATTGGACACGCCTTGCCTATATTTTATAATGTAAATGATCATTTATGAAGCAAAATCGCAGTCATACAAAAAGTATAGTCTGCAACACGTACGAAAATCACTCTTCACACTGTTGTGACGATGTACCATTCGCCTACGGCTTGTGTCCAAACCGTCACACTCGTCTGAAAAGTGAAATTTTCGACACTAGTTGCACAATATACTATTTCAGTTCAGGTTAGGGTAGTTGAAAGTCAGGGTAGTTGAAAACGGCTGGTTACCTATAGGGATTATTGTATAGTTACCCATAAGGATTACACGCTATTGAACTATTAAGAATAGCGTTTTAAGGCACTAATGTTAAAAGTAAACTACTTTTAACACGCGTGTTAAAAGTCCATACTATACAGGGTGTCCGGAAACTAAACCGATAAACGAAGACAGTTGAACACATAAGAACCTTGACATTGATGATTTAATCATTTCTTAGATTGTTTTTTTACCTAGAAAGACCAAATTTAGGTTATGTATTAAATCATCAGGTTATGTAATAAATGTGTATTAAATTACATAAGCGACCTTAAAATGTGGAAATGATCTTGTAATAGGAATGATAGGTGTCACATTTGGGCGGTCAACTGTTATTTTTAATAATATTTTTTGTCTTTAACTTTTTGGTATTTTTTATGTCAAAATCAAAAACTTTGGAGGATTTTAGATTAAAAAAGTGCTTTTGTCCCAGTTGCTAAAATGTACCCTAAGCGGGAAAAATTACAATTTTTTGTTTTATCTTTGTATAGTTTACCTATTAGTAGTTATTAGTATTTTTAATTTTGCTACAAAAAAATTTTTTTGTTAGCAAAATCGAGAATTTGTATCATTTGTTCGGTGCAGTTTGGGCTGACCCAAATTTAACGCTTCTAAATTAGACAAGACATGCTTTGTAACGTTCTTTCGAACCTACCAGTTCAATCATTTGTGCCTGGGTCTGCGCAACGCCCAGGCCAGCTTCCAACCACCAACAGACCGGGTTCACCGCCAAGTACCCCAATTACGGCTACTGGACTATTCAGAGACTCATTCTATGGCCTGGGATATGGTCTGCTATGAGTGGACCCTTCGGAACACCTACGGGCACTACCACGCATATTCGACAGGATATGCATTCATTATCTTCGCTTGCCAGAAGTATCCTTGTCAATCGTATCTTATCGGATGACGTAAGGTCTTGTACCTGAAACGAATTATATTAATAGTGCGACCAGTAGTGGACGAAAAGATACTCGTCCAGTACTGGTCCAAGCTACCATTAGCCAGCGGAGCGAAAGGAAGTAATCTCATACCTGCAAACTTGCCGCTGGTACAGGAAGTTTATTCTTGACTTTGCGACCATCGCTCAATCGCTCAGTAAATTAATATGGAAAGACAACTTTGGGGAAGACGCCAGAGCAAGCTGCGTTCGCCATGTTAAAACCAGCTCTAAGCTGTCCTCCACAGAGAGACCCCACCGCACTTAGCCGGGGCATTTCTATTCAAGGGGGGAGGGCCCCGATGAACAACCCATGGAATAAGCAAATTGCATGTTTAGCCCCGCCGAGTGCAACTATTCTGCCAATGAACGCGAAAGCTTGTCTATAATCTGATAATGAAGAACCCCTACGCCCACACAAGTGCCATTTCCTTAGCAGCATGTACTTTTTGTCTGGTATCCAAGTGATTCGGCACTCTTTGATTCGACTTTCCAGTTGAAGATCGTGTCGATATCGTGGTTCGACAAGCGCAGCTTCACAGAAATAAAAAAGTTATTTTTTAGCACGCAATAGCCCAAGAAATAAGAGAATATTGTTACCCTGATTCATAAATTATGAGTTTTAGATCCTTTTAAAAACCGGTTTATTTTTAAGAATACTCAACAAATCGCGAGACTTGAATCAATTACGTCTTTATACTGTTACGGTAGAGGCCACTGTGGAGACGGAGCGACATTGGAGGTTGGACCTTCGCGGCTAGTGGCCTATCCGGGCCATATGACCGCGGCGTAATGACCATGGGAACTGTCACGAGTGATTTATTGCTCTATTTATTTAGAACGCAGTTATTTACGACCTTTTTTTGTGTGTCTCTTATCAATAATTTTTCTTCTAAGAATGTTCTAGGCTTTTCTGTATTTTTAGGATTTTGTATAAAAGGCGAATAGCCCCGCCGTTAGTAGTAGTCTTATTTAATCGAGTTGTAGGTAAGCTAAAGTACCAAACGATAATAGAAGGCTATAAAGTGTTAAGTAGTGTGTTATTTAGTAGGCAAATTGTATTTGTGGGATAAATAGTGTGTGTTTGTGGGATACATAGTGTGCAATATTAGTCCTCAAATTCCCGCTGGAATTTGAGGACTAATATTGCTAAACTGTACGTAAGTGCTTCATTGCCGGACATTACGTGTTTATGCCAGTGACTAGAAGCCAGCATCAAGCGATGGAGGATCAACTTGCCACCCTGCTCTCCCTTATGCAAACAACAGAGGAAAGAGCAGGAAGAACGTTATAACGAACAAAACGAGGAGCAGAAAAAACGTTATAACGAACAAAAAGAGTAACAATAAAGACGTGATCAAGTACAGGAGCGACGTTATCTAGAACAAAAGGAGGAACAGAAACCGTTCAAAAAAGAATTGAGGCGTTGAAATATCAAAGGGGCCAAGTGCCATTTTTATCTAAAATTAGTTTATATCATAGAAAGGAGCCAAGTACCAGCGGTAATAATACATGAAAGAAACCATGTGCCAAAAATTGTTTTTGTGCTTTTTACACTACATCATAGATGGCGGTATGGGTAAGTGCCAGTAAATATTCAAAGGAGCTAAGTGCGAATAGTGACATGTCATTGCGTTGATGGATTCGTGTTAAAATGTGCATATTGCGCTGTATGTAACTGTTAAAACATATTTTTTTGTGATTGTAAAAATGGAAAACGAGAAGCGAAAAAGTGGAACCGGGTCAGTGGCTACGGCCCAAAGAAAGTTAAAAACTGCTGGCAAAACATATAAAACCAGAAAAAACATCCAAATTCCGGCCAAGGAGAAATCTAACCTCGAAGTAAGTTTTGTGATAGGCATTTCAATATGATAAATAATACGTTATTATATTAATTTTAGGTGTCTTGCAAATGTAAGTTTGCTTGTAAAATCTTATCCTATGAAAGAAAGCTTTTATTATTTAACAAATTTTATTCAACTGACTTATCAACTCAGGGGACATATCTTATGGGATTAATACACATAGGAAGAGTAAATAGGCGCAGACATGGCACTTACTATGATCCTGTTGACAGCCAAAGACAATCAACCATCCACTACACCTATGTCTTACGGTAATGGTGATGTTATTAAAGTACGTAGAAACATTTTTCTAAATACTTTTGGTGTAACCAGAAAAAGGGTTTGCACGATTATAAACAAGAAAAAAATAGGAGAAAATACCTTCACTGATAAAAGAGGGCGTACATGTCGAGGAAAATTTACGGAGAATGATATGTTGACTGTCAAAACACATTAACTCTATTCCTCGGGATGTATCGCACTATACGCGAGTTTTAAGCCCAAACCTAAACATTAGCCGACTTTATAAAGCCTTTAAGGAAAAAAAGCCTGAGAGCCTGGTAAACTATAGAATTTATCGAAGTGTATTTTTGAAACACTTTCAAAATCTGTCCTTCAAACGGCCAGGCACTGATACGTGCAAAACCTGTAATCGTTTGCATTGTGAAGTTCAGGCTAAAAACCAGAGGAGCGACTTTGCTAAACGGGAGCTTGAGATACATCACAGAAAAGCTGAGCTGGCAACTACATCTATGAAATCTGACATTTTGTTAGCGCAAGATCCGGGTCCTTAGTAGTGTTTTATCCATAGACATGGAGCAAGTGTTATTTGTTCCGACATTAACACACTCCGAAATGTTCTATTTAAGTCAGTTGTCGTGTTATAATCTATGTGTTAATTTAGCTGACAATAAAATGTCCTATATGTGTGTCTGGCTTGAAGGTGTTTCAGGAAGAGGGGGTAATGAGAGCCTCATGCTTATTACGTGTCTTAAATACTGGAATAACAAACAAAAAAAAACTTATCATTTGGAGCGATAACTGCGCAGCCCAAAATAAGAATCGCATGATGATTTTCTTTTACTGTTTTTTAATAAGCTGCGGGATTTTAGAAACTATTGAACACACATTCCTTGTCAGTGCTCATAGCTTTTTACAATGCGACCGCGACTTTGCACTTATTGAGAAACGCAAACGGAAGTCAAAAGCAATGGTTCCTGAGGACATACATCAGTTAATATTGTCCAGCACACATACAGGACGTTTTGAGGTTGTTGGTATGACTGAGGACATGTTTGTCGATGTTCAGTCTGCCGTTGATTCTGTATTAAGACTAAAAAACACAAATATAAGTAAGGCCGTTCTTATAAAACTTGACAAAAGATATCCAGGAATACTGTTTTCTAAAGAAAATTTTAGTGGCGTGGCACCTTGGAAACAGACGTCTATATTAAGAAAGAAAAAAAATGCGTCTGATTTAATTAAATAACCCTTTGTATGATGCCAAATCAAAATAACATTGGGGAAAAAAAACACATTTGGCTTCTATAATACCATATTTACAAGAGGAAGAACACAAAGATTATTATAGAAAACTTCTCGGGATTCAGTAAGCATTCTTAATTGCTTTCCTTAAATAGCGTAAGGAAATAAGTGTCACTGAGACTTGGTAGACATCTTGCTTTAAACAAAAAACAAAAATAAAGATGTTTTTTGTTAATAACTTCGTTTACTGTGTATGGCACTTAGCCCCTTCGATATTTCAGCGCCTCAATTAGTGAACCATCTCGCAGCTAGGGAGCAACAATTGGAAGAAAGAATAATGCAATCCGTTAACGAAGGACTCGAAGCTGTCAACCAGAAAGTTCTCGAGCTAGAAAGAAAGTTCTCGAGCTAGAAAGAAAATTCCGGGAACAACTTGAGGACGACAACGTGTCTACAGAGAGTTTTAGCACAGCCATATATATTAGCCATAATAACAGCCATAAAATTAAGCCTCCCGATTATGACGATACTACGGCCTGGGAAATTTATAAAACCCAATTTGAAGCAGCTGCGGAAGCTAATGGTTGTTCCGAGACCCAGAAAGCTACATCATTAGTGGTAGCCCTTCGTGGAAAAGCGGCTAAATTACTCCAATCTCTGTCGGCAGCTGATCAAAGCAATTATGCAGCTTTAGTACTCTCTGCAACTACGATTTGGAAATGAGCACAAAGAAACCGTGTTCCAGGCCCAGCTGAGGATGAGACAGCAAAAGTCAGAATCCTTACAAGAATTTGAGGCGGACATAGACAGACTAATTCGCCTGGCATACCCATCAGTATGACCACCTGAATGTTTTCAAACGCAATTTCTCGCAGAAAGGTTCAATGAGGGAGTTCGCGATAGTGACATGAGATACCACTTACGTCTAGTAAGGCCCAGGAATATCAGCGAGGCACTAGTTCGGGCCCTGGAATTCGAGGTGTCACGAGTGTCATCTAGTTCTTCTCCACGTGTAAGAATGGCAACTTGCGATGACGAGGAGGATAGGTCTATGGCTGAATCCATGGCAAGTTTACATAAAGCGATGAAGGATATGGCAGTCAATATGCAAGCCCTGTTGGGAAGAATTCCTCGATCGTTAATAATTTGGGTGGCAAGTCTTACAGTGGCCGGACGTATAAAAGTACAGAA
This sequence comes from Taphrorychus bicolor, assembly GCA_951812265.1. Classification (NCBI taxonomy): domain Eukaryota; kingdom Metazoa; phylum Arthropoda; class Insecta; order Coleoptera; family Curculionidae; genus Taphrorychus; species Taphrorychus bicolor. The sequence continues at coordinate 3,795,041 of OX638307.1, read as the reverse complement.
GATCCAGATTGCCATCGATACAGGAGCGGAGGTGACCATTGTAAGGCCAGATAAACTTGTCGGATATACCATACAACCATTACCCAACCCTATTATGTTAAAATCAGTCACCGGAGAGTCTTGCCCTATAAACGGAGAAGCCGATGTCACCATCATTATTGGAGAAAGACTTGACGTTCGGCAAAAAGTGTTGGTTGCCAAGATTAAAGACGAGTTTATTTTGGGAATGGATCTCATCAGGAAACATGCATTCTCCTATGATTATAAACGGAATATTCTCACATTTGGAGATGAGGAGTGCATTAACCAATGGAAATGTGGAAACTAGTATGCGTCTACTGGTGGTGGAAGATGTGAAAATTCTTCCAAATTCAGAACAAATTATCACAGTGACTTCTGAAAATGATCCTGGATGGTCAATAAGACTTATAGAACCTAACCTGGATTTGACGACTGAAATCATTGTAGCACGAACTTTGACCGACACGAAGACGACTATGCCAGTACAAGTTGCAAATACTAGAGAAAGCACCATCAAGCTCTAAGAAGGAACAGTTCTTGCCAATTATGAGCCTGTGCAATGGGTATGCAATTGTGTCGAAGCAGAGACATCCAAAATTAAATCTTCTAACCAAGCTTCCCCAGAAGTTATTGATGCTTTCAAACGACACTGGAGTCACCTGTCAAAGAAACAGACAACAAATTCTGCTATGGATGAATCTGATATATTTAATTTCAAGAGCAACGACAGTCAAACTGATTTAGTTGTCCATAAGAAACACAGGAGATGCCCAGCTAATACGATAACACCCATCAATACACTGGTCCCGAAGACAAAGAAAAGACTGCATTTTCTACTGATTCTGGGCTATATCAGTTCACTGTTATGCCTTTTGGATTGTGCAAGATTGTGCTCCACCAACTTTCGAACGACTAATGGCTTGTCTTGAGGGGGCTGACTTGGAAAACTTGCCTGGCTACTTAGATGACATAATTGTCATGGGACGTAATTTTGACGAGCATTTGAAGAATTTAAGAGAAATCTTTAACAAGTTACGGAATGCTCACCTAAAGTTAAACTACAAGAAATACAGCCTATTCCAAAAGCAAGTCGAGTACTTCTCAGGCATACTATCTTAGAACAGGGGATTAAAACCAGCCAAAGTAAAATATCCGCAATTAAAGATTGACCAGTTCTCCGAGACAAACACGAATTAAGGAGCTTTTTGGGACTATGTACAGGGATATCATTTTAAGTCGTTCACTAGACTAAAGGCTTTTCTGTTACACTTCTTAAAAATTTGATAGATGGGGCCGTATGGCAACTAAGGCCGACCTGAACTAAGGCCGACCTCGGACCCAGGGCTAGCGCATTTATTGGCTGCTAGGTTTGACAGATACGACGCCATCTTGATTTTTTTAAATGGAAAGACACACATATTTACTTACAGTCTAATAGAGCTAAAGGAGCAGATTACAGTAATATGTAACTTCATATATTTATCTCTAAGCATTTAGATTATACAGGGTCGTAAAGTTGTTGAATTTCGAAAATCATTTTAAGTGGCTCACTCAATTAGCAGTTTTTCCTATTATACTTTTTAAGTTTGATACATGGTGGTCGTATAGCACCTAAGGCCGAATCCTGGGCTAGCGACGTCGTTGGCTGCCCCGTTTGACAGATACGACGCCATCTTGATTTTGATTGATATTTTTTAATGGAAACACACACATATTTACCTACAGTCTAATAGAGCGAAAGGAGCAGATTACAGAAATATACAACTTCACATATCTATTTCTAAGCATTTAGATTATGCAGGGTGGTAAAATTGTTGAATTTCGAAAATCATTTTTTATTTATTCAGGGCCATAGATTTGTGGATGAAAAAACAGATTTGGTAACAAAGTGGTATCCCAATATGTGCAATCGTTAGTAGATCAACCCACTTTTGAGGTAAGAGTTCTATTTTTTTTCAAAACTTGCTTAGCTATTTATGCTTTTAGAACACTAGTGATGCACTGAGCGCTTGGTGCACTGAGACACATGAACAAAATGATTATACTGAAGTTAATAATTCCACGAATAATGTTGAAGTACCAACAATGGTTACTTTTCAAGACGATAGATTAAAATCAGTTTTAGAGAATCAACACAACATTCTAGAGAGACAAGACAAAATTTTGCAAGAGCTGGCAAAACAGCGCACCACTGTAGAGTTTCTTTGTGAAATCTACACCAATAATGGAACAACTGGTCGAGCTGCACATTCTATATCAAGACATGATGACACTCTCAATGTGCTCCCCATCGACAGCACAGAGAAGCTTAATAAACTCGAATTGTATTTGATAAGGGAAAAAAATGTAAACAAGCCTACCAGCTTGTACATCACAAATACATTACAAAATACAATCACAAATGAAGCTATGGCTGCAGATATACGATATGCCCTCTTAGTAGTATCTCACAATTTTAGATTTAATTCAGTTATGCACATTACAGCTTTATCTGTAAAAATATGTAGTGATTCGAAATTAGCTGGTACTGTCACACAGAACAAAGCCAAACAGAATGTGCTTCAATTATAAAAAAATGTATTAGCGCCTGTATTAACAAAACTATTAATCTGTTATGTTAGATGAAAGTACGGAAAACTCAAACAACCATCTTTTATGTATTTTAGTAAGGTATATTCATAAAAATACTTTAAAAAACTGCGTTATTAGATTTAGTGAAAATTGGTGCAGACAATGGAACTGCTAAAGGACTCTTTTCAATATTCAAAAAGATTCAGGTTCAGACAAACTTCAAATTTCTAGAGAGAAACTAATTGTTTATATTTTAAAAACATTATGGGATACTGTGCCGATAATGCAAGTGTGATGATAGGTAACAAAGAGCCATTTAAATCGTATTTAGCTAAAAAAAATGATAAAATTATTGTAATGGTTGCATGTCACAGCATTCAACTTATTGCATCGTCAGCTTCGGAATGTTTACCCAGCGATATAGAGAGCTTTTTACAAAATATGTACGCATATTTTTCAAGAAGTCCCAAAAGACAGTCTTGAAGAATTTGAAGAATACCTAAAATACGTTGGTTGTCTTTATTGCATAGAAAGAGTATTATCACAATAGAAAGTACTGGAAGAAGTGTTTAAACTTGCAAAATTTGAAGAATATTGTCACAAAGAAGCAAATAAGCATAAAATTGCAGCATCCTTAAAAATGGTCGGCCGATGACCGGTTTAGTAACCAAGCACTAGTTGACTCAAATTTAAAAATTAAACCTTGCAAATTTGTTCAACATGTAGGTACATCGAACCGCTCATGGACGTCATGGAAAAGAAGGTTGCAATCGTTTGGGAAAAATGTACGAGCGTTTTTGAAAGAGAAACGGCAGTGTTAGTCTGGGTGCTCACGAAGAGGGTCCGGTTTTGGGGGGACTCACGAGGAGTCGGTGCGGGGAGCCGCGTTGGGGCTGGTCGGAGGTCGACATTACGCCGGAAGGACGATTGACCACCATCAGATACCAGCCCATTGTTTTAAAAGTAGAAAAAGGAGTCGTTTTTGGGGACTCACGAATAGAGTCTAGTTTGAGGATTCGCTCGGTGGCTTGCACGTAGGCAAGACTCTAAGATTTGAAGTTCAGGTTGATCCTTTTGGGGGCGTTACGTCAGATAGACGAACGACCACCCGTAGAAGGGTAATTAAGTGTTTTCTAAAATTTGTTATCGTCCCAGTACAAGGAAGAACTACTCTTGTTAGCCTAAAAGAAGCCACGGGTACGCATAGGTCGCCCAGTATCCCTGAAGTACGTTAAATTGGTTGGCACGATACGGCCCTCCTCTACATTTAACTTAGGTAAGAGAAATTTGTTATAACGGTGTTTGTTTTCATATTAGTCATTTTATTGAATTAGCTAGGGTAATTTTAAGGTACAGAAAATAGAAGTTTACTTGAATCACATCTTCTTAGTTTAAATATAAACCTCCTAGTTTTGAAAACCCCCATTCAGTAAGTAAATCAGCATAGGACCCTTCGGGGGAGGTAACGACAACCGGATACCCATTTAAAGAATAGAGATTTAAAGCGTAAATTACCGCCCAGTCAAACAATAATAATTTTGCTTAACTAATAGTTTCCACACATCTTCTCAGCGTGACAATATAGTTCTGTGGCAGCAGCTAAAACAAAAGGTTGTACAAAAGGTTTGAAACCCCTTTTATACAAGCCTATTTGGAATTTCTTGCCCCTTTTCCACCAATTTAATGTTTTATTTCAAAGCCAAAAAGTTTTGTTTCTGATCATCTCAAAATAGAGATTTGTTAGGCAGTTGTCTGGTAAGTTTGTTAAAACGGAATTAATTAATGATACGGCATTATACAGTTTCAATGTTTATCATCCACATGTCTTATTACCTTTAGAGGAGATTCAGTTTAGTCAGAAAGCTCTCACTTTAATTAAAAAATTGTGGCCAAAAAGCCATTGAGCCATTTAAATTGAAATGTTTGAGCTTTTATCAAAAAGCGGCTTCGGACGATGCTTCCCGTAAAATACTATTAGACAAACAGCATTGATTTCCTGGACCCAAAGTTCGTTCTTAATTTTAAGTATACTAATAAATTTAATAAGAAAATCTCAACTGTTTTAACCAAATTTGAACACATTGCCGACTCAAAAAGCTAATTTGAGGAACTTTTCAAAATAAAAGATTATTTTTCACCAGAAGAAAAGCAACGATTAAGTACTCTCACAACAATTGAATTTTGGCAAGAACTTTCTAAATTAAAAAATTTAAATGATTCATTTATATTTAAAAACATTTCAAACGTAGCGAAGGTTTTAGTATCCATTCCTCACGGTAATGCACATGTTGAGTATACATGTATGTATATACCTTATAAGCCCTCAAAATATGGAATAAAAATTGTAATGACTTATTCATCTACAAAATATATAATAAATGCTGAGCCTTATTTAGGAAAAAAAAAACTGACACTGGAGACCTGCCTTTAGCCAATTACTTTTGGCGGGGACACCTTTTTAAAAAAGGTTTTACACCAATGCTTGATTTCCTAATGAATATAAAGTATAAGGCGCTGGAAGGTTATTATTGATTTTCGAAGGACCACATGGAAAACCATGATACATTAAATAGGATAGGCTGCACTGCTAACAGTTGATATTAGAGCTAACAGTTGAGAACTCGCGCTCTAAATCAGGATGCATTAGAGAACACATTTGCATCCATTATGCACTTTGGTTCTGAAAATACCAATCCGAACTGCTATCAGTTTATCGCTTCTTTCAAAACATCCTTACTGAATAATTTAATTACACCTGTGGCTAATAGAAACTGTTAAAAAGATGAAATATCAATACTGGACAATATGCAAGATTTTCTCAAAAAGCCATTGGACAACAGTTTTGTTAATATAGAATTTTTAGAAAATAATGAACTTGACGGACTGACCTTACCTCCAACAAAACCTTTAATAGACATGACAGATCATGATGCAAATGTGTTGTCTTATGTTGCAGGATTTATAATAAAAAAACCACCTTGATTATCGTTTCTTATATGCGATTCTTCTACTTCGAGTTCTATGGTTTGAAATCCTTTGAAAGTTGACTTCTTTTGGAGTTAGGATTAACTATTTTGCTATCTGTACAGCATTGCCAAATTTCACCAATATTTTTACTTAGATTCCCTTATTTTCTTCATGTGCGCTTCTAATACTTTCCCTAAAATTTATCTTTTATTTAGCAACAAAGGCAAGATTTTCATATTTCGCGGTTCATTTTCTGCTTCTTTTTATTTCCCCCTTTTGACACTATAATTTCCCTTTTTTTGACCAATTCAGAGCCCAGGTGGTAAAGGTAAAGACGTTTGATAGTCCCTTTTCCATCGTGACCACTGTCCAGGGCACATCGGACATCAGCCTGTCCCTAAACGGCTACAGCCTAGCCATGTGGCTATTGTAAAGTAATCATATTTTGGGGTAAGAGTTCCTTCAATTAATTTAAACTTATCTAAGTCTTTCCTTGTTCATTTATTAGGTCCAATGTTTGAGTAGTCCAATGTTTGAGTAATCCAATCTTTGAGTAATCTTTCATTTTGCATTCAATTCAATTTATTTTGCACGTGTGCCGATAATGGAGCCGTTAGTAACGGTGATGGCTCCTAGGTTTTAAATCGTCCAGAATAGTCCAGCATTACCACACATGATGCACTGATCCTCTACCTCAACTAGCAAGAAAGCCCTACAAACTGGCCAAGTATTTCAACCGGTGGCAGTAGATTTAAAAACCAAGTGTACCTGTACTAACCTTAGGTAAGAACTAACACCGTAGTAAATAAATGTGCCTAATTTTAATAATTCCTGTTGGTTTTACTTTGGTTTGATCACCTAAACAATATGAACATCAATAATTGCTATGATAATTTTCTCAATTTTAATATTATAGCTATAACCTGTAACTTAAATTGAGTGGCGCCCAAAACAGGTCTAGTTTATCTAACTATACTAAGCTTCAACCTTTTTTATGTCATTTTGAACCACGACCTAGCTCTCCACCTACCCAACGCTGCCGTTCGCATAGTATGTGGCTTTGCTAACTTATATTCTTTTTAAAATACGTCACAAGCTTTAATATCATCTTTTTTATGAGACTGCTAAATTTGTGGTATTAGCTAGTTAGTTAGTATTTACGTAACCGGTTTTTCTTTTGTTTTTCGTATTTTATAAATCTTGTTAAATTGTGTGTTTTTGTTGTATTAGGATATAGACATAAATAAAAACATAAGCAATAAGTTTTATGTTTTTCCCTCATGTGATTGGCCAAGAGCTATATTTTGGCCAATAAGATGAAAAACATTTAAAAAGTAAAACTGATTGCTTACGTTTTTAATTGTAGCCATGCCTTAACTGGGCGAAAATATTTTATTATGACACAAATAGTGTGTTATAAGATTAACCCTGGCAAAGTGTTACTTATGTTTTAGAAAAATATTTTATATTGTTTTTATGTTTTTCTGACATACCTGTGCATAGTGTGAGTAACAGTAGTTGTGACCATCAATATTATGAGTATGTATCATATACCAATTATAAATAATAATATAGTTATTATTCACAATTAAACTTTGATTATTAAATTATATTTCTCAAAGAAGTATTTATGTAAAACAGTTTTTTTCCATGTATTTTATAATAAATCTTGGTGAAGTTTGTGTTTTTGTTTGATTTTAATATATTGTTGCCATATTATAGCATTTTATTAAATATTATTGAGAAACGCTGTTCTTTACCTGCTTTCTTTACATACTAATGCTTAATAGTCGCTTAGATGACAAAATATAATTTCAATCTGTGATAAAAATTGCGGAGAAATGACGCTCTATTGACCCAAAATTTCGCGTTTTTATTCCTGCAAAAATCGTAAATTTAATGCAAACTAATTTTCGTAAAATTTGCGATTTACGCCCGCATGAAAACAGTTTAAAATATGCGAAAGAAGATCAAAATTGCACGATTGGAAATTCAAAACTCCCGACACATGTCAATATGGTTGATTAGTTCGGCCAGGAGAACCTGGCGCCGCGGGCATCGGCTATAAGCATTGTGCTCGTTTATATGCACGCGATCTGGCACTCTCCTTAGAATAAGTATTATATCCTCGTTGAGCTGAACTTTCTATTATCAGGGTGAAGGTTTTATATGTGCAGGCATCAGCCAATCACATCGAGCGACGCAACCATTAAGCCGTCTTAGGTACTTACATTTAGGGTAACAAAACCGCGGTCTGGGCTATTCTTAGATTTTATTACGCCGGCGTTCTTTGAGGGTTAATTTGAGTTTTCAGAGGGTTAATTTGGGAGGTTTACTATTTGAAATTGTTTTAAATGCTGTAGCGTTTTCTTTTTCACAAAGAAAACGTACTGGCTTCCCTTTCAAACTTTCATAAATAACTGTAAAATACCATTTTATTTCCAAAGAAACATGACTACCTTGGCCGCCATGTTTGTTCACCTTGATTATCGTTTCTTTGCGATCCATTCTACTTCGAGTTCTAGGGTTAGAAATCCGTTGACAGGTGACTTCTTTAGGACATTGACATGTGTCAATGGGTTGAATAATTATTTTGCTATCTGTGCAGCATTGCCAAATTTCACCAATATTTTTACTTAAATTCCCTTATTTTCTTCATGTGCTCTTCTAATACTTTCCCTAAATTTATCTGTTATTTAACAACAATGGCAAGATTTTCATATTTCGCGGTTCATTTTCTCCTTCTTTTTATTTCCCCTTTTTGACACTATAATTTCCGTTTTTTTGACCAATTCAGAGCCCAGGTGGTAAAGGTAAAACGTTTGATAGTCCCTTTTCCATCTTGACCACTGTCCAGGGCACCTCGGACGTCAGCCTGTCCCTAAACGGCTACAGCCTAGCCATGTGGCTATTATAGTAAAGTTCTCTTATTTTGGGGTAAGAATTCCTTTAATTAATTTAAACTTATCTAACTTTTTCCTTGTTCAATTATTAGGTCCAATGTTTGAGTGATAAAGCTCAATACTTCCTTTTTTTTGATCTTGCACGTGCAACGTTTCATTCTGCACGTGTGCCGATAATGGAGCCGTTAGTGACGGTGATGGCTCCTAGGTTTTAAACCATCTGGGTTTCGGAGCCCCCTTTGCCAAAAAAGGAGCCGTTAGTGACGGTGATGGCTCCTAGGTTTTAAACCGTCTGGGTTTTGGAGCCCCTTTGCCAAAAATGGAGCCGTTAGTGACGGTGATGGCTCCTAGGTTTTGAACCGTCCAGCCTTACCACACATGATGCACTGATCCTCTACCTCAACTACTAAGAAAGCCCTACAAACTGGCCAAGTATTTCAACCGGTAGGAGTAGACTTAAATACCAAGTGTACCTGCACTAACCTTAGGTAAGAACTAACACCATAATAAATAAATGTGCCTAATTTTAATAATTCCTGTTGGTTTTACTTTGATTTGATCACCTAAACAATATGAACATCAATAATTGCTATGATAATTTTCTCAATTTTAATATTATAGCTACAACCTGTAAGTTAAATTGAGTGGCGCCCATTTAACGGGTCTAGCTTATATAGCTATACTAGGCTTCAACTCCTTTTTATGTAATTTTGAACCACGACCTAGCTCTCCACCTACCCAAAGCTGCCGTTCGCATAGTATGTGGCTTTGCTAACTTATACTTTTTTAAAAATACGTCACATATATATTTGACGCCCAACGTCTGGGGCCCTCGACTGAAGTGTTTTGTTGGAGTTTAAGTGAGCTTATTTGATTTTCATCTCTAGACCTGTTTGGTGATCATTCCTTAAGTATTGGTTTTGCCTTAGGTTTTTCATTGCTCTTTGTAACGGTTTGTTGAAATTTGTTTCAAAATTGGATTTTTGCCTTTTTACATTTGATAGAATTTGTATTGATGAATTTAAATAAGATTTTAAATTGCTTATTGAATATGGTAGTGTGATCATGGTCCGTGATTGAATCTCAACCTTTTTTTTGATTTCTGATACTATTTAATTCTGTTATTGTGACTTTATCAAATTGAAAATGATAACTTCTGACTGACTTATACAAGGACTTAGGTGAACTTGGTTTGCTCTCTCTAAATAAAATCTCTTTCATTTATCTTCAAAATAGTTTTGGTTAGGTACTGTTTTATCTAAACTTTTGTGCTCTTGTTAACTATAGACAAAATGGACCCTTTCAATTGCAATCATCTTTTGGATTATGAATTAGAATTTGAACTGAATATTCGCCGAGTTTATAGTAACCGAAATGTAAATGATAAACGTGTAATCCTTAGAAAGCTTTTGAAAAAGGAGTCTGAGAGAAATAAACCAGGATATTTAATTGATAGTGCACAGTATGAGGAGAAGTTCGATTTTAAGTTTGAGGAGAAAGGCATTACTGACTCAATACTTTCTGTTACTGGACTTATAGTAGATTTTGAAGGTACGACAACTGATTCTACCTTTTTGAGAATTAGGTCACGTTTGGCACATCTTGTTAACCGAATTAATCTTCTGAATGTACCAGCAGATAAAGATGCTGAAGATTTTAAAAATGAGTCATATGCTACCTGCCTCAAGCTTGAATCAGATGTTGAGGATAAAATTATTGATCCGGATGCAAATGCTTCTATGTGCAACAACTCAGTTTTACAACCACCTCCCATAGTCAATGTGAATCCAGTAGTTACTTGTGCAGCCAATAAGCCTCCAATTTCTACTTGGGATATTAAATTTAATGGAGACCCTAAAAAAGTTTTCTACTTTATTGAAAGAGTTTCTGACTTGGCGTTATCTACAAAATTCTCAAATCAAGATCTCTTTGATTCAGCTGTGGAGCTATTTGTTGGTGATGCATTTGTGTGGTTTCGAAGTATAAAAAATAATGTTCATGACTGCGATAGTTTGGTGTCTTTGTTAAAAAACGATTTTCTTTCTCCCTATATGGATGATGAAATTTGGGGGCAAATACGCAATCGAAAACAAAAGCGTGGTGAATCATTTATTATTTTTGTTGCTCAATTAAATAATCTATTTAATCGCTTGACTCAAATTCCTGCTGAAAGTACCAAAATCAAATATCTAAAAAAAAATCTTCTTCCAGAGTACATAACTCAATTAGCACTTCAACAGATTAATACCATTGATGAACTAATTACTCTTGGTAAAAAATTAGAAGAGGCAAATTCTCTAAATAAGAAGGAAATGTCAGGTATGTGTCCTTTGAGTCATTTCCATAATCATGATAATGATAAAATCAATCACTCAAATAATAGTAAAGGTACCGCTGATTCTCGTTTTGTTTCTGAGCCCAAATCAAGCTTTTCTGGACCCCAAAATAGTAAGCTTTCTGCAGATAAGAAGAGACAACCAATTAAATGTTTTAATTGTGGACTTCCAAACCATAGATATACTGCTTGTACTGAGAAACGAAAAAGGTTTTGTTATCGTTGTGGCAAGCCTGGAGTTATTGTTTCTTCTTGTCCTGATTGCACAAAAAACGCAAAACCCTAGTGTTTCGTGGTGGACGTAACCCTAGATTAGCAAAAGCACAATCCACCCTATCTTCTAAAATTCCTTCTAGAGCACCTTTGTGTAGGTTTCTCAAATCTGACTGGGAAAAGTGGCTCTCTATAGTGTCTGATTTTTATAGGGTAAATATCTTTATTAAATATGAAACCTTACCTTTATTTATTAATGTACCTTTGGACAATCGTCCATATATTAATATTAATATTTTTAATAATGACTTTGTGGCTTTATTGGATTCAGGAGCGAATTCTTCAGTAATTGGGAATAATGGGGTGAAAATTTTGGAAATGTTTAATATTAAAATTAATTCAGCTTCTGATTTTATTGTAAGTACAGCTGATGGTACTTGTACTGAAGTGACTGGCATAGTAGATCTACCGATATCAATTGGAGACACATTTGGAATATTGAAATTTTTAATAGTTCCTTCCATTACTCATGATTTTATTTTAGGTGCAGATTTTGCGAAACAATTCAATTTAATCATGAACTTTGAAAATAACAACTGGTCAATTTCAAGAAATAATGCTAAAATTTCAGTTATCTCAAATTCGAAAAATGCTTTTAATTTAGAACTTAAATCAATTGATAATCTTTTAGAACATGACAGAAAAAGAGCTCAGTTAATTATTGATTCCTTTAAAAAAATTGATAGTGAAAATCGACTAGGTAGAACTAATAAGTTAACCTTGAGTATTGATACTGGTAATGCCAAGCCTTTTAAATGCAAAGAACTTTTGGTATCTAGTCCCATACTTGCTCAACCTGATTTCTCTCAACATTTTTATGTTCAGTGTGATAGTTCTGATTATGGCATTGTTTGGCAGAAGAAAAGGTTATTGCATACGTTAGTAGATCTTTGTCACGTGCTGAAAGGAATTACACTGTAACTGAACGAGAGTGTCTTGCTGTTGTTTTCTGCATAGACAAATTTAGACCATATATTGAAGGTTGTTGTCGGTTTACTGTCATTACAGATCACCATTCTCTTCTTTGGTTGAATAATCTCAAGAATCCTGCTGGTCGTTTAGCCAGATGGGCTGTCAAACTTCGCCAACACAATTTTGACTTAATTCATAGAAAGGGATCTCAGAATGTTTTAGCAGATGCCTTGAGTCGAATTCCTGTACCTATTTTAGAGGACGATATCAATGAGGAAGATAGGCCTTCTTTTACTGAGATTTCTGCATCAGTTTTGACTATGGATATAAACTCTAAAACATCTGATAAATGGTATATCTCTTTGAAAACAAAGATTTTAGAGCATCCAGAGGATTATCCTCAGTGGAAAGTAGTGGATGAAAAGATTTATAAGGTAGTATTTTCGAGATTCTTACCACATGGAATAGACAATGATTGGAAATTAATAATACCTAAAGACCAACGGCAGACAGTAATTGATTCATGTCATAGCCCTCCTACTTGCTCCCATTTAGGGTTTAGAAAAACTTTATTTCGTTTGCAGGATTTTTATTATTGGCCACAGATGCGAATGGATGTGTTACGTTTTGTGAGAAAATGCTTGGTATGTGGTGCACAAAAACATTCAAATCAAGGAAGAATGGGTCTTATGGGAAAATCTAAAACTGTTGAAAGACCTTTTGAGAGTATTGCCATTGATCTAATGGGTCCCTTTCCTCGTTCAAAGAAAGGTAATAAATGGCTTCTGGTTATTCAAGACTGGTTTACTAAATATTCCCTTATTTTTCCACTCAGGGATAGTAATGCACCCAAAATAATTAATCTTTTGGAAGATAGAGTTTTTCTAGAATATGGAGTTCCCAAGTTAATCTTCTGTGATAATGGACCTCAATTTATTAGTGCAAATTTTAAGAGACTTTGTGAACGATATAAGGTTAGGATATCTTATAGCCCTGTGTATGCAGCCCAATGTAACTTTGTGGAGCGCAATAATAAAACCATTGGTACTGCTATTCGAAGTTATATAAATAATCATAATGATTGGGATTTATATGTTCCTCAAATTAGGCAGGCTTTGAATACTGCTGTTCATGATGTTACAGGTTTTGCACCCTCATATTTAAATTTTGGTCGATATGTTCCTTTATGTGGTAACTATTATCAAGAAAAGTTTGATACTGATTTTGAAATTATTCCTGGTAATAGAGGGACATATGCTGAAGGATTTGTGGAATTTAGAGATTTATTCAAGGAAGTACGTAAAAGACTGAAATCAGCCTATGATAAGAACGTGCGTTCTTATAATCTCCGCAAGAGGGATGTCAGATTTAATGTAGGAGATAAAGTTTGGAGACTTAATAAAGTTTTGTCAAATGCAGTGAATAAATTCTCTTCCAAGTTAGCTCCTAAATTTACCCTCTCTATTGTTCACAAGAAATTGTCGCCTGTAGTTTATCTTTTAAAGAACTTGGATGGGACAAATGCCGGAAAATGGCACATCAAAGATTTAAAAAAAAATATTTTGGTTCTTCGGAAGATTTAGGTGACAATGTGGACAATGCTAGTGAAACATAAACTTTCATGTTTCCTTAATGTATCTTCCCTTACCTCTATATTACCTCTTACCTCTTATTACCTGTTACCTTGGTTGGTAGCCTTACCTTAAATAAATACCTCAACGTTAATGGTTAACTTACCTTTTGTACCTTACCTTTGTTAAGTAAATTTTTCTCTCTTGGTACTTATATTAATGAGTATCTCTTACCTCGATTGGTTGCATCTATTTCAACTAATCATGTTTTACCTCAAATCTCTCTTTCCTCGATTGGTTGTATTATTTTCAGCCTAGCCATGTGGCTATTATAGTAAAGTTCTCTTATTTTGGGGTAAGAATTCCTTTAATTAATTTAAACTTATCTAACCTTTTCCTTGTTCAATTATTAGGTCCAATGTTTGAGTGATAAAGCTCAATACTTCCTTTTTTTTGATCTTGCACGTGCAACGTTTCATCCTGCACGTGTGCCGATAATGGAGCCGTTAGTGACGGTGATGGCTCCTAGCTTTTAAACCGTCTGGGTTTTGGAGCCCCCTTTGCCAAAAATGGAGCCGTTAGTGACGGTGATGGCTCCTAGGTTTTAAATCGTCTGGGTTTTGGAGCCCCTTTGCCAAAAATGGAGCCGTTAGTGACGGTGATGGCTCTTAGGTTTTGAACCGTCCAGCCTTACCACACATGATGCACTGATCCTCTACCTCAACTACTAAGAAAGCCCTACAAATTGGCCAAGTATTTCAACCGGTAGGAGTAGACTTAAATACCAAGTGTACCTGCACTAACCTTAGGTAAGAACTAACACCATAATAAATAAATGTACCTAATTTTAATAATTCCTGTTGGTTTTACTTTGGTTTGATCACCTAAACAATATGAACATCAATAATTGCTATGATAATTTTCTCAATTTTAATATTATAGCTACAACCTGTAAGTTAAATTGAGTGGCGCCCATTTAACGGGTCTAGCTTATATAGCTATACTAGGCTTCAACTCCTTTTTATGTAATTTTGAACCACGACCTAGCTCTCCACCTACCCAAAGCTGCCGTTCGCATAGTATGTGGCTTTGCTAACTTATACTTTTTTAAAAATACGTCACAATGCATTTATAAATTCCTTCTTATATTGCGTTTTCCTAACAATTATGTAAAAAAAATGACGGACTGTCTATGGATCTAACAGGAATATAACCATGGAAAATTGGTTCACTTCTGTAGAATTAGCCGAAGAGCTCATAAACCATCCCTATAATTTAACAATAGTAGGAACTACCCGAAAAAATAAAAGACAATTACCTCCCGAAATGTTAGAAGTGAGAAATCGTAGACCTGGTACATCGATGTTTTGTTTCGACAAAGAAAAAAACTCTTCTCTCTTTCATGCCAAAGAAGAATAAAGCCGTGTTGTTATTGTCAAATCATGCATGAAGGTGGAGTGTAAATCCAAAGACAGCTAAACCAGATATTAGAGATGGGTAGTTCGCGAACGAACTAGTTCAATCGAACTATTCACCTCACTGAATGAAATGAATGGGTCATTTATATAGGAATGAATCATTCACTAGCGAACTAAATCAAATGAATGAGACTGAAACAAAACTATTATAATTTCAATTTCTGAATTTTAGTTCAGCAAATAAATGAAGGCATTGTAAGTAAAGGCATTAAAGACAGGTGAATAGGTGAGGGTGAATGTTTCAATCTCAGAACTTTGGTTATCTTATCTTGACCGACCAATAGGCACAGTTTTTGTTCATATTTTATTTATTAGTTTATTATGGACTTTTAAGACTTACTGAAAGAAATAAAATAACTACATATAAAATAGGTATACACTATAAAAGCATGATTTATTTAAAAGTCCACGAGGCAGTCCAATATGTGAGTTAAGTTTTCTGTCGTTTTTTCGGTGTTTTTTCAAGGGTTCAGTGCAGTGAAGGGTTAATCAGAAAAAAGCAAATTGTTTCGCGCTGATTGTTCCTAATCCTAAAAACGTTCTTGTGACTTTAAAAATCTATTTATAATATTCTCTTGGTTTGACATATAATAGTTATTTTGACACAAACTGATAAAACGGGACTGGTGTATCGGATCAAGCAATCAAGCAAATTTAAGAATGGTTAAATTGCTTGATGAACATACAAGATTGACTAAGACGATACAAGGTCTCTCAGTACAATCGGATCAATTTTTTACTAATGTACCTACACATTTTGCTTTTGGTCACTCATTATCGTAACATCGGCGACGGGGTGGCGGACACCTCGGCGTAGGCGTCGACGTCGGACGATAGTCGAAGGGCTGAACGTGATATGTGGTATGCGAAGCCGGAAGCGGTAACACTTAAGAATTGCAGGCCGTACGTATTCCGCAATATGATAATACAGTTCATGCCCAAAGAAAACATCAAAAAGCAAATGCGCAATAATTTTTTAATTTGATGAGTGTGACATTATCGAGTTTAGCGAGTGGCTGGAGTATGGAATTAGTAGAGTATTTAATTAATTATTCAGGGTGTCCTTTTTAAGTTTTTACAACAATGCTATCGCCGAATCGTCTGTGGTTAAGAGGTCGGTCAAATTAACAAAAAGTTGTATTTTGTAGAGCCTTTCTAGAAAACCTCTTTAGTGCTGCCAAACTTTGAGTGTTTTCCGAAATATCTAGAAAAATTCTAAATTATTATTAGATTTTTTTTTGAATATTTTGAAAGCTATTAGTGATACAATAAATATTTATAATAAAATTTCCTGGTCGGTAAAGGTAAACGATAAAATAATGACTTTAGAAAGGTTATAGCTCTGTGAAACTTTGTAATTGAAACTTCTCTTTTATCACAAATAGTTTTCGAAATAGAAAGATTGAATTTTTTTTGTAATTTTACATTTTTCGAAATATTTTGGCAACCACTCAAAGTTTGGCAACAACCTACTTACTATAGCCGTTTCGGAAATTGCAATACTGCACGCAATGCACGCACTTAAAAATAACATCCCGTATTAAATTTTATGTACAGTTACTAAAATGGTGTGTTTTGTCGAGATCTTGACTATATACTAAAATAATTCGGTTGTATTTTTTGCGATAACATTTTAGAAAATGTCATCAAAAAAACGAAGGGACATATGGGCCCATTTTAAAAAGTGCGGAGAAAAAAAAAGTAAGTGTTTATACTGCAAATTTTGTCGTGCGCTGACGGCTCGATAGGTAGACATATGAGAACCAAACATCCCACTATTCGCCTAAATAGATCTTCAATAGGTAGTATTCCTAGTACGTCCGTAACATCTTCAGCTGCCGATACGGATACAGAAGAAAACCGAAACCGAAAGTCTGAAACAATTAAAAACAGAATTAGAGGAAAACTTGTCAAAACCAAAATCAAAAGCAGCATATCAATCACAGTTAACGCATTTTATGACAAGTACTCGGCCCATTTCAGTTACAAAAAGCAAGCAGATTGATATTCAGTTACTACGTATGATTGTGAAACATTATCATCCTTTCAGTCTAGTAGAAGAAAAGGAGTTTCAAAAGTTTTCAAATATGCTTTGTCCAGGGTATAAACTCCCATTTCGAAAAACACTAAGTGACAGTTTATTGCCGCACCTATATAATGAAATTAGAGAGTGTGTTCAAAAAGAACTTGATTTGGTTAAACATATTTGCGTGACAACAGATTCATGGACGTCATTAAATAATGAATCATTTGTAGCAATTACTGTACATTTTTTATATGAAGAAAAAGAGTCGTTAGATGTACGCTCATATCTGTTGGAGTGTATACTGCTGAAAATTTGGCGTCTATGCTAAAAAAGGTATTTGCGGATTGGAATATTCAATCCAAAGTAATGTGCATTGTCAGTGATAATGCTGCGAATATAATCGCAGCTATAAAAAAGGGAGGTTGGACTTCTCAGCTCTGTTTTGCGCATTCCATCAATCTACTTGTACAAGATGGACTTAAGAAAGTTGTCGGAATAATAAACAAACTAAAAGCGACGGTAGCTTACTTTAAACGAAGTTCATGAGCTCTTGCTAAACTGGAACAAACCCAAAAACAAATGCAACTGCCGCAAACAAAACTGAAGCAAGATGTAGTCACTCGTTGGAATTCTAGTTTGGACATGATTCAACTGGCTTGTGAAATAAAAGAAGCTATTATAGCAACACTGGCTTTAGAAAACCCAGCATTAAATTCGATTACTGCTTACGAGTGGACAATATTGGAAAAACTTATTGACTTGTTGAAAATATTCAAAGATGTAACTGAAGAAGTAAGTGACGAAAAAAGGATTACTATTTCTAAAATTTTGCTATTTGTTCGTGCAATTTATGAACACATTCAACACAATTACACCCAGTTACAACTAGACGAAGAGTTAAAATTAGTAGTTGAAACATTTAGACATAATTTTTTAAGCGTTTCAGTAACGTGGATTATACAAAACTATTAGCAGAATCTACAATTTTAGACCCACGCTTTAAGAAGTATGGCTTTAAAGAAGAAAGAAAATACCAAGATACGGTGCAAAATTTAAGAAGAAAAATAGGTGCTTTAACTCTTCATGATGTATCAGCATCAAATATGTCATCGACAAAGCCTGCTGCTTTGCCAACTGAACCAAGTACATCAGCACTATGGTCTAGTTTCGATGCCAGCCTGAACAATTTAATCGAAGAAACAAATAAAACAGCAGGGGGTATAATCGAACTGGACACATATTTAAATGAACCATTGATATCGCGAAACGAAAACCCACTTGAATGGTGGTTCAGCAGAAGGCACGTTTACCCAAGAGTCTATTCCTACATAAAAAAAAGATTATGCATAACAGCGAGTTCTGTGGCTTACGAGAGGATCTTTTCTAAAGCGGGACAAGTGTTAAACAAAAAACGGTCCAGATTAAAATCTGGTAAAGTATCAAAAATATTGTTTTTAAATTCTAATTTATAACTATCTTTATTATTTTTTTATTGGTGTTAATTTCCTTATAAATCGTTTTTTATTATGTAAGTAGGTAATTAATAATTATTATAAATTTATTACTTTAGGGTTAAGAAATTTCTTTAGTTGATGTTTTTGTTTATAATAAATAATTTATCTATGCATGTCATTGCATGTATATATCATAATATTTGTATATTAGATTTGTATACCAGACACCTATAAGTACACGAAATAGGTATGCATACTAGGATGACGTATCCATCGGAAAACGAATGGAATGAGTATATTATTTAAAAGAACATAAATTCAGTTCGGATCGGTTATACGGTTATTTAGTTCTTTTTCTGTCCCTTCATTCATTCTAAAGTCGATTTGATTGCCGACCGACCGACTGGACTAAACAAACTAAGTGAATCATTCAACTGAATGATTCATGTAGGTGAATGAGACCGAATGAATGAATTCATCTAAGTGAACTAAAATTCCCACCTATACCAGATATCATACATTCATACAATACAACAAAAAGTGTATTTATGTGTGAAATATGTTCCAATATGAGCTGCAATAGGAAGACTAGACGTTGGCCAATGGCGATATTTGTAAAACCAATAAAACTTGTGTTCGGTCAGGAAAAAAGAGCACTTTATTTGATATCGTAAATTTTACGTTGGTCTGGTAACCACCTCCCTTTAAATGAAGTCTGGCATTTTAGCGTTAAAGAACTTTTGGGTACTACAATCCGTTCTAGGCGTCCAAGGGATCTTCCTGAAGCTTTGCAATTTGTAATGGATGAAATAATATTAAATAAAGAACAGCAACAACGACTATATTGAGAGATATATATGAGAGCGGATCATGGCAACCTGATCATTATCAAGTCCAGCCATCTGATTCACCCGAAACCCTTGAACAAGCAAGTTTTCAGTCATCAAGTACTGGGGAAATTTTCCCAATCCATGCCTCAACAACCAAGAACCATAACACCTGAAGTGATCTCATATAATAATGAGAATACCAGCGAGCTTTCTTACATTACTTTCCCGGAATGCAACCTAAAATTTTTAATAGACAGTGATCCACAAAATCTGTTATAGATCCAAACTTAGCTAAGTCTTTTATTAAGCTAAGGCTAATTTATTACACCGTACACTAGTATCAAGTTACAAACCAGGCTGCAAATAAATAATGTTACTGTCGCAGCGCGTAATGAACAAGTTATTAAAGTCAAAACAAACATCCAACACGGCAGAATAATCACGCCCTATCAAAAACTGCACAACTGTGAAATTCCAAACAGCATCAAAATTACCAAGGGCGGTTATGCTTTAACCACGGTTCTTACACAGAAAAAACTGCTAAGTTACTAAGACATATGTAGGACGCGGTCCCCCACTTATGTCGCGGGTACTTCAATCAACGATGCATTTCTTAGTTTTGTTTGGTCTAGGATCTAGACCCGATATTATGTATACAAACAACTGGCCCAAAGGCATGGAAAAACGGGAAGCGTCGGTAATCAAGTACGAACACGCATAAAGCCCGGGTTGATTGTCTACAACACATATACTCACATATTATTATTATTATTATTATAAAGGCAAGTGTTTCTAAAACAATAGATATTTAATTTGGCTGCGACAATTGTCAGAAGTGGGACCTGCCAAAATTCGCGGTAACAGTAGTATAAATTAGTTAGTTTTCTTTTAATTCGCAGAAGTGCCTAAACTTTTTAAACTATTCTGGGTGAACGATTAATGTAAAGTTTAGTGTTGTGCGATTCATAAAAAAAAGTACCAAATTCAAGAGGAATGGCAGGAAATAACCAAATCGCTCCTATGGATGCTGATCCGTCAACTTCATCAACAATGTTCACAACTGGAAATGGATGTTCGCTCATGCCTCCACTTTCAACACCACAGCAGCTTGCTGCTTTTCAAAGAGCAATAGCGGTAATTAGAAAACAAAACGAGGTTAATATGAACATTTCTTCTTTTATGTGGGAGAACGTTCCCGATTTCAATCCGGACAAAGATGATATAAGCGTAAACAAATAGATACGCTTGGTCGAGGAGCGGGCGTATCTATCGAGGATACGATTGGTCGAGGATATTTTCTAGGATGGAATGATGTCTCGACCACCAGTTTTGTTATTTCAAATCTCGTGGGTCGCGCTTGTGATTGGTATTTGGAGGGAGAGATCGCGCATAAAAGTTGGTACCAGTCGAAAACTGCCCTACGTTCTACTATTGATGTGTACATTTCGAGTACCGGTCTTCTTTTTCGCGAAGATGCCGTTTATTCTTCTAGCGACAGTAAAAACTTAACAGAGTATAATCAAGAAAAGATAAAGAAAATACAACGTTTACGATGGGAAATTCCGGAAAAAGAGAAAGTAAATATTATTGTGCATGGACTCCAAGATAAAAACATTCAGCAAATGGCCCTTGCCTCCAATGATCAAAATCGCGATGATTTATTTACCTATTTAAAAAGTTGCCACCTTAACACGTTAAGCGCCAAGGCAATTTAGTAAAAATTTTTCTCTGGGCCAAAGTATTTTTTTGTTCATACGTCAATTTCCATGTCGATTTCACCAAATTAATCAAGTTTGTCATTTGATTTAAAAAAAAGTTTTGGTCAAAACTAAAAAAAAAAAATAGCGGGCCTATGGACCTCTCTGGCCTTACATGAGCAAATTTATGTATCGGGCCACAGCGGTCCCGCGTTCCTCGCGATGCGGCCCGCTCTGCTCCTCTCCGTGCATGTCGGAACGTTTCCCTTCCATTTGAGAAAATTTTCACTAGCCTAGCTCACGATAGCACGTATACGTGCTAATTCGCGTTTAGTATAGTTTTAGTTTTCGACGTGGTCACTTTGTTGATGTGATTATTGGCTGTAAACGTCTCATTGTGCGAGCAAAAATGACATCTCGGGGAAAAAAGATGGTTCAAATGGTGAAATCAAACGCATTTGATGGGATTGATGGTAATTTGCACTTTCTTGTTTTTATTATTTTATAAATTCACTTGTTTATTATCCTTTTAGACTCGGACTCGGAGCCATACTCATCCGATTCTCTATTAGAATCTCTATTAGAGTCCTGAATTGATCAATCACATGGTGGACCACACAAACTTATATGCTACCCAAGTTTTGTCATCTGGACAGGATATTTCAGCCTCTTCACGATTACATGCATGTCAACCAACAACTTCGTCAAAAATGAAAAAAGTCTTGGGAATTGTGGGCTTGGGGTATAATGTGTATAATGGGTATAATGAAATTGCCTACTATTCGACATTACTGGTCAACAAAGAAGCTATTCCGTGCCAATGTCGTATCACAAGTTATGTGCCGAAATAGATTTGAACTACTATTAAAATTTTGGCACTTCAATGATAATGAGACTGCTAGTGATGGTGATCGTGTGCATAAATTGGAACCCTTACTTCGAACTTTAATTGAAAAATTCCAAGAAGCTTTTACACCTGGATCAATATTTTCCATCGATGAGTCGTTGTTTCCATTTAGAGGAAGGTTGATCGCGCTCACAAATACGGTGTCAAATTATTTAAGCTTTGCTGTAGCAATGGGTATACGTGGAATTTGAAGATGTATTCTGGAAAGGAGAGAGATCCAAATTGCACCGTACCTACAAAAATAGTCATGGAATTGTCTGAACGATTATTGGACAAAGGAAGATTGGTGGTTACCGACAACTACTACACTAGTTTGGAATTAGCAAATAAGTTATTAAGTCGTCAAACACATTTGCTGGGTACGGTTAGAAGCAACAGAAAAGGAAATCGGGCAGAAGTTACCAAAAAAAAACTGAGAATGGGGCAAGTAATTGGTAAAGAAAACTCAAGAGGAATCTGCGTCATGAAGTGGAAAGATAAGCGGGACGTGTTGATGTTGTCAACGAAACATACAACTGAGACTGTGACAGAAAACCGAAGAACAGGACCTGTGGAGAAGCCCCTCGCTGTGGTGTCAGTTAAATTTAGAACTTATTTTTTTGTATTATGCAGCTCTTTAGACTTAATATCCCTGTTAAATGAAACAAATACTTTGAAGAATGATAATATTATTCAATAAAATAATTTTAAAAGTTACAACTTTGACACCTTGCATAGCAAACGTGATACTCTAAAATGAAAAATTGGTTAATAAAAGTGAAGAATTGACCAACTCAAAGTCAAAGTCTCATAATATATTAAATAATTGCGTTACTCGAGTTTCGCTTCTGAGAGCATCATCAGACGCATCACGGTTTCTTTAAAATCTACAACACACCGAACATCCACCTACATATCCATACTAAAATGAGCTTAATTAGGTTACTAAAAGTCCCATTATTTTTCATCAGAGAATCTGTGGTTAACAAATTGGCCTTCTTGTTTTAACACCCTGTATATTGTTATCTCTAAAATGATATTATTATCTTTATTAGGTATTCTCCATTTTTTTTACCTAATCGATACAAAATGAAAAAGTGCTTCTCTACTATACACAATGAAGTTTTAATGTCTTTGAACATAAAAAGCTAATTATTGTTGGTCTTTTGTTAAATTTTTAAAAGGCCACACTTCAATTTCAAGTTTGTAAATATTACATCGTGTGTTCCTCATATTACTTTACTACGTTACTACGGCAATATTGAGCAGTCATCATATAGCCCAACAGCTATACAATGCCCATTTTTCTGTTCATTCATCCAAGTTCCATTACGCACAATATGTCCATGGGCCTTTCTGCAAGGAAGGACTTGATACAATTTTGTTTACTCCCCAGCAATTTGAGGCTGGATGTGCAGAGTTGGTTTCAAGGTGGAGTGCTTTCAATCCCCCTAAAGAGTTTTGGGTCTCGCTACCCTGTTCAAGTCTGTGCCCTGGTACAACCCTGGAAGTGCAGAATATAGTTAAACCGTATCTCACCATATTCTACATATCTTTATTTGTTATTACTTAAATAAAATAAACTTAAAAAAAATGGACAGACTACTTGTAATCTCGATAGACAAATTATTTCAAATCATTTTAGCTTTTCTTGATGAATCCATCATAACAAAAAGTCACGATTTTTTGAACGAATTAAAAATTTAAGCAATAAGTTTTATGTGTTTTTCCTCATTTAGTTGGTCAAGAGCAATATTTTGGTCAAACAGGTTACAAAAACACTTAAAACATAAAACTTTATTGCTAAAGTTTTTAATTGTGTCTGTACCCTTTATGTTACTTAACAGCGTTTTCTTTTGGTAAAACCGGCCAGCACTAGTGGTGCACTGTTGCGAATTGCATGTTCTATTGGATAACTGGTTGGGTCAGTTTTGAACTGAGTGCCAACTTTTTGGCACGACTTCTTCGAGCTCGTGCCGCACTCGTTACGTTGACGCCCAATTCGTGTTCACTTGAGACGAGACTGCACCAATTTTCCATGGTGTTAGAAGCTCGTAGATAACTAGTGAAACCCTCATGTGAATCCATATTTACCAAAAGAAAAGGCTAAAAGAATAATGCTTTATGGGCCATTTGCACCAAGCAATTTTTAAGTGCATCTAGTAATCTAGTTAAGGCTTCCTTTTTTGGTTACTCATGCTTATAACTATGGTGGGATCCTTAACTTTAGCTTAACCTAAATTTGCTTAGTATAAACATAATTAAGGGCCGTTTGCACACCTTTTTTTTAATTTGGTAAATGACAGATCGAGTGACATCAATGCATTTTATATGGGAAATTTTAAGTTCCACCTTAGATACGGGGAAGGGGTGCAAATGGCCCTAAATGGAACATTTTACTATGAAGTTTAAGCATTTTGATAATAAAAATTATTTCGCAAAGTTTGAATCTGACGCACTCAATAGATTTTTCGATATGTCCGCAGCATCTTGGGGGAAAGTCCTTTAAAGCACTCCCCAATATTCTCCAATAAATGGCTTAACTTTCATTACAGAAAATTGATAAACACTTCTTGACTTTGCCCGTTACAGTAGACAATTTCGAACTAAAACATCCACTCATTTTATTTTTTGCAATCTGTTTGGAAACACATTGTATAACTACCAATTCAAGTGTTAGGGGCGCAAAACCATTATTATCACAAAATCACAATATTTAATATTTATTTCTTCTTAATGTGTATGTTCTTTTTTTAGAAAAGCCCGAAAAGAAAACATTTTGTTCCTGATAATTCAGTCAGACACAGAGAATAATTTTACAAGGTATTATTTTTAGATGTGTATGTGTTTATTTACTGATAATTCAATTTAAAATTT
This sequence comes from Taphrorychus bicolor, assembly GCA_951812265.1. Taxonomy (NCBI): domain Eukaryota; kingdom Metazoa; phylum Arthropoda; class Insecta; order Coleoptera; family Curculionidae; genus Taphrorychus; species Taphrorychus bicolor. Next base: position 3,770,240 of record OX638307.1, on the reverse strand, counting down.
AAATAGATCTTTTTTTCCCTTTTAGTTATATAAAAACGTAAATTGTGTATAATAAGGCTTCAATGTTCGTGTATTTTAAAGTTTTAATAAAGGGTTGTCGTGTATAATAGTGTATTTTTTTAATAAAGCTGGTAAGTAAGTGTTTTTTGAAATTAAGGCCCATTTCAAATTGATATTCATCTAGCTGACTGGAAAATGATATATTACATATATTCACACAGTCTACTAGATAAATATTTATTTGATATGGACATTATCTGTGAAAAAAAAACATGTATGGACAATTGTTACGATTCGGGTGGGTAAATAATTAAGTTCATCTCTAATGGAAATGCAACTCGAATGCGCTGTGTCACTTGTCAGCTGTGGCAGCTTTGGTTTGGGACCAAAATTTGCCCTGTCATAATCGTCACTTCAGTTGATTGACTTTGACACTTACATCTATTTAAGTAATCTATGAGTTAACCTCACAGAGTCAGAATGAATCATAGCTGTATAATCCCAAGATGAAAAGTTAGAAAATATAAAAATTGTCCACACTGAAAAGAACGCTAATAACAAAAATTAATTTGAAAATTACGTTTTTAAAACAATATTTTATATCGCAAAATTAATCATAAACTTAAGTAGGTAGTTCCTACATCCTGTAGATGGCTAATATGTCGACTGAACCATGACGATGCTGGCAACTTTGGTTTCGCAAAGACTTTGGAAAGAACCCGTTGAAATTGTTGGTTTAGTAAAATGACTAATTTTGTTAAAAAAAAAATGTGTCAGCCTGTTTAAATTGCCTTTACATGAAAGACCCGTCAGGAAGTAAACCTGACTTTCTCAGCCGAATTTCCAAAGCCATGGTACCTTTTGAAACAATACATGTTGATTATTTAGGCCTTTTTGTAACATCAAAACGTAAAAATACTCATATTTTCGTGGTGGTAGACGCCTTTAGTAAATCTATTTGCATAGAACCTATTCGTAATACTGGCGTTAAATATGTATTGAGTGCCTTAAATAATTTTATATTTCTTTTTGGACCGCCCAATAGACTTATTTCAGATAGAGGCTCTGCCGTCAGAACGTCAAAAAAGATGCAGGCTTTTTCAAAGAGTTTGGAATAAAACATTAAACACGCGGTTGCAACACTTGGGGCAAATAGTCAATGCGAACTGTATAACTCGACAATTTTTAACTCGTTAAGGTCTTACAGTGTTAATGACATTAGTGAAGCAAACCGGGACTCTCATCTAAAACTGATCCAGTTTAGCATTAACTCTTCAAAAAATAGTACCAAAGAAAAATAGGCATACGAAATAATAATGGGTCTGAATCCGAAACCCATTGCAGACACAAAAATTATTCATGCTATTAGAGATAGTCTTAGCTCAAGATTATTTATCTGAGAGACAATTTATCTGTTCTGAGAGCTCATGTGAAAATAAGATCAAAGGCAAACTAATTAAAGCTATACGTCATTTCGATGCAAAACGTAAACCCCCTGGCGCTTTTAAGGTCGTAAACGGATTCTGAGTCAAATGCAGGACCGAAAAAGTTACTACCTATGTTCAAGGGCCTCTTTAGGATCACAACACTTTTGACTAATGACAGATACGTTGTACGAGATCTGCGTGATCCCAGAACATCGATTTCTATTGTTGCAGTGGACAGTTTAAGGCCCTGGATTGTATTAAATGACCAGGCATCGCAACCTATGTGAGTTTTTAATATGTCCCTTGGCCCTTAGCTAACATTTCTTTTTCTGCCCTAGTATGGTAGTTGTTCTAGTAGAAAAACCTAATATATAAAATTCAGAAGCTCGGTTGAGAGATATTCAAAGTGTAGTTTTGAATTGTGATTTTCGCTGATTAGTTGTTTGCGAAAAAGGACCGAATTCTCACATGGAAGATGTGAAAGCCAAGATATTTGTAGCTATGGGTATATTCTTCTAATATGCTCATAGGTGCATATTTCTTGACGCCCGATCTTTTTAAAGTAGTAGAGTTTGGATGCCCTCTTTTAATTCATTTTAATTGAGGAGTGTGTAAGAGTAAAATGGTGGTGTCGCGGGTGAGCCGATCGTCTCAGTTTATTTAAAAATTGGGTTTTCTCTCAATGGGGGGGAGGAGGTATAGGATACGAGGGGTTAAAATTATTTATTTAAATGAGTACTTTTGACATTTGCTGTGTCGTTTGTGTTCGCTGGCGAACGTGGCGTTCAGAAGCTTGGTCATTGGTGCAAGAATCGGTGTTTGTTGATCCGAGATGTTGTGACCAAATGCGAGAGGTTGAACGGAAGCCTATTACCTTGTAATGTAATAGATACCCAGAATTGGTAATGTGTTGATGGCAATAGTGGAAGCCTATTATGTAGATAGATGTAGAGGCATTTAAATTTGAATATAGCTGGCTATCATGTATTAGTGAGTTTAATCTTATGACATGTTAATTTTGGACGCTTCGGGGATGCGTAAATGGCGAATCGTGGTCGACTATCGACGTCTTAATGATGTTATTGTAAGTCAGTACTATCCGATTCCGAATATTGATGACATTTTAGATCAATTGGGGCATGTCCAATATTTTACTACATTAGACTTAAGTTCCGGTTTTCACCAGATTAGAACGGACCCGGAGGATGTACCCAAAATTGCGCTTTCGACACCGAACTCTTACTATGAATTAGTTGAATTTAGAGAAATAGTATGAATTTAAAAAGAGCAAGTTGAAGCATTAGTGGAGCAAAAGTTAGAAGAAGCACTGGAATCCGACATAATTACTCTTTCAATTAACGAACCAAGTTCATGGATTACACCTGTAGTATATGTCAGTCATATTCAAATCAAATATCGACATTCGAATACGCTTAGGTATGCGTCAAACAAACCAAGTTATCTTAAGGGAAAATTACCCACTTTCGACTCATTCATGACAAGGCTTCGAAATGCCAAATGCTTCTCTCGTTTAGACCTAGCAAATGCTTACCACCAAGTTGAACTACATGAAGACAGTCGATACATTACAACTTTTATAACGCACAAAAGAATGTTTCGTTATAAACGGTTGATGTTCTGTGTCAACCAGGGATGGGCGTCGACACAAAACCGGGAATTGTTGACACGACAGGTGTCAACATTTGTCAACAATGTCAACAATTGTCAACAATTAAAATCTGAAGTTAAGTTCTATTATTTTATCGGCAGCATTGTTATTGTTATTAATTTGCTATCGTTTTTTCTTTCAAATTAAAATGTCTTCTAGAGGAAGAAAGCAGAATAAAAATTTTGAGTTGGGATGTGAGTTACTTAAAAAGCACAGAAAATATATGCCAAAATGCAAAATTTTTGGGGCATTAGTGACGAAATACAGGTGCAGTTCGTCTTGAAAAACACAGGTGAGTACCCACTTATTAATATTATCCATTATCTGATCTAGGAGTGTATAAATGTTATATTAGAGACAAGTTATTAGCTTATTTGTTTGCCTTTGTATTTAGAAAAATATGCAGAAGCCAAAGAATAGGCAAAGAGGCAGATTCTGAAGAGATTAGAGCTGTTTATATGTAAAGGTTCTTTGTGACAAAATGAGTAACTACCCAAGAATTATAAAAAAATTTCTATATGAACGAACCTCTAGCGTTCAGAGGATAGTTTATAAAGTATCTACTACTTCTTGCACTTTAGCAATATGATGTCATGGAGGACGGATCTTTACTCTCAGAACCAGGACATAATCGTACCGAAAATACCCAAAGTGGCGAATTAATGAAATACGTAACTCAAGCCTCCAATTCATCTATAACTTTATTGAACCCAATGGATACCAATGGAGATATAAAATATCTAGACATCAATTCGAACTTGAACCGAGAAGAACCACTAGTTTCTAATCTTCCTACAACAAGCTGTTAATAAAAGTACAAAGACTACTCCAACAAAAAGTGTAAGTACCTACATAATATAAAAAATTTAAATTAAAACAATCATGATAAAAATATTGTTTTTAGATTTTAAATAATACACTCAGTACTAGAGCAAAAATACGACGATAACCAATTTCTTTGATGTTGTACATGATGAACTAAACTGAAAACTAAACTAACGACGCAGTGTAGTTGAGAAAACAATTCTGCCAGCTCGCTGGTATTCTCGATATTATGGTGAGCAAAACGCTACTATAATATACTAAATGATTCAACTTTTACAACTACTCTACAAATACTTAATTGCCGGTAGCCTCCTGCGCCTGCAAGTATCCGTTATCCGCAAGAAAATGGCCTATTCAGGAAAAGGGTTCACAACCGAAAACACATTCTACGAAACTTTTCGTAGGCGGGCAATAAGCGGTTTAATTTTTTTCGCACTAATTAAAAATACAAATAATTAGCGCGGCGGACAAAACGAGATTCAAAAAGGAAAAAAAATACGAATTGGCGATAATTAGAATGGCGGAGCCCAGGACTGACTTTAATCTCGCGGAAAAAATCGAACTTTTCCGACTTCCCGGTTAGATCGTCGTTTTTAGTTCGTAATTCTACCGAGTTCGAAAACCGTCTACCTTTTTACGAAGATCCTCGGAACCACCCTCTCGGTACTTCTCATCCCCGAAAGGGTACTGCCTCAAAAATCGATACCATCTTCGCCAGTGGCCACGGTATGGCGCTTCGGATGGTGCGGGGATAAATTTAAAAAATGAACTTTTCTGGAAAATCTGTTGAAACAAAGAGATTGAAAATGTGATCATTGAACAGAGTAAGTAATGTTCTTTGAAATGACACATTTGAATTCACATGACATAGTTTAATTGACAAGTAAAGCTTTTTATTTAAGTTGACCGTTAATTTCCTGGTCCAGTCAACTACGACATAAATTGCTCGAATTTACATTCAAAGGATGAGACATTAAAAGCTCTATCTGATGCGAAAATAAGATTTTTATTTCAATTAACGATATTCGCGAAATCATTTTTAATTACTAAACTATTGTTCGAGTAACGCACAGATCTAAATTTTTTTCAAGGGCCATAAACCATTAAAAAGGCGCTTTGTCATATATGGCATTTTCGAGTTGCGGCCCTTCGATGCTCTGAGAATACTCCCGTCTGTTTTCTCAATATAATATATGAGCCATGAACCATGAACATTTGTCATTGTGCGCATTGCACAAGAAAAGTATTCAGAAAAACTACTGTAGGTAGCTAAATTACATAAATTACTCCATGAAATTCGCCTATTAGCACATCATTAAGGAACACCCTGTATATTATTGATATATTTCATAATTCGATATATCGAAAGTTAATTCCAAAGTAAAATATGTATTGTAGCAATTTCCAATATTTTTAAAGGTATAAATGTGGGAATCCATATTTTCGGTCCTCGGAACTGCAAGCTTTCAATGTTATTTTTTCTTATCCGTAGAAACTATTAAATCATTATAGGTATCGTATTATTCGACAAAAGAGAATGCCGCTCCGGTTATGAACTTTGAACGAGCTTTTTGTTTTAGCAGCTCGAGCGTCAGCATAACGCCTTGTTTCTATCGAGTTCTTATATTCGGAGAATAGAGTATTTCAAGGTTTTCGGCTTATAAAAAAAGGCAGATTACAACGACGAGTAGACGACGAAAGACGGCCGAATTTGGATTGGGGCTAAATTCGAAAGTTTGATGAAGTTGCCGTTGGTGATTGAGCAAAGGATTGGAGTACTGCTGTCTGATGGTGTCATTTGTACCTTGGACGACGATTTTGGGAATCCTGAAACTTTTGACGCAAACTTTTGAGGCAGCCTGATGGGAGTCTACGAGTTCGAGATCAACTTCTAAGGTAGGAGATAAACTTTATTTTTGTTGGCTTGCCGAGACCAATTACTAATAAAGCGGAATTCTTTATGCTGGGGTACCTGAATTACCTAGGTATAAACAGTGAGTGTGTCTCCAATAATTAGTTAAGGCGTGTGTTTTTTATTTTACTTATTTATTTAAGAAATCAAATGAATTAGGTTAGGTACATATAGTATAGTTAATTATTTTATTGATTAATTTTCGAGGGGGCTGAATGCATGGCATCTCGAATAACAATATTTTTTTTTACGTTGGTTTGACGAATGATGGTTAAACATTGAGTAATTACTGTAAGTTGTCACTAAACATGAAGCAGATGTTGCGCTGATTGCAGTATTATCAGACGTTCATATCTTATTCTAGTTGAAAATTGGCATTTTCTTTTAATTTTGTTATTCTTCCGTTGGCTAAAATTTTGTCAAACAAAATGTCTACATTGGGTACTATTTCAAATATGGACTACAGCATAACACATGCTAAGTTATCTGCGATTAAGGTACTTCATTTTATTTGTTTTGGGAAAGAGGGTGCATCTAGAAAGCAGCGTAGGGCTTTACGTGAATTTATGGGTTTCCCATTTGACCAAAAGTCGGACGAATATAAAGTGAAGTTTGATTCAGTAAAAAGTTGTGTGGAACTATCTGATTTAGTAGCTGTTTGTGGAGTGTTAGATTTAGATTATAGTGGTAGCTTTGAAGAAGTGTTGAACAGAATCCTTTTGTTTTTAATTACCTTTGAGAATAATAGTATTAACCAAGACGAAGAAGACGATGACGAAGAAAGTGACAAGGAAAAGGACGATGATATTAGTGATAACGATCAGTCATCTATTCACGAACGTGAAAGTGACAAGGAAGGGGCATCTATTCAAGGAAAAGCCAGCTTAAAGAGAGAAAGTTTTTCTCTAACTTTCAAAGACGTGGAGCAAAGCATACGACCATTTGACGGTAAGGACGTATACCCAATAAAACGCTGGATTGATGACTTTGAGGAGACAGCCAATCTTTTAAAATGGAATGATCTTCAAAAGTTGATTTTCGCGAAAAGATCTTTGACGGGTTTGGCAAAACTCTACATCCAATCAGAGCGTGGTATTACTACATGGAAAATGTTGAGACAGAAATTGATAGAAGAATTTGAAGTTAAAGTAAGTAGTGCCCAAATCCATAAGATTTTGATGAACAGAAAGAAGAAGGCGAATGAAGTACAGGAGTATGTCATAACAATGAGAGAAATAGGGTCTCGAGGAAATATTGAACCAGAAGTGGTGATTAACTATATCATAGATGGTATTCAGGACGCTTCCGCTAATAAAGTGATTTTATATGGAGCCAAGACTTTTAAGGATTTGAAAGAAAAGGTCGAGCTTTATGAGAGCATTATTAAGAAAAACGACCCTTTGATGAATAATCCTTTTAGATCAGGTCAAAGAGGTGACAAAGCTGATAAAAACCCAGGAAATATAGTGGGACCGGCGAAAAGTGGCGTGAGAAGTCAAACATATAAAAGAGAAATCCCCAAATTGTTTCAATTGTGGATCAAAAGGTCACAAATCAATAGATTGTCCTGACAAACGCCTGGGAACTAAATGTTTCAAATGCAATGAGTTCGGACATGTTTCAAAAAATTGTCCCAAGGCAAGTTTAGCGGAACAGGAAAACAAATCTTCTAATCAAGTACTTTCAGACGTCAGCAAAGTTAAGGATTATGGCAAAAGATATTTGACCTTGCATTTTGCTGAGAATGATGTCGCAGCTCTATTTGATACTGGAAGCGACATAAGTACTATCCGAGAAGATGTTTATAGAAGACATTTCAGAAGTTATCCTCTAACTACACAGTCCATCACTGTCAGTGGTATAGGATGTTCACAAGTACAAACGCTAGGATCTTTTAATTCTGACATTACAATTGAAGATGATAGATTTAATTTGCTGTTCCATGTATTACCAATGGAGGCGTGCAATTTTGAAGCTATTATTGGAAATAACTTATTGGGATTAGCTGACATTTTCATTAAAGATGGAAATATCACCGTGACTAAGAAGACGGATGTTCCTGAGGTGACAAATTTTTTAATGGAAATTTCCATAAATGAACAGAGTATATCTACCGATGAACCAGATGTTTCACATATAAAAGTACCAGTTATCAGGAATACCGTAAGTGAGTTAATTAAGAGTTATGTACCCACCAAAACCAAGTCGACTGATATAAAGATGAAGTTAATTCTGAAAAATGAAGAATCAGTTTACCAGCGACCAAGGCGCTTATCAGTTTTGGAACAAAAAGAAGTCGACCGTCAAATAAATGAATGGTTAAGAGACGGCATCATCAGGGAAAGCTCCTCAGAATTCACAAGTCCCATAGTTTTGGTTTCTAAAAAAGATGGAGGTATGCGCATGTGCTGTGATTACAGAAGACTGAACCAAAATATTGTAAAGGACAGATTTCCAATGCCTCTTATTGAAGATGTTTTGGATAAACTGGACGGTGCAAAGTTTTTCACGACACTTGATTTGAAAAACGGATTTTTTCATGTCGACATGGACGAAGATAGTGTAAAGTATACTTCGTTTGTAACACCCACCGGACAGTATGAATTTTTAAAGTGCCCGTTCGGTCTGTGCAATAGTCCTAGTGTATTTCAGAGATTTATTAATCACATTTTTAGACCGTTAATTTTGAATAATGTTGTTATTTATTATATGGATGACCTAATCATTCCAAGTCAAACCTGCGAAGAAGGTTTAGAAAAGCTTAAGTTAGTACTAAATCTTGCACGAGAGTATGGGTTGGAATTTAAGAAAAGTAAATGTCATTTTTTGAAGGAAAGAGTGAATTTTTTAGGTTACGTCATTAAAGGAGGGACTATCCAACCATCAGATGAGAAAACCAAAGTTATTAAGAACTTTGCGGAACCTACTACATTCAAGCAACTTCAGTCATTCTTGGGATTGACTGGATATTTTCGTAAATTCATTGAAGGATATTCGATTATTGCAAAACCTCTCAGTGATAAGTTAAAAAAGAATTCAGATTTTGAATTTGGAGACGATGGACGATTAGCTTTTCAAAAACTAAAAGATCTTCTTACCCGATATCCAGTGCTACATATATTTCAGAGGAATGTCCCGACGGAACTGCATACTGATGCAAGCAAATATGGCTACGGAGCTTGTCTATTGCAAATGTGTAGTGAAGACTCAAAATTACATCCTGTTTACTTTTATAGCAAAAAGACCACGCCGGCTGAGGAGAAGTATACTTCATATGAATTGAAAGTGCTGGCTGTGATAAATGCTGTAAAAAAGTATAGGACATATCTGCTGGGATCAAAATTTAAGATAGTTACCGATTGTGCTGCATTTCAAAAGACCATGTCTAAACGTGATCTGACAACTAGAGTAGCTCGATGGGCTTTACTATTGGAAGAATACGAATACGAGATTGAGCATTGATCGGGAAGTAGACTACCACATGTTGACGCCCTCAGTAGATATCCGACGATTGCTGTTTTATTGGAAGAAATTGGATTTTTGAAGAGGATTAAGGCAGCCCAACAAACTGACGAACAAGTTAAGACCGTCCATAAGTTATTACAGGCTGGTCAGGAGCACGACCATTATTTATTAAAACATGACATTCTATACAAATATGTCAATGGCAACGAACTCCTTGTAGTGCCAAAAGAAATGCAACAAGATGTTATAAAAAGAACACATGAGAATGGGCATTTTGCCGAAAAAAAAACGTAAGAAGTGATTAAGAAAGAGTTTTTCATTCCGAAGATGGCAGAGAAAATAAGAAATGTAATAGCTAATTGTATACCCTGCATTCTAGGAAGCCGGGAAGAAGGTAAAAAAAGAAGGGTTTCTACATCCTATTCCTAACCAGGAAGGACCCTTACATACATATCATGCTGATCACGTAGGACCTATCCCATCTACCAATAAAAATTATCAGTATATCCTTGCTGTAATAGACGACTTTACAAAGTTTACATGGCTTTACCCTACAAAGAGCACTACTGCTAAAGAGACCATCAATTGTTTTGTTAAGCATCAAAAGACTTTTGGAAATCCTCATAGGATAATCACTGATAAGGGAACAGCGTTTACAGCAAAAGAGTTTAGTGATTATTGCCAAGAGGAGCAAATACAACATGTGACAATTACTACGGGTGTTCCCCGCGGTAACGGGCAAGTGGAGCGAATCCATAGAACGGTGATTCCAGCCTTGACGAAACTTAGTGTTGATGAACCTGCAAAATGGTATAAATATTTGGACCGGGTTCAAAGAGCATTAAACTCCACTTATCAACGTAGCGTCAACACCACTCCATTTGAAGTGTTGACCGGAGTACGAATGAAGTGTAAAGAGGATCTTCTCTTGAGAGAGATAATAGAAGAAGAAGCTCAAATACAATTTAGTGAAGAAAGAGAGATGCTGAGGAAACGATGTGGAGAACAGTTGATAAAAGTTCAAGAAGAGAACAAGAAGGGATATAATTTGAGACGAAAAAAACCAAAGAAGTATAAAGTCGGTGATCTTGTAGCTGTTAAAAGAACTCAATTTGGTGCCGGGCTTAAAGTGTGTAGGAAATTCTTGGGACCATATGAAGTGGTTAATGTTAAAAACCATGAACGGTATGATGTCGGGAAGATAGGATTTCATGAAGGACCGAACAAAACGTCAACGTGCTCAGAGTTTATGAAACCATGGTTGTCGAGTGATGACGAATCCGGGTCGGATACGTAGTCGGATGGCCGAATGTGGGAATCCATATTTTCGGTCCTCGGAACTGCAAGCTTTCAATGTTATTTTTTCTTATCCGTAGAAACTATTAAATCATTATAGGTATCGTATTATTCGACAAAAGAGAATGCCGCTCCGGTTATGAACTTTGAAAGAGCTTTTTGTTTTAGCAGCTCGAGCGTCAGCATAACGCCTTGTTTCTCTCGAGTTCTTATATTCGGAGAATAGAGTATTTCAAGGTTTGTTTAAGCTTTTCGGTTTATAAAAAAAGGCAGATTACAACGACGAGTAGACGACGAAAGACGGGGCTTAATTTGCAGTTCGAGACGCGACGCATTTTTGCCCAAATACGTATAAAGCCGATAAGACGATTCATTTGTTGTATTCTCATATTTAATTACCATCCGTATTTTATTAATTTCTCCAGTGAATTTTCTTTGTGTTCAATAAATCCTTATATCAAGTTATATCAATATCGCCGGACCGGAAGTGTTTTATTCCCTAGACAACATAAAAAAGCCTACATAAATTTGCCCAATCGGGGAACATTTTTTTTATTCAGCTCTTTTATCCTCATATTTGAATGTTTCGATATTGTGAGAAACCAATCAGAAATCCCACATATTTTCTTCGTAGGCAGCTCAGGAATTAAACAAACATAATATGTCGATTTAAAAATTCGTAGTAAGAAACTTTCAAGTTAACAAGCACAAATGGACTGTATAAATTATAATTACGAGTCATGGATCCCGGAGCATTATAAATTTTAGCTAAAAAACCTCTCATAAACGCTCTCAATTTAAAACTGAACTTAAACTACATCGATCGATAACTATATGTTGGGGATCTCGAAAATCCCTGTCTTGTTTCTTTACCCCAATTGTACAGGGTGGCCATCCAGAGATGATCCATTACCTTATCTCGAAAAATTTAAGTGCTATAGTCGTTTTCATGACATTGTAAACGCACCTTTTAAAAACAATTGAAAAGTTACCAGAAAAGTTATTAGATCGAAGATTGGTGCGAAGCGAGCTTAACGAAGGCATTTGTCGGGTTTTAACCTCAAATTTTGTAATTTTCAAACATAACTACTTTATTTCTCAAATTTTGCTCAAATCCAATTATTATTCAGCGTTTGTAATGTAGGAAAAGTAAACTGGCTTACTAAGCGACTAACTATCACCCAGAACTATTAACACAATTCATCGCATGACCCGGAAAAGTCATCTGCAACCTCCAACTTCTGCAAAATAAGATGCCAGAGTAGAGTTACAAATACAAAAATTGAGACATCAAAACCACATTCAAGCAGTTGTGATTATTGATGATTGATTATTGCCAGCTAAAGCGAGCGTTAAATTAGTATGCATATGCAGAGGGAAGAACTGAACTGGACCATCAACCATGAACAAGATTTCCAAAAGTTCCGAACATACTCACCCAGAAATTACTTTAGTGTCCAGATGCCCTGGGAATAGACCATACATTTAACTATGCTTATGCCTATGCCTTACATAATATTATATAGTCTACCACTTTCCAAGTTTAAAATTGAATGCAGATTGCAGTCAAGTAAAAATTGTTCCAAACAGCAAAAGCATCTGAGAAAAGATGGTTTTCTACCAGATGAAATTAAGTACTGCCATATGATTTGGAATGTGTGATGATCTGTGATGCGAGTCCCAGTGGCACATTTTCATATACGTACCTATATGCCATATGCCATCCATAATTATGATCACTTTGGATCTTGAGTTATTATTAGTGAAGATTACCCCCCATGATAAAGAAAAGAATATTTCGATGAATTTGCTGTTATATAATTTCAGTTGTCATTTGGCTCCATTGTTGGATCAAAATTGACCCTTTCATTCATTTGTAGGTATTTAGATAAGTGTATTTTTGTTTTGTTAAATATATAAGATTTTACATTATAAATTAATTATACTAAAAGAAGTCTTGCCTAATTGAGCATTTAGTTTCTTAAACTACCTAAATATCACGAAACTAAAATGTTTGTGTGGTGGTTTATTAATTGTTTGATTTAATATTAGGTTTGTTCCAACATGCTAGAGAACCATTGCAGAACATTTAAAAAATCATTTTGGCCAACTCACCAGCAAACATTTCAAATTGAAATGAGGAACCCTCTTGACATGGTTGCAGAACCACTGTGGACAAGCACATTGTTTATTTCAATTTCGATATCATATTACTTAGTGAGTTGTTAAGAATGATAGACCCTTCTGGAATGGTTTCTTGGTCGAATGGAACCAACTTATTTTCAACTAAAGAGAGCTGCAGTTCTTTTAAACTAAATAGCAACTCAGTTGAAAAAGTTTCGACTTATAATACTTACGTATAGACATAGAATTTGAAGTAACTTTTAGAAACAAGTAAAGGCTATTTCTTAGTTTGAAATTAAGAACCCCTTTGCAAATAACTTACTATACCTGGAATAAAAATGCTATTGAAGTTGCAAGAACTTTTTATTTTATATACAAAGCAAAACAAGTATAATGTGTTTAATGCAAAAACTTATTAAGTTGGCTGATAATTGTCAGGAGACAATAATGCTGGAGTAATAAAGTACCAGCTACTTTCATTGTTCTATCCTATTCTATGAAAACTTCGCAACCAACCTGTTCACATTTTGGAAGATATTTAAAAAATTATAACTCAGACATTGGTACTTTTCTGACATTAGGACTTTACCTTCCACTATAGGATGTCTGCCATAACATGATTTCGGAAGTTTATAGGGCAGGTCCAGGTCATCTTGTATAACTTTTTTTTTCAATGTGGGCTCTAGGACATATCTTGGGCTAAAAAGATGCACTTGAGTGTTTGTGCTACTTTCAAGCTAACTTGTATATGGTTTTGGAATTTTTAGTGAAATGAGTTATGAGAAAGAACCATGACATGACATAAAATAAAAGGTTTCTGCTTGGTTTCTGTTAAAATCTCAAGTATAATTAAAAATTATATTTGCAGAAGAAGATAATTACACACACATGCAGTTAGCTTTCTTCTAAGAATGGAAGATCCACATCAAAGGCACACTAAGGGTTGTTGTGGTAATATATTATACAAGACACTTAAAATCTATGGTGGTTCAAATATTAGAACCCAGGATGTAAACTTCAAGAGGCTCCTTTTGAGGCCCTGTCCTTAGCAATCACGTTAGAGAAAAATGAATATACCTAATATGATATACAGGAGTATGATAATATATAAACACTTAGTGTTATTTTGACAAATGTTATACTTATGCATCCTTCGGAGAGATTAACACTTGCATGGTTAGCACTCTGTATAACTGAGAACACAACGGTCACCCTCAAATTGAATCCCACTCAATCACTTAACAGAACATTTAAATTTATAAACAGAAACACACACATATTTTGTTTAGGTTAGTCCGTCCGTCCTTCCTTTGGCACATTCACAAAATCATTCAGTAGCACATTGATTATGTGACTTGAATACTGGACACTGGGCAATTCTTTTTTTTTCTTTGGTTTTATTATTGTCTGCAAGTGGCATTTTCCAATTCGCAAGTATCAAGCACTTTGCTTACAGTCTTCATACAAAGTCAAAAAACAAACAATGCATGCAGCTGCAGCTCTGCTACTGGAGTTAAAGAAATTGCGAGGAAAATTGTTAAAAAATAGCTTCATTCTCCAAGGGATCAAATTCGTGGTAGGTCCTAGGTTTATTTCACTTTCTGCTTTCACTATATGAGTTGTTGAGTAGAAAAGTAGTACTATAAAACTATAAACATAAAGGACTGTTTGATGATAATAGGCAGTGTAGTTATTTGATAATTACTCACGAAAATTGGAATAAGAAAAAAAGAAATATGAGAAATACATTCACATTATTCACAATATTTACAAAGATGCTTCCAAAGAACCGACAGACGTTACGACGTAATATTATGCTCTCTTTCTCAAAATACGTGCAGAAAACAGGGATAGAACATAAGCGTCATGCCATTTCTTAAATTTTGACCGAATGTCTTAGATACCAACAGAAAATAAGAATTTCCCCAGATATCAGTTGAAAAATTTTTGGAAGAAGGGCTGCCACTACAAAACCGATATTTCCATGGCTGGCTAGATGAATATCTTCCTGAAAACGACTATATGAGAAAAATTCAAATACAAAAGTTTCATAGTTTAGTAAATAGTTTTTAATTGTTTTGTTTTTGTATATACGGGCTGTCCCAATTTTGCGCATTCACTACCAACTTTCTTATTTTAAATTAGACATGACATTTTTTCTTTCATTAGTGGAATCTATATCTAGTTCTAAGACTTTTCTGTATTTATCTATATATATATATATATCTATCTTGTTTTTGAGATATTTTAATTTAATTTTTTTTTCTTAAAAATTTACATTTGAAACAAGGGCTAACATTTGCTTTTAGAAGCAACAAAAAATTTTCATTTTTAACTGGTATGTAAACGGTGTTCTATAAATATAGAATTTTTGCTCACCTTGCTTTATCAATATACAGGGTGTTCAAAAACTTTGACCAAATATTTCGATTTTTGAGGCACAAAAAGTTAAATTTTTTAAATGGAACGTCCTATATATTACCTCTAATTCTGAATAACATATATTTCCTCTACATTTTTTCATATTCATGACCTATACGAAAAATCAACCGTTTTTGAGTTTTTGATAATTATTTGTGGTGGCGAAAATTTTATTAATGCGCCCTAACGTCGAAGGAAGCAGAACCTTTTATTGACATATACGCATTTGCAGGAAACACCAAGTAGGCCATGATTATCATTGAGCGGCCATTTAAAACAACAGAGAAGCGGCTCGATATTTTGACAGTTTATCAATTGTCATCATATCATCAATGTGTTATTTTTAAAACCTTGAAAGTGAGTTTAATACTAATAGTATTCTTCTGTGAATTTCTTGTCGCAAAACTATTGTTTATCGTTTTTGATATTATTGTTCATGTCGTTATTGTTCCAGTTCATTGTTATTTCTTGTTTATATTGGCAGTTTCTATTTATCAGTACGCCTACGTATTTTTTTTTGTTATTTATACATCTAAACTTACCTAGTCATGGTATATTCAACGGAAGAGCGGCTAAGACTTTAAGAGTGCTATATTAGAAATAATAAAAGCCCCGAACTGGCATTAAGAGAATACCACCTGTTGTATCCCAACAGAAGGGTTCCGACAAGGTAAATTTTCAGTAGGATTTGCAAAGACTTGGAACTAGGTACCCTGCAAAATAAAATAAAAATCGACAACGAACCGTTCTCACAGAAGACGTGAAACTGGATGTGTTGCTCTACTTTCAAGAAAATGAAGAAAAATCACAAAGGGATGCTGCCAGAGATTTGCAAATTTGTCGAACCAATATTCATAAAGTGCTTAAAATGAACCGATTCCATCCATACAAATTTTTACCCGTTCAGGAACTGACTCAAAATGACTTTGTAAACAGAGAAATATATTGTATGAGAATTATGGATGTACATTTTCAAGAAAATTTGTTTCCCAATATCATGTTTACCGATGAGGCAAAATTTGGTACAAATGGAATTTTTAATAGAAAAAATACCCACTACTGGTCGCAATGCAATGAGCATAAAGTGAAACCCATTAAGAAACAAGGACATTCCAGTGTAAATGTGTGGTGCGGAATAATAAGAGACAGAATTATTGGACCGGTGTTTTATAACGAAAACTTAAACGGCCAAAGGCTCTTAAACTTGTTGCGTAATGAAATTGCTCCTCGCATAAACGCATTACCCGAAGACATTAAAAATAATCTTGTGTATCAACAAGATAGTGTCCCGTATCATACATCGAGAGAAGTAATTGAATATTTGCAAGCCAATGTTCAGAGATGGATAGGAAGATATGGTTTTATTGACTGGCCGGCTAGAAATCCCGACTTGACACCTTTAGATTTTTTTTTGTGGGGACATCTAAAAAATGTTGTTTATAAAAATAAAGTAAGTGATGTCGAAACTCTAAAGCAGGGAATTAGCGATGAAATAATTCGGCTAAACCAATCAAATTTTATTCGTAACTCTATCAATAGATTAGAATTAATATACACTACTTGTATAGCCAATTACGGAGTAAGTGATTTAGCGTTAAACTATTATCATTTTACGTGGCATAAAACTATAATATTATACTTACCGATATTATTCCACCTTAATTCAATCTTAATTAATATTTATAAAGAAGTAACTGTTTTAAATTGTCACTCCTGGTTGTATCACGGCCTAGTTGGTGTTTTCGTAGACATCTATAATAAGTATAATGTGTCAATAAGTAAATGTATGTTGCAGCTCTAAATTTAAAGTTAGGTCGCATTAATAAAATGTTCGCCCCTATAAATATGTATCAAAAACTAAAAAACGGTTGATTTTTCGTATAGGTCATAAATATAAAAAATGTAGAGGAATAGTATATTATACAACAAGCATTTAATGAGAGTCGTTATTCTCGAGGGTAACGTTTGAGCCCACGAGCGAAGCGAGTGGCACAAATTGCCCGAGAGAATAACGCTCATTAAATCCGCGTTGAATACTATACTTTATCCACGACCAAGATTCTGGGTTTTCTCAAATTTGATAGGTTATAGGTGCCACAAAGATAATTTACAATTTTAAAACCACGACCACGACTGGTTTTGCTATTCAATGGCGCGACGTTTGATGCGTCTTGTCGATAGATGACGGTCTAGTCACCCGCCCATGTCACCGCATGTTAATTTCAATGCTACGAGGGTGGACGGTAAATTACTTCATTTTATGGCCTATTTTAAGTATTTTTCAGTGAAAAGTACATATTTTAAAGAAAAAGAGACACTGTAACCTACACTGAAAAAAAAACAGCTTGGTAATACTAAATAACTGCTTGTTATTTAGATATTTGTTTATAATTACAATATCATATTAAAAGTCACTATTGCCAATTAATCTCAAATATGCGTTATTTACTAAAACAAAATCACTAAATTTGGTTTGTTAATAATAAATCTGTAATTTATTTGAGTTAGATTTTGTTACCAAAACCAAATTAGTTAACTGGCAACAATTGATTTGGTTACCATATGTTTTAAAACTTCTTGAACAAAACATCTTAATAGTAAATATCATTTATTAACAGTTAACATTCATGTTGTATTAACAACAAATAATTTATTTACGCTCCTAAGAATTCATAGATTAATCAGAAATAAGGTAGAACTGCAATTTCCACCCTGCATTGAGGTATTGGTGAAACCAGATTTATTAACCTCAACCAACCGTAGATTATTTAAAATTAAATCCCCCACCCCATCACATCTTACGTATCAAATACGAAATCGTGTCTCCCCGGTGTCTCCAAACGTGCACACGCAGATTTTTTATTTTTCGAGTATAATGGCCGAAGGTGAAGAGTTGCTAAAAAGTTTTTTAACTGAAATAAAGAGTGAATCTGAATCAATCCTAGGAATTCTCGAAGGTAATGTATACCATTACATTTTATATATGTGTATGGCCATCGTTCAGCAATGAAACTATACTGAAAGTTGCCTTGTGGCGAATTCCAGAACTCAGCGGAGTATCTAGATGTCCATAACATGATCAGCTTAACCGGTAGACGCACCGACGGTGAGTTCTGGAATTAGCCCTTACTTTTCACATGTTTTAAATAGTCGTTTGAGGTTGTGGCTGTTTTCTATAATATATATTTATAAATAACAATACCGCCATTGTATTACACCGCCATGTGTTTACTCGTATAATAAACCATTTTATTAACTGTAACCAAATCTTGTTCTTTATAAATAATTGCTTATTGGCAGACAACACTAATTTCTTTAGATTAAAAAAATGGTTATTTTTTTCAATCGGACTAAAGTACGTCATTTCTTTTCTCCACACGCGCACCTAAAGTGGGTTTTCTAATCCTGAGACCAAAAAAATAGCAAAAAAGTCCTATAGGCGAAATATTAATTTGAGACTTTGAGCACTAGATGACACCAAACAATACGACGTGGCGGATTGAGGTAACAAGCATGCGTGGTGTAAAGAAAGTTTGCGTGAACATTTCGAAACTAATCATTCAGGCGTAGATTTTTTATTTTTCTGCTCGCTTAAAAAAGTAGTATGTTACACGGAGTAAAAGGTATTTTCGTGCTTCGACCAGTTGCAGGCCTCAGCTCTTCCTCCGTCATCTCTGAGCTCAGCACAAAAAGTCCCTCTTTTACTCCTAGTGATATAATTTACTATTAACGAAACAATCGCCTCTTTCTTTTCAGTTGATCGGCTCGACAAATTTGGTGCATGCGGCGTGCTCTTTTAAATACAGGCGAGCACAATATTAATAGAAAAAACATAATAATGTTAGAAAGTAGAAATGTAAAAAGTTACTCTATTTACACTAAAATTCTGGGTCCAAACTAATAACGTTTTGCACGATAGTATAGAACGCAATTTATGTATAGGTTATGGATATATATTTATTTGTAATTTTTGTATAGCTAATGGAATTAAGACTTTGGACTTATTAAAAGAAGTGGTACTGAATGCTGAGTCGGATTTTAAAGAACTTGTACCCTGTATGGGTACCAGATTACAAATTAGAAAAAAACTGAGAGAACGTGATAATGATTCTGCAGATGTTTCTCTCACCCATAATGAGCCAGTGTAAGTTTATGTCAAATTTTTAAAATATTTTTTGCCTGTACATACTTACTTAGCTTATTATGTTGTGGCAAATTTTACATTAATTTTTTTTTTGTTTCGCAATTCATATACTCATATACACTTTTCAGAAATATAACCTATGCAAATATTATACAGAGCTCGGAGAGCGCCTCAACACAGTCATCCGAGGTTTTCTTTCATGATAATATGAATGATTACGCCTCAAATGAAGTCAGTACCAACAGGTATATACAATATTATGTTCTTATAAAAAAAGAAACATATTTACTTATAAGAAACTTTAGTTCAAACTAAAGCAATGTCTCATAAAGCGTTTTTAGAAAAGAAGTGGCAGTTCTGATGTGAGCCTTTTGTGCGGAATAGTCATTAAGCACATGTATTTATGAAGAGAAAAGAAAATTCCTATTATTACTAACAAAATTTTAGTTTGTCAGGGATGTTTCCAAAGCCACATTATATAAGAGATTTTAATATACACACTTTTTATATAATAAAAATAAAAAAATTATACTTTCTAATGGTTTAATAGTAAACTAAAGATTAGTAAGTTGTTTTAATTTTCAGCTGTCAATATCAGGAAGAATCACTAAATGAACCAGCCAAGAAGCTAATTATTTTAGAGAATATTCACTTACCTGGTCCCAGCACCAGTTCACATAGTTCCACCTCCAACATAGTCGGCACTTTTTTGCGAAATAGCGAAGGATGCACAATTTTCGATGGAGCTCTATTAGATTTTAATTTGGGAGATTGCCTAGAAAAGTGTGCTGCAGGAAGGGCCATTAAAGCTATTTATGACACCAATAAAAACCTTGATTCTCGATGTCAGGCCTATCTGTGTGACATAATAATTCAACATTTTATTAATCAAGTCCCGTTTAAGTGAGTAGTATATACAATACATTTTAGTTTATAATATATTTTAGTTAATTATTTTATATACTAGTACCTTTTATGAAAGTTAGCACTGTATTCTGAAACTGTGTTTATTTATGTAAATTGTAAATTATGTATTATATATGCTCATTTTGGTCTTACAATTTTAGGCGATTGACGAATAGCGACTTGAAGAACTTGTCACTTTCTATAGTACAATTATTCCCTAATGAATTGCCCCAAGTTTACTATACCGATCCAATAAATAAGAGAAACTCGAAAAACAAAAAAAGCGTTATAGCACGCGGTAAGCTTGTTGACAAATATAGAAACAAGTTAAGTTTTTTGAGGAAGGCCAAAATTCTAACTACTCGAAGTCCTGAAGACGAGAGTGATAATGATGGCGACTATACCGATGGAGTGAGAAGTTCTATAAGTGATGGTAAGTATATTAATTTAAACGTAATTACATAATCGTAACTATCATGTGTTCATTATAAAACTTCATCTAGCTGGCTGTGAAATGTAAAAAGGAAAGGATGCAATAACAAAAGTCCATTTACATTGCCTATGTCATCATTTCCTCTCAAAATTTCAAAGCCTGGTAGATGAGGTTTTGTAATGAACACCCCGTATATGTGTGATATTATTTGCAGAACCAAGTTGTGAGACGGAGCTCATATGGCTTAAAAACAATTATGAGCCATGGGCTGAGGTCGAAATTAAATGGACCTTGACTAGTAATTTTAGAGACCAACTGCTAAAGAAAGATATAGATATCGCGCAATTTCTAAAAGAGTTTCCCATTGTGGAACAACCGTTGGGATATACTCTGCTATGTACAGATTTTAAGAGAAAGTTTCCTGGAAAAGACGAAAAGCTGTACATTAATTTTGAACCAGTTTTTGAAAAATTATTGGAAATAAAAGGAAAAGATTTGACCCCAGCAGATAGACTGATGTTGGAAATAATTCAGTCGGAAAATGTTAACAATGGTATGTGTGCAGTTGCGTATATTTATATAAGCCCATATACAGGGTGGCCCACTCTCAATGCAGGAATCGATGGTATCTAAACTATTATAGATATTGATTTGGTACAAAAGCCATGTCATGTTAGGGCTGTACATTTAAAAAATAGTGACCATTATAAAGGGTGTTACAAAAAGAAATGACGATGCAAACATGTGTTTTTTATGAGACACCACAAATATTTTGGTGTTTTTGCATTTATTGGATTAATAGAAGCATTGAGAGTGGGCCACCCTGTATACTAGCACCTACTAATAGATATAAGCATGTATTGTATGTGTATAGGTGGACTGGATACCTATGCTTATATAGCTAACTTGTTTTTCTTCTTATTATATTTTAGAGTCCAAACATTTTCTGATGATAAATCTTATAGTTTCTTTGCTGCCTATGAAGTCAGCTAACAAAAAGACCCGATGTAACTGGCATCCAACCTTAAATGATGCAAAAGAAGGAATAATTATTCAAATTAAGGTAAATAAATAGATATATTTTCAAGACCAAGAGTATAAAGTTATAAAATATTTAAGATACCTGGCGACTTGGAAAACGTCATAGAACAGAAAAGGTCATTCTTAACCAAACACGGTCTGCCCTTATTGCCTTTTGTTGTTGTGGAGTCACCGTCAAGCTTCAACCATATTAATAACATATATGTAAGTTTCGACAAAATAATTTGTAAAGTCGCATCGGTACTGAAAGGTTTAGACGTGTGTTTTCAAATAATGCATGTGTTGAATCTGGTTTATCCTTTTGAAAGCCATTATATCTGGATGTTTATTCAGTTGGCAATTTATGAAATAAAAACAAAATTCGATAATATACCAGCCATATTAGATATTGCTAATAAAGTAAAATTAAATGTTAGAAATTAGCCATTAAAAAAAGCAACAAACTTTATCGTTAAGTTATTTATAAATTTAAAAAAAAACGTTAAGTAGGTGTAGCACGAACTGAACAAAATGAAATGTACTAAGTGTTTTCAGACTTACTCAGAAGAAAAAGCCTTTATTACTCACACATCTCTCAGTCATAGATTTTCTGCTTTTTTCGAGTGTGGTCACATTAATTGTTCATTGCGATTTAATAATATATCAGCTTTGAAGAAACATATCGCTCATTATCATGCCCGCAAGTCAAGATTAGTTAACACTACTGATCCCTGCAGTTCATCCACAGGGCCAGTTTTTGTTATTTCCAATTATAATCACTGTAATCAAAATAGTGAACCAACCAATAACAACAAACAAAGTTTTGTTTTCGATGAGAAAAAAGTTAACCCTCAAGAAATGTCAGAAATTGATAACACCAAGAAGATTCAATCGCAATGCCTTGTGTTTTTAACGCGTTTATATAAAAATAATACCATTAATAGGTCTGTAGTGCAAGAAATAATAGAAGGCACATCAGATTTAATAAAAATAATTTTTGATTTTGTTAAATCTGAACTCGATCTAATAGAAACGGCCGATCTTAAACGTAAAACAAACTTGAAAATGTACTTATCCCAAGATATATTCCAATTATTGAATTCAGAATACAAGCGTTTAAAAATTTTACAAAACTCGGATTATTATATTAAATCGAAGAGTTTTTTCATTGGAAATAGGCTTGATAGAAGTACGAGATCTGTTGATGTAAAAGCATGCGAAGGGCAAATTGATCCTTTAAGAGTAGTTTTAAAAAAATTTTTGGAATTGCCAGGTGTTTTGAACACCATGCTGGACTTTATTATGAGAGAAGAAAATAAAACTGACGATGTTTCAAGCATATTTTGTGGTAAGTGGTGGAAGGCAATTAAACAAAATTATGCCGAAAAATTAATTGTACCAATATTAGTGTACTTTGATGATTTTGAAACAGGAAATCCTTTAGGAACGCAATCTGGAGTGCATAAATTAGGGGGCGTGTATTTCTCTCTTGCTGCAACTCCTCCTGAATTTGCTTCAAAGCTAGAAAATATATTCCTCTGGGGGTTATTTTTTTCTTCAGACCGCACAACATTTTCGAACAAAAACACGTTTCGACCTTTCATTGACGAGTTAACTTTTTTAGAATCCGAAGGCATTAGTGTGAATGGAAAACAAATTCATTTTATTATGCCTCTTTTACTGGGAGACAACCTAGGGATTAACTCAATAACTGGAATGACCGAAAGCTTTTCCTCAAATTATTTTTGTAGAATGTGCATAAGCTCTAAATATTTAACTCAACATATGACTTCAGAAATTCAAAATTTAACTAGGGATAAAGTTACTTATAATGATCATTTGTCGCAAAAATTGTATGGAAGAAAGGAGTACTGCGTGTGGAACGAACTGCCGTATTTTCATAACATGGAAAATATTCATTTCGATGTGATGCATGATATTTTTGAGGGTATTTGTAGATATGAGTTCGGAAAAATTTTGAACTATTTCATAACTAACAAAAAATATTTCACCCTTGACACGCTGAACAATCGAATCAAATACTTTGATTACCATAATGAAATAGATATTGGAAATAAATTTCCACCTATTCCTGTGCATCAAATTCAGAAGGAAATGGTGATCATGTCGTCTTCAGAAATGCATGCTTTTGTAACTTATTTTGGCATGTTAATTTATGATCTTATTGATCCTTCCGATGAGGTTTGGTACCTGTATTTATTATTATTTAATATCGTTCGGTCAATTTTAAAAGACAGTTATAATAAAGAAGATTTAGTAAATTTAAATCAAATGATTACTGAACATCATACGTTGTATATCACTTTTTTTCACTGCACTTTAACACCTAAGCATAATTTTCTTCTACATTACTCAAGAGCCATAAAGCAATTTGGACCCTTACATCGTCTTTCTTCAATTAGATATGAAGCCAGGAGAAATATTGCACTTACCCTTAGTATTAAGCATCAGTTAAGACTAGCAAACCGATTATTATCAAATAAAGGATTTGAAGATGACTTGGTAATAGGGACTTTTTTTCCTTAAAGATTGACCATAATTTATATTATAAATTATTGGTTGATACTGAAAATACATTTGTAGTAAATTCAATACGAGTTAAAGGGTTTATCTATAAACCTAGTTTTGTAATTCAAGTAGGTCTTAGTTACTTCGAACCGAAGTTTGGCAAAATTGAGTACATTTTGTATAATAGCGACGAAAATATAAAAATCATATATAAACAAATTTGTAACCTAGGCAAAAACTCTGATTTGGAAGCTTATGAGGTAATTGAGGAAACAATAAGTTCTCAATACGCTATTATAGATCGCAAAGAGGTTTCGTGCACTCCAACGTGTATCCACACTATAGGAGACGGTAATAAATATATTACCTGTATGAACCAAGAATAGGTATTATATTTAGTGTTAGGTCGTTTATGTAAAGGAAGAGAGTTTTAGTTTACAAACATGTTATTAGATATAGGTATACAGGATGTTCAATTTAAAATGTTGTACATAAGGATCTTATAGGGTTATTCAGGTTATTCTAAACCGGCGGAGGTATACGTGCCCCACGTACATCATATTAAACTGGACACACTGTAGAGCACTGGATACATTTATTTTAAATTTTTTTATACATAGGTATTTATGTCGTTTGTTTATGTTTGTTTTATAGGCTCGAGTTTTAAAAATTATGTTTTTTATTTATTCAGGTTATTCATAGCTTAGTTTTATAGCAAAGTTGTTTATTCTATATATAGTATTCGTTGCAAGGTGTCCCTGGGAAAAAGGACACAACCTGACCTGAACCATAAAATATGATAATTATCATAAAATAGAGTGATATTTTTTTAGTTCCTATATTTTATATTGTACGTAATGTAATGTTTATTTAAAAAATAATATACTTTTTTTAAAATGGATGCCTTTTAATGCCCTTTAATATTTACTAATTATAAATAAATGCATCAAAGCAGATGTTAACTGCTAATAAAATATCATTATTAACAAACAAACGTTTATTATAATTCAAAATTTAATGTTAACGTATAACAAAAGAGTTTTTAAACAAAAATTAATATAACTTAACTATTAACAAATAAGTATTAGTGAATAATAAGCAATTAATTGAGTAAGAATTATAGTAAACATTTGATTTGGTACACTGGAATATATGTATAATAACAATTAATAAACGAAAGTCCTAGTTACCAAATATTTATTTTTTAATACCAGACAAATTTGCATTATTACCAAATAAATATTCACACGTACTGTGAGTAGTTTTTCTGAAATAAATGTTTTGTAATATATAAAAAGTATTTATTACTCATCTGTTAAGCAATCCGTGATTTACGGTTAACAAATATTTAATAAGCCATATTTCAATAACGGGTTTAGTAACAGTTACTAAATGTTATTTAATGTAACAAAACACTTTTTTCAGTGTACATTTGCCTCAATACATCCTAATAGAAGGATAATTATTTGAATGAACCAGTGGTAACTACCGATTTCATGTTTAGGGCAGTTTTTGAGTTGTCAGTTGCCTACGACATGTTTCGTTTCCATGACAACTCATTATTCACTTGTGAATAATGTTCATTATTCACAAGTGAATAATGATTATCGTTAGTCTTGAGAATGTACAAGAATAATGTGATTATTACAGTATGGTCGTGGATAAATATATGTTATTCAGTATTAGAGGTAATATGCAGGACGTTCCATTTAAAAAAAATTTACTTTTTGCGCCTCAAAAATCGAAATATTTGGTCAAAGTTTTTGAACACCCTGTATATTGATAAAGCAAGGTGAGCAAAAATTATATATTTATAGAATACCGTTTACATACCAGTTAAAAATCAAAGTTTTTTGTTGCATCTAAATGCAAATACTAGCCCTTGTTTCAATTGTAAATTTTTTTAAAAAAAAATGTAGTTTAAAATATCTCAAAAACTATAAGAGATAGATATATAAATAGATAACTACAGAAAAGTCTTAGAATCCAACATAGAATCGACTAACGAAAGAAAAAAGGTCATGTCTAATTTAAAATAAGAAAGTTGGTAGTGAATGCGCAAAATTGGGACAATCTGTATATACAAAAACTAAATAATTAAAAACTATTTACTAAATTATGGAACTTTTGTATTTTAATGTTTCCCATAGCAATTACAGTTTTCGAGATAAGGTAATGGATCATCTCTCGATGGCCACCCTGTACACACCTAAGGCAAAGCGCTATGACAGACACAGCGGTTTTCGCCGACTCGGCCTCCGCTTGAAGGACGAGTCGGCCGAGGCATGAACATTCACGCTTTAGTACTGGTAAAACACACACCGCGGCATATGCCGACACGTTCAGCTGAGGTCGAGTCGGCGTTTCGGTTTGCTGTTGCGCCGCAGCTGCTTTTACGCTCGAGTCGGCATTTCGCTACATTGTGCATAAATTGACGAGACAGACATAGCTGTTTTGACTTGAGTTTTAATAGAAAATTGTTTTTTAATAAACATGGAGGAGGAAAAAATTGATGTGGATAAATTAATAACAGAAATTGAAAAGCGCCCCGCCTTATGGGACATAACTAAACCTGAATATATGACAGAAAAAGGAAAGAAAATTGGGAAAATATTACAAACATATTTTCTGGAGAAAATGCTACGGCAGAAGAAAAGAAAAGACTAGGTAAGATTTTTGTTTATTATGTTGGTAAATATATTTTATATGAGTAATTATTACGTTAAATTTAATTATTTATTTTGGTAAAATAACGACAAAATTTATCTCTGGAAGAAACAGCTCTAAAATTTCCTCTATGGTTTGGATCCAGTTGTAAAGGTTGCAGATTGTCCTGAGGGAGGATAGCGATTTCATCTTTATTAAAATGTTCTTGTGCTCCATCCCTTTTTCTTACAAAATTGTGCAAAAGACAACATGTCTTGATTATTGTTTCAGCTAAATCAATATCACCATCTAAAGCCCGGTGAAGTATTCGCCATTTGTTAGCCAGTATTCCAAATGTACATTCAATATACCTTCTAGCATTAGACAATTTTGCCTAAATAATGTTTTATTATCCGAAAGTTGCTTGCCTCCAAAGGGCCGAAGGACATTTTCTAACAGAGGAAATACTTCGTCACCCACTATCTCATAAGGGAACGTTTCATTAGAACTTGGAAGACGCTGGTGGAGGAACTTCTAAAGAATTTTCACATAAGTTTTCAAAGAGTGTTGTGTTTTTGAATACTCCTGAATCGCTGGACTTGCCATAAGATTCAACATCTATATAGGTGAAGCAATAATTTGCATCGCACATTGCAAACAAAACAGTGGAAAAGTAATTCTTACAATTATAGTACATAGAACCACTGTTTGGTGGTTGCTTCAGTCTTATATGTTTGCCATCTATGGCGCCGATACAGTTGGGAAATTTGGTATCCTTTTCAAATCCTTTTACGATTTTTAGCCGTTTATCGGTAGACAGCTTTGGGAAGGTTTTTTCAACTAGGCAAACCCAAATTGCTTCAGAAACTTCTCTAACAATGGTGCTGGCAATAGACCTTCCAACTCGAAAATTATAGTGTAGTTCTGTTAAGGAGCATCCGCTAGCTAGGTATCTGAAACAAAAATTAAAGATGCCCAAACTATATTTAGAAATAGATCTATAGTTTTATATTTATTTACAGGAGACCTACTACATACAAAGTGGAAGAATATCCGAGATCGGTTAACAAGAGAGCTTCAAAATCGAAAAGGAAAGTCTGGAGACGGAGCCAAGAAAAAAGTGCCTTATGTGTATTCCAATCAACTAATGTTTCTGAAAGATACCGTAACTCCTAAAAGAACCACAGATACGTTTGCCGTCGTAAATAACGAAGACGCTACAAGTATTGCAGAAACTGAAGAACCTGGATCATCAATCACAACTCCAAAAATGCAGGCTGCAAGTCGACAGATAGGCAAAAAAAGGCAAAAAAATGTCATTGAAAGTAAAATTTTAAAAGCATTAGAAAAGTATGAGAAAAAAGAAAAAATGGAACCTGTACAAAAGTTGGATGATAACGACTACTTTTTGCCTTCTTTGGCACCTAGTCTCGCATCTCTACCAAGAACTTTGAATACAAAATGTAGAATAGAGCTTATGCAAGTTATAAGCAAATATGAAACATATGCTTTACAACCAGCTCAGCGGCAGCCACCTTTCGTGCAATGAGCCATCTTTTTCGCAACAAGTTGAACAACAGTCCACTCGTATTCATTATTCACAAAGTCAGCAAGAACCAGCTTATTTGTCGCAACAACCACAACTTCATCAACCGCCGGCTTTTTCAGCTTCAGGTCCATCTAATTATTTCAGTCTAGGCCTGTCCCCAGCTATCAGCCAAGAACAACCATCGAGAGTTTCTGTTCCAACGCCTTCTCAGCAGATTCTGCCCAGTCCTGTATAACCAATTTCAGCCCAGACGACGAATCTCAAGACAACGACCCCCCAGTTCACAATCTTTTTAAT
Source organism: Taphrorychus bicolor (assembly GCA_951812265.1). NCBI lineage: Eukaryota > Metazoa > Arthropoda > Insecta > Coleoptera > Curculionidae > Taphrorychus > Taphrorychus bicolor. The sequence continues at coordinate 3,741,577 of OX638307.1, read as the reverse complement.
TCTGTATAATATTGGGGGTGTTCATTTAAAAAGTCGTCAAGTTGGCTGTGAAATGTTAAAAAGAAAAGGATGAAGGAACCAAAGGCCATTTACTTTGATTATGTCATCCTTTTCTGCCAAAAATTCATAGCCAACTATATGACGTTTTCGAATGAATACCACGAACTCGTCTCTTTTATTTGCAAAAAAACTTTAAAATAAGAAAAATGCATGTGCGAGTATTACATTTATTATGTATTATTTACTACTTACCTAAGTGTAATTACCAGTTTCTCTTCAGGGAAAATGCATGTTCTCATGTGAGTGTTCATTTTAGTTATTTTTGGTTTAATAATATACAACAATTCATTAAAAGAAGTTACGGACATTCTCAAATAATTAAAGAACTTGTCGTCGTCTTCCTTTAATTCAGAAACGAGATTGAAAAACTGTCTTTCACGTACAATTGGATGTATCCACATTCTCCTACGCTTCTTTTCTCGTTTTCTTTTCCACATAAGGTAAATTAATGATATAATAATGATAGAATCATCCATTTTTAAATAATATTATGCAACAACAGGAATTGATTGATCCGAAAACCTCGGTATGTATATTTGCCGCCGTCAAACAACTGTGTCTGTCAAACTGAAACTGAAAACAGCTGTGTCTGTCATAACTCTAACCGATTAAACGACAACGATAACGATAAAACTGATTAAAGTTGATCAACAAAAGTTGAATCAAAATAGTCGTGAGAATGTTTGTTTCAACATAGTTGATCAACTTTTTAGTGGATCAATTAAAGTTTGATTCAGTCAAACTTTATCGTTCAATAAATTAAATCGTATGTAAATCGCTTACAAGTTGAAGCCTGTTTGAAGCGTGTGAACCTTCCACAGTCACAGTCAAGTTTAGCTTTGCTTGAACTAGCAGATTTTTTGGTTGCTTTTGCGTGCTTTTTGTGTTTTTATAAAAATAAGCCTTGAGTGATCCGAAAGTGTTATGTAAAAATTTTTGGAATTTTATCGCAGCGCCTTTGGAATCAGCGTGAGGAAAAATATAGAAACAAAGATGCCAGGGAAAATGCAGTAAATTGTATTATGAGAGAAATGGACATCGTTGGTCTTACTACAGCTGATATAAAGAATAAAATTAAGACGATCAGAACTATGTATAAAAAAGAACTGGTTTATAAATCTATGAAAAGTGGAATGGAAACAGAGGATATTTATGTGCCAAAGCTTTTTTGGTATAAAAAAGCCGAGTAGGTTCTGTCTGTTCTCCAAGAACCTGGTATAATGTCACTTGTATTTAAATCTTCAATATCCATAGAGCCTATTGGTGTATAATTTTCACTGGCCGTAATTTTCAGCCAATTATGTAATGCACAAACCGCTTTAATAATTTCATCCACCTTGTCAATTCCAACCGGTATAGGTCTTTGAAATACTCTGAATCTGGAATTCAATATACCGAATGCATTTTCCACTATACTACGTCCCCGAGATAGGCGATAATTAAATATTTTCTGTTTTCGAGATAGATTCGTAGTTCTGCCATATGGTTTTAAAATATAGGTCCTTAAGGGAAAGGCATCGTCAGCAACAAATAATCCATCTTTCGGAAAATTTAACATATTGGCTTCTAAGGCCGCATTTAAAGAAGATTTTGCAAATACGGCTGCATCATTTGCACGCCCATTTGTGCCTACGTCAATATAGCTAAAATAATAAATAGCATCGACCGATGCAAACAAAATTACGCTAAATGTGTCTCTCTTGTAATTGAAATACTCTCATCCACTATTGGGAGCATTTCGTATAACAACATGCTTTCCATCCAATGCACCGCAGCAATTAGGAAAATTCCATCGATGAATGTATTCGTCCTGAATTTTTTTCCATTCTTTTTGAGTTTGTGGAACCTGCAAGACAAAATAATTTCACTAACATTTTAAGCCCAGCTATTATTTAAAAAGATCATTAATAAAGTAAAATAAAACATAAAGAGTGTTTACATTACAGAAGTTTCCTTTTTTTTCAGAATTTTTCACAAGATGAAACTGAAAGCGAAACTATTGCAGATGAAGTTGACAATACAGCAGAATATGAATTTCCCCTATCAACAAATCAAGCTTCTATCACTGAAAATGATAGTACTCAAGCAGAAAAAATGCAATTCTTAGGAGGGACAGGAACTGAAAAACAGGTTCCACCAAAGTCTACACCAAAACCAGCAAATACTTTCCGTGCTCCTCAGAGTCGCATACGAAAAATTGTGCCAAATGAAAGTAACAGCACAGCCATAAATGCCGCTATTGATAAATTGGACAAAGTGGCCGTACAACGTAACAAAACTAATATTGGAGATGAGTTCGACATCTTTGGGAAGTTTATTGCTGTCCAACTAAGACAGATGCCTCTCGATGCTGCGCTAATGTTTTGAACTGAATATTATTTGACATTTCCATAAACCGCTGCTACTTAACGTCAAATCTTAACATTACCACCTAAACAGAGCTAAAATAACTATAACCATGCTTTAATAAGGCTGTAAACACATCGCTGTCAGTATTCTAATAACGAGCTAGACGAACCGAATTACATAATAGTATATTAACCCGTTCACGATCACAGGATTGGATGGTTGGTTTCGGTCATAACTTTACATTCACGTGGCGTGAGAGAATCTAAAACAGCTGACTGTTTATGGCACACATGTTTGTCGCATGGTTTCTTAGCAGAAAATAAAGAGTGTGAGATGCACACAGAAATGAGTTGCACCCAACTTATACAGCATTTTTATCTTTCAAGATATGTCAAGAAATCAAATAATACGGGACGAAGACCTCGAAGAAGAGGCTAATAATGCAGCATTGGAGTTAGGGGCAACCGGAGATCAGATTGAAACAGAAGACGATATAAGCGTACACTCAGATCTCAGCGGCGAAGATAGTGATGCAAGTTTGTATGAGCCTGACGAAGACAGCGATAGCTCAGAAGAGAGTATGGGAGATGTACCGATGGATACAATCGATGATACGGTTCATGGTCAAGATCAAAACCAGAATAATAATGGGAGTGATTCCGATGGGAATCAGAGTGACGAATGGACGGATTCTGAAGATAACTCGCCATCAATACCATTTACGGCAAGAGAAAAAATAAAAGTCAATTTTACTTTGCCAATTGAACCGTTTAAAACATTTTCCTGGCTGTTTGATGATTCCTTGCTACAAAAGATTGTAGAGTGGACCAACACAAGAGCTCAAACTAATAACAATAAGCCCACTCTTGGGAGAACGAGTATTATACGACATTGGACCGCTAGGAATGTTGAAGAATTGCAAAAATTCATAGGTCTTTGCCTTCTCATTGGAAATATAAAGATGCCCTGTTTACGACATTACTGGAGTAGCAACCCTCTTTACGAACATCCTATATTTGGAAAAACTATGAGCAGAAACCGACTTGAAATGATTTTGCAAAACATTTGTTTTCGGGCTCCAGGAGATCACACCAGCAGTATGCTTCAAAAAGTTTCCAACCTTCCCTTGATTTCATATCTTGAAGAATTTTGACAATGTTTATCATCCATCAGAAAACTTGTCGATAGATGAGGCTTTGCTTCTTTGGAGAGGAAGGCTCAAATTTAGACAGTATATTCCAAACAAAGCCAGCAAGTACGGCATCAAATTTTACGAAATTTGTACTCCTGATGGTTTTGTTTTGGACTTACTGATATATTGCGGACAAGGTACTGCAAAAAATGAACACGGCCATGCTTTTGAAGTAGTGAAAAGACTTGGGGAAAAATTCTTTCAAAAAGGGCACACAATCTTTATGGATAATTTCTACTGCAGCTTCCAGTTAGCAAAGTACCTTTTAGAAAATAAAACATACTCGTGCGGTACTTTACGGAAAAACCGGAAAGGAAACCCTCGATCAGTTTTAGCTACAAAATTGAAGAAAGGAGATTTCGTTTGGAAAAGAAAGGGACAGATACGCGTGTAGAAATGGCATGATAAGCGAGACGTCCTCATGATCTCAAGTAAACACAAATCAGACATAATAGAAGTTTATTCAAAAAGGGGAGTCAGAAAACAAAAACCGGTAATGATTGACGAGTATAACAGACATATGTCCGGAGTGGATGCAGACCAGATGACATCATATTACTCCACACCTAGAAAAACTATAAGATGGTAGTAGAGAGTTTGTTGGAGACCCTCCTCCTCCCAATCTCACTCCTCCTCCGAAAACCTATGAGAGAGCAAACTCCTCCTCCGAAAACCTATGAGAGAGCAAACTCCTCTTCCGAAAACCTATGAGAGAGCAAACTCCTCCTCCGTCCGATACACAACCATTGCCCCACCACCATTACCCCCACCATCATCATTTACTTATATAAATATTGAAATGCAAGTTGTGGTACAAACAACAAGAGATAGTTTATAGTTGAAAAGGGTTTATTTACAAAAATGTCGTTCTCTAAATTTGCTAGTCAAAGTAATGATTACTTGTCAAATAGTAAGAAAAATAGTATGAGTGGAGCAAATAAGAATGTTTTAAATATTGTGAATACAAAGTTTTTTTTATCTTAACAGTTCTTTCACAAAATTTGTTTTAATTGGAATTAGTGTAAACGACTTTTCACCCAAAATAGTAATTGGAGGCAGAAATGGATTCTACATGACTCTGAGTGAAGATGAGTGGATCACCTTTTGCAAGTATGAAGGTGTAATTGCAAATTATTTCTACTATCCTGGTGTGGATACATCTACCATTCAATGTGAAAACATTACTTTAAGTTTTGAGAAAATTAATGACTTTCCAGTTCTAAAGATTAACAAGGCAGACTCTAATTATATCTATCTTGGCCAGGAATCCATTGATAGTTTGTGGAAACTGAAAGATTTGATAGCATATAGAATCTCTATTATAAAAGAACAAAACTTTGAAAATTACTTTAATGTGTACAAAACATCAAGTGCAAATCAAATTGGCGACTTGCTCACCAACGTTTATAATGTTTTAAATCCAAGTGAAAATCCAAATAGTGAGAATGTCAGCACCATGTTGGAGTTTCTAATATTATATCCAGACGAGTTGGAAAGCCGACTGCAGAAGCATGGAACAAAAAGGAAATATTATAAAGAAATATGTGACTATTAGTGAAAGTAGTAATAAACTACATGTGCTAAGAACGTGGGAATTTGCATATAGACAAGCTCGAAAAAGTGAATATCATCAATTATATTGTGACAGACTGCGATTCGAAAAAAGAATTGCTAGCTGTAGTTACATAATTAATCCTATACTAAGTGAAGAGCATAGAAATAAAATATATCTAACCCTATGTAATAAGAATTAATATAATAAAACTATTATTCTTAATGACTTGCATTTTGTTAAAATATATTACAAAACATTAGTTTTGTTAATCCATGAATTATGTGATTTATCGAACCCCAACCACTTTACATACACCTTATTGCCTTTACGTCTTAACACTTTCTCAACCAAATAGGCATGTTGTAACTCTTCGTGATAGAAACTCTTCTTCATAGAAAGCACCTTCAATATCCTCATTTCGCTGATCTCTTAAAAGGTATGTTCTTGGATTTGTCAGTTTCACGTTCCTTACTTGAAAAACTTCAGTCGACCAGTTTGGAGTATATCCCTTGGCAAAAACTTCTCGATGTTTCGAAATTCTTACAAAATCATTCAACTTAAATTTAGCCGGTTTTGGATCTAAAATTTTCTTGTTACTGTATACATTCTTTAAAATTATTTTTTCATTTTTTTTATTAACATCTGAAGGTTTGTAGCCAGTAGTACTATGTTTTGTTTTATTATATTTATCCACAATTTGTTGTAATATTTCAAGCCATTTGTAAGTACCTTGATTACTAAATCTTTTCCACATAATAATTTTTATAGTCCTATTTAAACGTTCTACAACACTTGCTTTTAAATTTGAAAATGTGCTGTAATGATTTATTTTATATTTTTCCATCAGCTCCTTAAAATGTTTATTGTAAAATTCAGTACCTCTGTCCGTTTGCAAATTTTTCGGTGGGGTTTTTGCACTAATTATTATTTTCTCCATAGCCCTACTGACATCTTTAGCATTTTTTGATTTCGCAGGTTGAACCCAAACATATTTAGAAAAAACATTAATAACAACTAGAATATACCTATTCCCTTTGTTAAATTTCGCATAAGGCTGCATTTCAACTAAATCCGCTTGAAAGAGATCATTCAAACCCCTTACAATGACTCTCCTTCGAGAATAGTTTCTTCTTGCCAGTCTATGTATTTCATTTACTATTTGTTCTTCAATGTTTGTCATTATTTGTTGTATAATAATTCGTCAAAATTTTTGAAAAACGTTTTCAAATAGTTTGTATAAAATTCAATCCACTCTTCGTCTTCAAAGTTTGTTTCTTTAGTTAAAGACTTATTTAGTTTTACAAGCTCTTTATATAAATAATTCCAAGAATCTAATGTTTCTGCTTTTAAGCATTGTGAGAATTTTATTCTAATACCTTTCAACAACATTTCATGTTTTTTTATTACTAGTTCCATTAGTTTTTCAATATTTGCTATTTGTAAACGTACTTCCTTAAGCTCATTATTTTTGTCTTTATAAGTGTTTATTTTTTCTTTACTTTCTTTTAATTTTTGTTCTTCCTCCTTAATTAAATTAATTTTTTTCCAAAGTTCGTCTATTGTAATATCTTTAAACTTAGTGTTCAATAAGTCACGTAATTTCTCATCTTCTTCTCTAACATGTTTTTTTAATGATTTAATATCTTCACTAAATTTGTCAATACCACTAACTGCTTTCAATAACTCTTTTAATTTTTTATCTTCTTCTACTATAGAAGATTTTAATGATTGAATATCAATATCGATTTGATGCACTTTGGATATGATTTCTGTATCTCCATTAATTGTTTTTATATTAATTTCATTTTTTAAAGCTAGAATATCTGCTGAAATATTTTCAAATTTGTCCTTCAGCTCAACAGTTAGTTCATTCATTTTCATTAAATCACCTTCAACTCTTACTTTCAACTCATTAAATTTATCAATATCATTTTTATGAATCATTAAATGTAGTGTTAAGTTTCTTTCAATTTCTTTTATGTTTTTGTCGATTTCGCTATGAGTGTGGCCAAAATGCTTTACTTCTTTCTTGACTCTTTTGTACACGTCAGCAGCAAATGTCTCAAATTTCGTTTTAACATCGCTCTGTAGAGCACTTTTAATTTTAGATATGTCACTCTTTATTTCTTTTAATTTATTTACTTCCATTTCTAAATTATTTTTTGAAACATTCAATTCACTTTGGTAGTTTGTTATAGTATATAGCATGTCATCTTCAATCATGAGTAATTTCTGTTGAAATTCTTCTTTTTTCGAGTTGCTATCTTCTAAGAGCTTTACTTTTTTCGCAACATTTTCAATACCTAGATTGTTTTCATTGATTTTAGTAACATCAGCATTTGCTTTTTTAAGTTCACCTATTTCTGTTTCTAAATTATTTTGTATAGCTTCCACCTCATTTTGATGACTACTTATTGCTTTAATTTCCAATTCAATCAATTCTATTTCATTTTCAAGTTTTTGTTTTGAGGCGTCATCTTCTAGAAGCTTTAATTTTTTTGCAACATCTCCAACTTCTGCTCTGTTTTCATTAAGTCTTTTAGTTATGTTATTATTATTACTTAAGTTTTGAAAATTTTCTAGAATTTGAGCTTCAACATCTGCGATAATTGACTTTTCTAAATATGTTATATTTAACTGTGCCCGCTTTGAAATATGACGTCCGAATTTATCCACAGTCATTTTTTAATAAACAACAAATGCTTTTAGACTTTTCTATTTATAGTATAACCTTAGCCTCTTTATTATATTCCTCTACAATAGATATAATTTCATTAGAATGAGCATTATTTCCTGCAACGGTAGAAGCTACTAGCAACCGCAGTCTGTCTACTAATTCATTGACATTATCCCAGTGTACATAATCAGTGTTCAATTTGTTTCTTTTTAAAGTTAACCCTTTCCCAGAAGCTGTTGCTCTTGTTGCTCTATATGGAGCTTTGGGCTTGCCAAAGGCTTCAGCCAAAGGATGCTTTTTGAAAAGTAATTCATATAAACCTACTGTTCCATTATATGGTTTTCCTTCAACTTTAATATCTTTGCCTATTATGTCAACAGGTTTCTGCGTTGTACCCAAAAAAAATTTCTCTGTTTGAAGATCATGAACTATTCCATAGTTGTGATCAAACTTATGTTCTGTATCTCGTACTCCTTCATCAATATATGTTCTAGGTAATTCATGAAAATCTGGCAAATAATCTGCATATGAAGGTGTGGAAACATAATTTTGAATCGTTTTCTTAGTTTGTTCCAAAATGTCAGACAAGTTTAGATCTAACGTTGAACTAGATGGGTCACTAGTTTCAGCAATTACGTTTATTTCTAATATTGACGGTAGTTGGCTGGCTTCAAAAAATGAAGGAATTGATGGTGTCAAAAATGTTTGATGGAGATTCAACTTCTTCCTTTGGTTCTACTTTTACTTGAAAAGGTTCAATATTTCCTATGGTGGAGAGTAGTTCATTAAGTGGTTGGGTAATTGGTTTATAAGATTGTTCTGGTTCTGATTGGGTCGAAGAGGCAGCCAATTTTAATCCACGATATTTGTCCTTGACTGCTTTTCTAGATTTTATCAATTTCCTAGCTACACGTTTGTCCATGTCAAATTAATTTTAAATGATGAAAAATTATGAAACAATTACTTTTATAGGTAAATGTAGGAATCAAATTTATTTCTATATCTGCCATTGTTTATCTGACAGTCTTTGCCTATTACCAGAAATCCATAGGGCTCTTTCCAACAGTTGGAACAAATATTTTTAAACTGATCATACATCATGTCCATGATGCAATGATCATTATAAATGTGCTTTATACTTGTTGAATCCTGTTTAAATAGTATTAATAAGTTTGAATTTTCCCTAATTAAACGTTTTAGAATGGAACTATACCCTTGGAAAATAAAGAAAACATCTGTGTTCCTATGTATGCCATGTGTAAAAAAATCTCTAATAACATTCTGATTTTGTGATGGAATATAGTCAAAAATTATAATAGAATTGGGTTTTATTTCATGTGGTGAGATGATGTCTTCATCATTGTCATATTCCACATAGCCAATTTCTTTTATAGGTCCCAATAGATTTCTCAGATATTCATATTTTGGTTGATCTAAAGACTTTGAATATACATAGACATTTTCAAACCTAATACCGTTTGGATGTTCTAGCAGGGTGATCATTACATTAGTTTTGCCACTACCACTACAGCCTACTATCAAACATCTTTTTGATCCTCCTCCAAATAATTCACCATGCTTTTTAAACTGCCTTGAGAAAACTTTTTCATCATGATTCTTTACCGGCAATGAGAAATTTTGTTTTTCAACCCTCATGTCTAACAAGTAGATTTGACTGAAGGTAAAAGTATTTATACCAGAGACATAATACATTCTGTCATAACAACATGATGACATGTAGGAAGAAACGTAAAAATAGAGCCGTCAAAACAGGTTCTGGTTTAGTAAATAAATTAGTTACTAAGCTTCCGTTTGAACTCCATATACATGGATATAATTACTGCGGACCCGGAATAAAATTAGAGAAAAGGTTAGAGCGAGGAGACACTGGACTTAATCCATTGGATGCTGCTTGTCAAAAACATGATATAGCATACTCTCAGTCGAGAACCTTCCCCTCCAATCCAACCCCCCCCAACCCTCCCAAACGAGGCTTGGAAAAGGGTGAGAGCTAAAGATTCTTCGATTGGAGAAAAAATCGCAGCATTGACAGTAGCTGGCGTAATGAGGGGCAAGAGAAAACTTGGAATGGGCTTAAAGAGGAAAAAAGTGGGAAAAAAAGCGTGTTATTCGCCCTCCGAAGAAAATTGGATGTGTTTTACCATTATTACTACCAATACTTGGTGCGATTGGAGCATTGGGTGGTGGGGCGGCTGGTATTGCTAAAGCAGTGAATGATGCTAAAGCAGCTAGAGAACAGTTGGAAGAATTGCATAGACATAATACAGCAATGGAAAATATGTCACAAGGCAAAGGTCTTTTTGTAAAACCCTTCAAAAGTGGCAAGGGGGATTCCAAGGGAAAAGGATTATTTATTAAACCCTACAAAGGAGGTTCGGTTAAGAGGAAATCACAAAAAAAGACACCATATAAATATTCCGAAAAGAGCGTTAACCAATGTAGAAATTCTAAATTATTCAAAAATGTTGAAAATTCCAAATTTTAGAGGAGTATTCATGCGTGATAATTTGCCAAACAAAATTAACTTTGTTGAGCGAGGAATTGTTAATTTAGATAGTGTGAAAAAAGAAGGAACCCATTGGATAGCTTACAACAAAAATAAAAGCAAAGTTATATATTTTGATAGCTATGGCAATTTAAAGCCTCCAAAAGAACTAATAAAATATTTTAATTCGAATGGCAACGTGACAATATTTTATACCTATGAAAATCAACAGAAATATAATTCAAATAATTGTGGGCAGCTGTCACTAAGATTTCTACAAACAGATATATAAGCCAATCACTGAAAGAAAAGACTTATCAACATAATGTCTACAACTATTGCCATATCCGGAAATAGTTCCGTGTTATCTGCTGATTTTAATCCTCCCATTTACTTGGATGATGGAAGACAATATTACTTGGGTTTAGCGGATTTTGAAACTTTTATGACCATACCAAATATTGAACAAGGTCATAACAAAATATATATAGACAATAAAGTTATAGTTATTCCGGACGGAACTTATGATATTGCAGATTTAGACTCCTTTATTAAATCGAAAATTAAGGAAACGTTTCCAAACGAAGATGTTAATTTTCGATTACTTGCAAATACCAACACTCTTAAATGTTTAGTTTGTAGCAAACCAGTCGATTTCACAAAGGAAGATTCAATAAGAAAGATATTGGGTTTTACAAGTAAAGTTATAGAAGCAAATACATTTGACATATCTGACAATGTAGCCAACATTACTAAAGTAAATGCCATATGCATTGATTGCAATATTTGTATGGGATCCTTTAGTAATGGAACACCAGTTCACATTATTCATCAATTCTATCCAACTGTACCACCAGGGTATAAAATAGTGGAATCTCCTTTACCTGTGTTATATTTTCCAATCAGCGTCAAAACGATAAACAACATTACTGTTAAAATAGTTGATCAAGACGGAGATCTCATAAGTTTTAGAGGTGAAACTATAACTGTCCGTTTACATTTAAAACCAAATAGTGAATAATATGGTGGTTCGATACAATAGAATACCCATAGTTACACTTTTAGATCAAAAACCCTATAAAAAGAAAACATCAACTCGCAAGCTCAGTATCAGAAAAAGCAGCAAGAGATTAACACGAGAAAATCGTCAATTCCTCACATCTCTTGGTTTTAAAGTTTTATAATGGACATTTTAAATGTTACTGAAAAACTATATGTAGATAATTCAATTGTTAGTTCTGAACTTCATACATATCAACCATACATCTCTTCAAAATTTGATTATAATGATGAAATTCGCATACCCATTCAAGAACTTGACGCCTACACTTTACCTACAGAAAGTTTACTTTATATCGAAGGCAAATTAACTAACACTGAAAATAAATATACAAAAAAATTACGTTTCATTAACAATGGCATCACTTTTCTTTTTAGAGAGATTCGCTATGAATTAAAAGGTATTACTATAGATTCTGTTAGAAATGTTGGTTTAGCTTCGACCCTCAAAGGATACCTCTCATACAACACAAATAAAAGCTTAAAATTGCAAAATGCTGGTTTTTTTCTTCATAGAAAGGAATCTGATCGAATTTTAGTTGACGATAAGGGAAATTTTTGTGTGTCTATACCATTAAAAATGTTGCTAGGATTTTTTGAAGACTACAAAAAAATAATTCTAAATATGAAACAGGAACTGGTTCTTATTAGGGCTAGTAATGATTTAGATGGAGTTAACTTTAAAGATGATGTAGAACCTCCTAGTCCCACTGTAGAAACACCAAAAGTGTCCTTTGATAAAATTTATTGGAAAATGCCTCATATAACAATAGATATTCCACAACAACTGGCCTTAACGAAAATATTAGAATCTAATAAAGAAATTTTGTTAGGTTTTAGAAGTTGGGAACTTGTAGAATATTCTTCACTATCGGAGAGTCTTAGACATACTTGGCCTGTAAAAACCACAAATAAACTTGAAGCTCCTCGTCATGTTGTTATCGCTTTTCAAGAAGACAGGAAAGGACAGATTAAAAAAGATATGAGTCAGTTTGATAATGTTGACTTAAGAAATATTAGAATATCTTTAAATTCTGAGCGATATCCATATTATGACATGTTTTTGAATTTTAAAGAAAATAAATTTTCAACATTATATGAAATGTTTTCAAATTTCCGTCATTCATATTATGGGAATTCTATTGAACCTAATTTTACCCCAGAAAATTTAAAAAATATTTCTCCAATTACTCATATTGATTGTTCCCATCAGAAAGAGTCAATTCAAACTGGCTCTATTGTTATGAGGGTAGATTTGAAACCAATACGGTTATTAAAAAAGATACTTCAGCGTTTTGTCTCATTTTGCATGATAAAATTTTTAGTTACAATCCTCTCACAAAAATTGTGAAGCAACTGTAGTGCGCATGCTTTCTTCTATAAAAGTGCTTTCCTCTATAAAAGTGCGGCCCTTTCGCGATGCCGCAGGCCGAGAGGCCGAACACCCTGCGATTCCGCAGTGCTATCGAGCGTGGAAATTTTTTTGCATACATTAAAATAAAACCTGTTTTTACTTTGCCCACTGCATGGTTAGGGAGTGGCGGTCGATTACTATATATTTCAATGCCTGATGCACCTCTGTACTCAGTATATTTCTAAAACAAGTAGAAAGTTGCTCTTGACTCTTAAATTTTAAAAAGTATTCCATTTGATCCGCCAGTTCAACGTTAGTGGTAGTTGCTTTTGACCCGTTTTTAAGTATTCCATTTGCCAGTATTACTTTTGCCAAACGATGCAGAACTACTATTTCCTGGAATTTGAAAGTGAAGTCAGTGGTCAAGTTGTAGACGTACCCGGTGCTGTACAACGTTTAGAACGGTTTGTTTCTATTGATCATCAAGAAATTGTGGAATACAGGCGAGATAACAACGACTTGGAAAGACGTGAGTTCGCTTTGCAAAATATAGACTTGAACTTAATGGTGGAAACTTCTGAGGAGGAGGAAAGTGAAGATGAAGGAATAGGTATGGACATTCAATCAGAAATTGCAGACGTGGGTGAAGTGACAGTGAGTGATGTGTCACTTCAGGAAGTGAACCAATTGTGGTATGAAAGAAAAAGCTTTTGCGTATTTCAATCATATGCGCAAATAACCTCAGTGTTTGAGGGTACGTATGCCTTGTGTTTCTTATGCAATGAAAACCACTCTATTGGTCCATATGGTGGGACCTTTCAATTTGTTAATTGTCACTACAAACGAGCCCTAGAATATAATAGTATCGATTTAAAATGTTGTATGTGTTATACGACTCTGTTCTTTGTAACACCGAGTCAGGCTTGCTTATTCTGTAATACATTTGAAACTAAGCCCATAAACACTAATGGATCCATTCATCCAGAACTTTATTTTCTGAACATTTATTTATGTATTAATTATTTCTTTCTTTAAATAATTCATCATTTCTTCTAGACATGTTATGTAGCAATAATTTTTTAATAGTTAATCTGTCCACAAAAATTTGGATTGTTTTTGATGACTATTTTTTTTTACTTTTAGTAGTTAAGAGCAATTTGTGTTTTTAGAAATATACTGAGGCACAACAAATGTAATATTTTTATTTCCCAATTTCCTCAAACTACACAACTTCTTAAAACTATTAATTTTTTTTTCATTGTGAAAATATTATGATGTCTTATTACATCTTTTGAAGTTTCAATTAAATAAGAATAACTTTGACGACAATATGGACATTTTTTTGACTTCAATGATGACAAACAGCATTTATCTGTCCATCTTATAATACATTGCAAACAAAATTTATGATTACAACTATTTGGGTGACAGACCTCATTCACTTCTTCTAAACAAATAATACAAGTAACTATTTCTTCTTCATTTTCTTGTTCCTTAGTTGCACATTCCATTTCAAAATCGATTCTGTCTTCCTCACTTGGATAAGGCGGAGAGGAAAAGATGCTTATATCTTCAGTGATCAAATTGATAAAATGACTAGGTCTTGATAAGTCTACACTTGGATCAATTGTAGACAAAACACTGTCTATGTCTTCATAGCTCAAATCAATTAACTCATTATTTGGTAAGTCAATTAATGGTGTCAATTACGTTAATTGAGTTGTGGGCTCTATGGTTTCATCTTCTTCAACTATTGGTGTTAACTGAACTAATTCACTCATACTTATTTTACTAATATCTGTCTGCTTATACTTTGTAAACCAAACTAATCTTCGAACTTAAACGCTCGTATAAGTATCATGCAGTGTTAGTGGTGGGGCGATGGTTATGTATCGGACGGAGGAGGAGTTTGCTCTCTCATGGGTTTTCGGAAGAGGAGTTTGCTCTCTCATAGGTTTTCGGAGGAGGAGTTTGCTCTCTCATAGGTTTTCGGAGGAGGAGTGAGATTGGGAGGATACATGAAAGTATTCTTTCATCTCGTTGATATTTGCATATGGAACGGAAATGGGCTGCTGAACAAAATCAATAAAAAAAATATCTTACCTTGAGTACAAAGATGAAATAATCAGAAAACTGTTGCAAGCAGAAAATCTAAAACGAAAATCGAAGGTAGCTCCGTGTACCGACCATTTTTCACGTAAGGAAGACAAAAGAAAAAGGTGTCGATTATGCGGCCAACAGAAAAAAAGTCCGTCAGGAATTACGGAATTATGTCCGTCCCCATGTTTTGGCATGTGGCATAAAAATCCAAAATGAGAATTTCTGCAAAAGTCAGAGTTGCAATATTTTTTTTTAGATTTTTTTTGTTTCTCACAGAAATTATGTATTTTTTGTAGTTTGTTTTTTATAGAAAGTTTTTCTTAGTTTTTTTGCAATATAAATAATCCAAAAAGTTGTCCTTAGTTTCAAAAAGTTATCCTTAGTTTCATTTAGATTATAAAATATTTAATAATTTATCTAAAATAACACGTCACACTATTGTGACAGGTGGTATATTTTAATGAAAAACTTCTCGGAAACCGATGTCACATATATGTGACATTAAATTGAATAGATTAAAAAGAATAACAACTAAAAATATGTCATTATTTCAATCGTCTAGTAATATTTGATCTTTAAAATTAAGTTTGCGCGTGACATTGGAATATCACGCGACTGCGTATGTGGAACAAACGAGGCTGCTCGACTATACCACAGTCCTAGAACAACCCTAAAAAGACGAATTCCAAGCAATAATGTGTTAAAACCATCTCGATTAGGATCACCTTCCACTCTCGGTTACACAGTAGAAAAAAGATTGGTAGACCATCTTAAAAAACTTCAAAGGTATGGCTTGTGCCCCTCAAGATTTAGGAAAATGGCTTATAATCGGGCAGAAAAGCTAAATTTGAAGCACAAATTTTCAAAAGAGAATGAAGCATCTGGATATGACTGGCTTTTAGGATTTTTGCACAGAAATAAAGAAATTTCTGTCCGCAAATCTGAAGATGTTTCAATGGCACGAGCTGAAGGGCTATCTAAGCGTATTGTTGATCAATATTGTGAATTACTAGAATCGGTTTTACAGGAAAACAAGCTGTTTGATAAACCACAGAATATATTTAATGTAGATGAGACAGGTCTACAATTAAATAATAAACCAGGCATGGTTTTGGCAGCCAGGGGATCAAAAAGTGTACCAGCAGTGACTTCGGGAGAGAAAGGCGAAACCATCAGTTTGATTGCGTGTTGCAATGCTGAGGGTAGTTATGTTCGAGTCCAGCCCTGTCTCGTTTAGCTTGCAAATAGAAAATTGCAGACGAAGCAACTCAGCCCCGGCAGTCCCTGATCGAAGCAACGACCAAAGGACAGAATTGGCATAGACGTTAGAGTAGTCAGATGTATTTCTGTTTTATCCATTTTTATTAATAACTTGTAATAATTTTTAAAGTTTGAATTAAACAATAATTTTTAAAAAACGAGTTACGATTATTCGTAAACATAAAGTGGCGCAGCCGGTAGGATAGTGAAAGGGATTTCAATGTGAAAAACCCGTCGGTTTCAACCGTTTATTCAATCGAACCTAGTGTTAAGAACTGGATCCAGAAAACACTCAATTATCGTGTTAATCGGGTCTAGCAGTGTATTGGGTAGTAAGAAGAACCTGTGAGAAGAAAGAAGCATGCAGCCTTCCTTTCTGTAAGTTAATCCTTTTATAGTTTATCCTGTCTCTGTCATTCTCCTCGAATTCATCAAATTCCACTGCGGAAAATAGTGAAAACGAGCTAGATATTGATCGTGATTCTACTGCAGAAAACACAACTAATTTAGATAATTTTAATTTAGAAAAGTTATTTAATAACTTCCTATAATGGCACCTCCAAATTTCGATATTAAGCTTTTAGAAATCATTCCGAAATTTGACGGAAATCCACTAGAATTATCAGCTTATTTAGAAACTAGCAACAAGTTAATTAGTACATATTGGAATAGCGAAGACACCGAGTGTGTTCAAAATCTAACAGTTATCTATGGCATTTATGCTAAATTGATAGGAAAAGCTCGCGAAGTTTATAGCATTTGCGTTATCAAAGATTGGAAAACTGTAAAATCAGCGCTTATCGCCCATTTCGGTGATCAACGTGACGAAAATGGCTTACTGTTTGATGTTTGATTTAGACCAATTAAGACAACACCTAAATGAAAGTTCTTTGCAATTTCACACTCGCGTCATGTCAAATTTGAGTGCATTACACAATTACGTCGATACCCACAGTGATCCGTTAAATATAAATTCTGCTCGTGTCAAGAAAGATTTTTATAATGTACATGCATTAAAAATATTCCTGGCAGGCTGGAGAGAACTTCTTGGTTCCACAATTCGTGCAATGAAACCATTGGACTTCCAAAACCAGTCCTTATGAGTGGCATTTCACACGGCACGTTAAGATCTTTTAGACCTCAAAATAATCAATTCCAAATGTATAATGTAGGCACATCGCCCAACGCATTTTATTATTTTGATCCTTCTGAGCCTTCAACTTCTTACGCGTACCCTGAACCTTACTATTATTCTCACAACCAATTCGAACAAGAAGAATGTACAAAATGAATGAAAATGAAGGACAGCCAACTATCACTGACGTTACTGACACGTCCCACCAGAACAGTAGTTCTCAAAACATGACCTATGAACAGCAGAATTTTTACGAAACCGAGCCAAACGACAAAATAACATAGAAATCCATTCTATTTATGACAAAATGGACCTCCCATATATCAAAATATTAAGTCCACCCTTGAAACTCTTAATCGATACGGGAGCCACTAAATCTTTTCTTAATCCTGAAATCGCTGAAAAATATTTTCAAAATTTTGTCAGAAAAGAACCTTTTACGGTTCTTCTGATTTGAAACGAGTAACCGTGATTTCTGTGTTGACGTCCCATCCTTTAACGAGTTTATGTCGAATAAAAATATCAAATTTTACCTTTTTAAATTTCACCACTTTTTTGATGGTCTCATAGGATACGAAACCCTCAAAGACCTAAATGTACAATTAGACCTTCGAAACAATACCTTCAAAACACCCGAGGCTGAGATACCTTTATCTCACTATCAATCAAAATCTAAATTATTATTTTTTTACCCGTACAGACCCCTATAATGTCGAGACTTTTAAAGTCCCAGTATCAGTTCCAGATGGAGAAATTATAATCAGAGAAACAGATATTTTTAACTGTAAAATCCCAGCATGTTTAACAACCGCCGTTAATGGGTATGCGCCAGTAGAAATTCAAAATAACACAAATGAAGTCCAAGATATTCAGTTATATGCCCCAATACACGTGGATAGCTTTCACAAGCAACAATTTGACATATTTAATATAACTATCGAAAAAACTCCTAATGAATTCATAAAAAAATCTGAGATCAAGAATCTCATAAGAACAAGTCATATGAATCTAGAAGAAAAATTTCATATCGAAAAAATATGTCAAAATTTCTCCGACATTTTCCACCGCGAAAACTCTCCTCTCACTTTTACAAATCAGGTAAAGCACAGAATTAAGACCAATGATGAAAACCCTGTGTACACAAAGACATACCGTTATCCATTTATTCATAAACCAGAAGTCAAAAGGCAAATCAATGACATGCTGAAACAAGGCATTATTCGACCTAGTGAATCACCATGGTCCTCACCAATCTGGATAGTGCCAAAAAAAGCTGATGCATCTGGTCAGAAAAAATGGAGAATGTGCGTAGATTATAGAAAGATCAATAATCGAACCATTGATGACAAATACCCCATACCAAACATATCCGACATTTTAGACAAATTAGGGCGCTGCCAATATTTTACAACCCTTGATCTGGCAAGCGGCTTCCATCAAATCGAAATGCACCCTGATGACGTAAAAAAAACCGCTTTTAATGTCGAGAATGGGCATTACGAGTTTCTGCGAATGCCCTTCGGCTTAAAAAATGCCCCACCCACCTTTCAAAGGGTAATGGATAACGTTTTAAAAGATGTTCAAAATGAAATTTGTTTTGTTTATATGGACGATATCATTGTGTTTTCAACATCTTTGCAAGAACACATCGTCAACCTAAAACAAGTCTTTCACAAACTACGCGACCACAATTTAAAAGTGCAATTAGACAAATCGGAATTTCTACGAAAAGAAGTAGCATTTCTCGGACACATCATCACACCTGACGGTATTAAACCTAATCCGGACAAGATAAACGCTATAGTAAACTATCCTATTCCTAAAACAACTAAGGAAATAAAATCGTTTCTTGGCCTATTAGGTTACTACCGCAAATTCATTCCGAATTTCGCAAAGTTGACAAAAACCATTCACTAACTGCTTGCGAAAAGGTGCGACTATTAACATAAACGACCCCGTTTACATCAAGACCTTTGACGATTGTAAAATGATTCTGACAAACGAACCATTATTACAATATCCCAATTTCTCAAAAGAGTTCAATCTTACCACAGATGCAAGTAATTTTGCCATAGGTTGTATATTATCTCAAGGACCAATTGGACAAGACAAGCCAATTGCGTATGCGTCAAGAACCCTGAATACAGCCGAGCAAAATTATTCTGTTATAGAAAAAGAACTTTTGGCAATAGTTTGGGGAACGAAATATTTTCGGCCATACCTTTTCGGGAGAAAATTTAAAATAATTACCGATCATCAACCTTTGCAATGGCTAATTAATCTTAAAGAACCTAATTCACGTTTAGTTCGTTGGCCGCTCAAACTTGAAGAATTCGAATACGAATTTATTTATAAAAAAAGCAAAAAAAAATACAAATGCCGATGCTTTATCGAGAATCGAGTTAAACGTTAACGAAACAAACGGCGACGTCGACAATTCAGAAGAACTCCCTATTCTACGTTATATGAGACAATATAATGAGAATCCCATACTAGACCAAGACAATAGACTTAACACACCACCCGAAAATGAAGAAGAAGCGACCGATAATCAGTCAATAATTGGTCAGGTTGACCCAGAAGACAATGACGATATCGAAACTGTACATACGAGTGCTGAAAACCCCATTCTTACATTCTTAAATATTACTGAAAGACCATTAAACTATTTTTTGTGTCAAATCGCAGTAATAAAAGTACCAACTAACCCAAGAATGATGATAAAGAAAATTTTTAAAACCCCTGTAAATAGAACAAGATGGCACCTTTACGTTACAGACGATTCTTTTGAAGCCCAAGTAGTCCAGTTCCTTAAACAATATGGAGAGCCCAAAAGACAATATGTCTTTTACTTTGAAAATGACGTAGATGATCAATTTTACAAAAAAATGTGTCAATTCTTACCACAAACTTTCAAGTATTCATCTTATAAACTTCTCAAATCCAACAAATTACTCGTGGATATAACGAAAAACGAACGACAAAAAACCTTAATTAAAGAACAATACGAAGGTATAACAAAACATAGAGGAATACGTGAGACTATAGAAGAATTGAAATATCGCTTTTATTGGCCAAAAATGAGTGATGACGTGAGAAACTTTATAAACAACTGTTCCATATGTCACTTATCATAAGCAAATATTCAAGCCTCCTAGGAAAATGACATCGGATCCTGTTTTGCAGATTGATGACTCTATTTTGCACGATGCTACTGCACCCGACACAGGAACAGAAGGTTCAAATTCAGAATCTGAAATCCAACACAGGCATCCTGCCGTATAAACTGGGTAATGCAAAAATCAAAGTGGCTTCACACACCTTTCTCCATTATATCCATCTAACACCTCTGCAAAACCAGGTAAAAACCATAACTAGACAGTACCAAAAACTAGAACTTACGATAAATAATACTACGCCTGTAAATAGACTCCCTCTTTACGAGGCGTATAATCATTTACGTTACGAAGTAAACGCAGTCACTCAAAAAATGAACTCTCTTTCTCAACCCAGCAGAGTAAAAAGGGGTTTAATTAATCCCATGGGTTCCCTTATTAAATATATTACTGGAAATTTAGACGAAAATGACGCAAACGAAATTCATCAAAATTTTTTAGACCTAGAAAGTTAGCAAAATAAAATCATAAATAAAGTAAATAAACAAATATCCTTAACCTCTAGTATAATGAATAATATTAATAAGACTATGTCAATTGTCTCCTTCAATCAGCAAGCTATTGAAAATAAAATAAACCAAATTGTGAAAGAGCTAAGCAAAACCAGATCCGGCTACATTCATTATTTGGAAATTCGCGAAATACTAGACCAAATCAAGCTAAATTTGGACTCTATTCTGAACTTTCTTAGTGACATCGAAAATGCAATCAGTTTCGCAAATTTAAAAACATTACACAGAAGCACTATCACACTAGACGATCTAAAAGAAATCGTTGACGAATTTCATAAGTTTCATGGAAATTCTCAACTCCTATTTAACGATTTAGATTTTCTAAAATACTCTAGTGTAGTAGAAGTAAGTGTTTATGCAGTAGAAAACTCGGTTTATATTCTCACTAGGATTATATTCTCACTAGATTTTCCGTAGGTGCACTCTGATACATTCGAATTATATCATCTGTTCTCCGTACCCAACAAAAATCAGTCCATCATAATCCCTCCCTCGACGTATCTCGAATACCAATACCAAGAAGAGGAGTGCGTTGCAGCCTAACTACTTCTGCAAGAAGAACCAGCTTCTACCCATACATGAACACCCTGATTGCATTACTTCAATGAAGTCGATCAGCCATAATTTGGACAACTGCCAGCTGACACCCACACATGTCCAGCAGTCAATACTTGAGGAAATTGATCCCAGCCATTACATCGGTATCTTCCCACGCCACGAGAAAGTGCAGACAAAATGCGTAGAAAGTGAAGTTTCAATGCTAAAAGGGTCCTATGTCATTGTTGTCCGACCAGCCTGTTCTATAAGAACTTCAAGCTACCAGTATAAAAACGAAAATAATGTTTCTCGTTGCCATCCTGTAATTTTGGACAACATCAGAGCTAACAATATCTCAGTTTTAGACGTGGAAAAACTGAAGTTAGAGAAAATCCCTTTGGATAGACTACATGAACTTCAAGCTTCACAGGAAAAATCTCTTGAGGCAACTCAATTGCATACTCGATATTCAAGATGGTCCCTTTGGCTTGTTATAACCGTAATAATTTCTATCGCATGCTACCTCACATTTCGTTGCTTTAAGCAAAAGAAATTTGAGAAAATCCAGTTCCTGAGAAGACGTGCTCCACTTGTTACAGTCAACCCTGTTGATGAAACGCAAGTAGTTCCACCCATGCGTTCCATTTAGGGATAGAGGAGTTATGTTCGAGTCCAGCCCTGTCTCGTATAGCTTGCAAATAGACAATTGCAGACGAAGCAACTCAGCCCCGGCAGTCCCTGATCGAAGCAACGACCAAAGGACAGAATTGGCATAGACGTTAGAGTAGTCAGATGTATTTCTGTTTTATCCATTTTTATTAATAACTTGTAATAATTTTAAAGTTTGAATTAAACAATAATTTTTTAAAAACGTGTTACGATTCTTCGTAAACATAAAGGGGTATGTTTATCACTCCATATTGCGTCTTTAAAGGAAAGAATAGAAAGGAAGAATTTGGATATGATATGCCCGCTGGTCCCAACTTTGTTATGTCTCAGAAATCTGCCTATGTTAACACAGAGATATTTCTTGGTTGTTTGAGAACTCATTTTTTACCTCGCAAGCCACGGGGAAAAACTTTGACTATGGATGGTCATACATCGCATACAACCTCTGTGGAGTTCGCTGTTTTCGACCTTTTAAACGACTGATAAACCATCATTTCGCAAGCTCTAAGTGTGTCCATCCCCAGACTAGTTTCGCCGTTTACGGCTCGTCAGTGAGGCTTTGACACAACCAGATTTTTTTTTTTTTTTTTCGGGGGGAGCGACCCCGGGGCATTAAAAAATCTTCTCAAGACACCGGACAACTACCGCGCGACGTTGTCCGGTAGTGTGGGATTCTTACCCACAAAAAAATCCCATGTTTTTGCTCTTGGGGATTCCGGGCCGATTGCCTATAAATCCCCGATCTGCTGCCGGCAGACTTTTCTGGTTTACGCTCTTTCCTCTTTTCATATCTCATGGCCTCCCCAGCTTGGCTGGTTTGGCATGACATATCTTGCGGGAGATGTGGCCCTTCTTCTCGGGCGGTTTTTGCGTCTCTGCTGTCGCTCTACTCTGCAGTTTGATATTACAGCTGGTGCCGTGGCCGCTTCCAGGGTTGCCCTGATGAGGGATCCGGCTCGTAGTGAACCAAAGCCCGCAGCAGGTCGTCTGGATGTACTTCGGCTCGCCGGAATGTCTTCTCAGCTTTGACCCTCATGAAGTCGCGCACTGTTTGCCATTGCAGATTAGCACGAATTTCTTCGTTACTAATGTACAATGGAGCATTCACCGCCATACGAAGGTGAATGTTTTCAACAGCTTCTATCCTTGAGAGGTGGGCCTCCGCCGCGCTCCCCCATGAGGCCGATCCATATGTTAGGATCGGTCGCATGATGGCTTTCAGCAGCAGGAGTTTTCCTCTCACGGGCAGATGGCTTCTTCGGTTGAGCAGGGGGTATAGTGAGGCCATAGCCCCCCTAGCCTTAGCAGCGGCGACCTTGACATGGGGGCCCCAGGTCAGCCCTTTATCCAAGGTTACCCCCAGATAAACGGCTGAGCCTTGCCACGGCACTTCGATTCCATCGATCACAAGTTGATCAGGGATGGCATCGCGACGTCTACCTATCAGGATTGCCTCGCATTTGGTAGGATTGATTTTAATCCTCCAACGTACCAGCCACTCCTGGAGGTCGTCTAACGCATGTTGCAGATTCCGCCGCACGACATCTTTTCTCCGGTGTTTGGATAAAAGAGCCGTGTCGTCGGCGTAGAGCGCGAGCGTAGTCCTTGGTGTTCTAGGAATATCGCTCGTGTACAGCGTGTACAGGTGCGGGGACAATACCGACCCTTGGGGGACACCTGCCTCTAGCGCTCTGGGCGCCGACAGGGAGTTTCCGACCCTTACAACGACTGTCCGATCTGTGAGGTAACTGTCGATAAGTTGGCAAATGTTTGCCCATAAACCTAAGTCACTCAACTTGTAGATCAGGCCCTCTCGCCAGACCCTATCAAACGCTCGCTCCACATCCAGCAGGACCCACCCAGAGGTTAGTCTGGAGTTCCTGCCTTCAGCGATGCTCTCTACGGTCCTCAGGACCTGCAATTCTGCCGAATGCATTCCCCGAAAACCGTATTGTTCGACGGGCACGACGTTTAGGCGTGTACACTCGTCTTGGAGTCTCCTCAGGATAATACGTTCCACGACCTTACCAGCCCCACACAGCAATGTGATGGGCCGGTAGTTCTGCGGATATGCCTTATTCTTGCCCCGCTTGTTCAGCATTATCACCACTCCCTGTTTCCACCTCGATGGAAAGTGCCGAAGCCTCAGCGTCGCGTTCGCCACGGCGCAAAGACAGGCTGCACCCTTCCTAGGCAAGTTTTTCAGCACCTTGTTGGAGATGCCGTCCTGCCCCGGAGCCTTTCGTTCCACAAGGGTCCTCAGGACATCCCTGATTTCGCCGGGGCTAACCGGGTCCATCGGGTCCTGCTGACCCCTGGGGTCCTCGCCCCTCAGGTGCCTAACGGTCCTCTCAACCGCTAGGATGTGACGCTCATCATCGTCAGGGTCAAGATCATCGCCAAGATCATTTAGCCTACACTCTCTTTCGAGTGCTTGGCCAAATGCTTCTGCCTTGTCCTCGTCGCTGTACGCCATACCGTTTACGCTGTGTAGCGGTGGTATGGCGTTTGTCGCTCGCCTGAGGCTTTTCTGCAACCGCCAGAGGCCAGACGAGCCCGGCTCCAGCTCGCTCAGCTTATCTTCCCAGCATCGGCCGCGGTGTTCCCGCAAGGCTGTTTTCAATCGCTGGCTGCTTTCGTTAAGCAACCTGCGATTGTCCTCTGAGGGGCCGTTGCGGTACAATCTACGCAGCCGTCTCTGTTCCTGAACGAGCACCCGTATATGTTCGGGGGTTTCTCCATATTGACCGCGTGGTTTTTGCACCTCGCGTTCAATTGTGGATAACCTTAGAGCCTGCAGCACGTCCTCCTCCGAACGTTTGCACGGCACCCTCCAGTTGGGTCACATCAGCAATAATTGGGACGGTCGCAAGTGCGTTAAAATGCTCTTGAAATCGTTTCCAATTAGTGTGCCTAGAGCGAATCGTTTTGATTTCGGCATTCGCTTCAAGGGTCAGTTTTATTGGATTGTGATCCGAGGTACCTTCATTCACCGTCACCAACTCCGGCCAGAAGCGGACGTTCCTCAACACCGCGATGTCCAGTACGTCCGGTCTCCCGCCTCCGTTGGGTAGGCATGTCGGTTCCGCAGGACCCATTACCACTGCCCTGGCAGCGGTCGTCATTTCCAATAACCTAACACCTTGCCTGTTATCAATTGCAGAGTTCCACGAGCGGTGCTTGCAATTGAAGTCGCCAACCAGCACTAGTGCTTGTTGGCCACCCAGGAGAATGTCGAGATCGTCCTGCTGCCGTTTGTCCTGCGGAGGCTTGTACGCCGACGTGACCCTCATCTGACCAAGGCTGGTGCCCACGACCACGGAGATTGCATCAATTTCCGTGTCCTGGACCCCCAGGCAATGGTGTACGATGTCGTCTCTCACCAGAATGGCCACCCCGCCATTATTGGGGTTTCTTTTGTCGTAGCGGTACGTGCGGTACCCTCGGAAGTTTACGCGAATGTGGCTACCAATCTTGGTTTCTTGTAGAGCCAGAATTTCCGGCTCCCTTTCCGCCAAGAGGAGCTCCACCTCGTACTTCCTGGGCCGCAGCCCGTTGACGTTCCAGGACATAATGGTGAGGGACTCGGGGTGTCTAGCATCCATCACTTGAGCGAAGTGCCTCGCGAATCCATCCTCCCAAGCAGTTCCTTAGCTTGGCTTCGATGGCCTTGATGAGGCCATCGTCCTTCTTGGGGCTTTTGCCCTTTTTGGCTGTCGGGTTTGCGCCCGGCTTTTGGCCCGGCGCCTTACCCTCGGCCTTCTTTCCCTGCTGGAGAGTTTTGGGCCTCGCTTGTGCGCCTTTTGGGGCCTTGGGAGCCAGTTGGCTGGGTGGCCTTCTGCCCCACAAAGGACGCACTTTGCATTGCGGGTCCCGTCCGCGGGTTTCGCGAGCGTGCACTCGCGGCCCGCATGGGAACCCGCGCACTTGACACATCGCTCCTCATGGTGGCACTGAGATTGCCCATGACTGTATCGCTGGCAGCGGTAGCATTGGGTGGGCATCCTTTTCTTCTTCTGCACCTCGACTTTCACAAAAAGACCAAGCAGCCTCTCTACCATGAAAATAAGTTTGTCTGTACTTTTAGCCAAAACTAGGGCTAATTGCTGCTTGGTTTTCTTGTCACTCATGCGGAACAGGTCTGCCGCGACGTTCTTTTCGAGGAGCTCCGCCTCCACCGCTTTTAAGTCCACATCCTCAGGTAGACCTCTGATCACCGCGTAGGTGCACTTGTCCTCCGGCAGAGTGTAGGTGTGGAACCTACGCTCTACGGAGGCCAGCACGCGTACCACCTTGCGGTAGTCCTCTACCGTGTCAGACGCCAACCTGAAGCCCTCTTTGGTGAGGGTGGCCTTCTTAATGTGTGCGCCGGCAACTTTGAGCTCAGCTGTTAGCTCGGCCCACTTATGCCGGCCTTCTACCATCACAGGAGGGATCCTCTGGGCCTTTGCTGCCTCCGCAAAGGACCTAGGCTTTGACTCCTGCGGTAGAGGATCGTCCACCTCCATCCCAGTGACAGGGTCGAGTACGGTCCGCCTTTTAGGCTTTTCGCCACTCGGCCCCGTCTCCGCGGATAGTTCGGTGGCCTTCCTCTTGCCCCCTGCCGCTACCGCTGTCGTCTTTTTCGCCTCCGCAGGTTTTGCGGGCGCAGTCTTCTTCACCGCGCCAGAGTAGCCTGCCGGCTTTCCGCTTGTACTGCTACTACTACCACCACCAGTACCGCAACCGTTACTTATCCCAGACTTACCTGGTTTGGCCACTACACTCGGCACTACCGAGCAGTTTTTGCCGCTCGCTACCGCACTTATGTCCGCGTTTTTCGCGGCATTTGTGTCCAGCTCGCGGCTGCCACGCACTTCCGCCCGGAAGGCGGCCAACTCGGCACGGAGCTTTTCCACCGTGTCGGTAAGGGTGCGAATCAACGCATCCTTCTCCGCCATGGTTTTCAGGAAAACCTCCATTGGGATTGACGCCTCCATCACTTCGGCTTGAGAGGCTTTGCGGTAATGCGCTCCGCCTCGTCACTACCGAACGGACCCGAAAGATTCCGACACGCACTTCTCAAGGTTCAGCGCAAGCACTTCAGCCTGACACACCCGAACGCTTCCGAACGCACACGATTTCGCACGACACCAACTACCGACTGACCGACTTGCCAACTCGACCGTTCGCCACCGATGCCCGCACAGAACTGACACAACCAGAGCTCGCGATTTTTGAGTGCTCAAAAAACGTTTCATGGCAGCACCGAGAAAAGGTTCCCGGTGGCGCCATCTGTGTCCGTTTGTTGAACTAACGAGATTCCACTCGTCCAGTATCAACGTCAATGCCCGGTCTAAGGAAAAAATGATGCAGATTACCGTAAAGTATAGAAATCTATTTTTAGCCGTCGGTACTATGAAAACTTCGACCTTTTAAACGACTGATAAACCATCATTTCGCAAGCTCTAGTTGTTTCCATCCCCAGACTAGTTTCGCCGTTTACGGCTCGTACTAGCCGTAAACGGGCGTACAAGTATCAGTCGTTTAAAAGGTCGAAAACGGCGTTTTCATAGTACCGACGGCTAAACGATCTACGTACCTTACGAAGTATCTACTACCGTAAGGCGTCGCGAGCATCAGGCGGTACAACAAAACTTGCTAGAGCTTGCTTTAATCAGTGTCTGCATTAGTGCATTTGAATTTTTATAATTTCATAATACTTTTCTGAAATTTACAAGTTTAGTTACAAGTATGAGTGACTCTTCTGATTCTGAGGCTACTAAGGATTTAACCTCGGATAAAAATGAACAATTGTTATTTGTTTCCATTCTCGAGAATTATCAAATTTTGTTTGATAAAAAGATGACCCCAAAAGTGAAGCGCGAAAAAGAAGATGCACTGAAGAAATTAACTACCGACTTAAATGAAGTAATGGGAAAAAAACTACAAGCCAAACAGATCTTAAAAAAATTCAATAACATGAAGACAAAAGTTGGTAATAGAAAAATCATAATGAATGAATGGCAGAAGAAATTCTACGAATTATGGAACATAGGAGAAAATCCAGTCCTACATATGGTGCCAGGTGCGGCTCAGGCCGGTGTAATCCATGAAGCTGGAGTTTCCTCGCAAACAGTGAAGATGATTTGCGTAGTTACAAATCTGGTTTCAAAGAAGTCAAGACACCTAAAGGTCCTAAAGCATCAGATGAAAAGGAGGAGTCACTAATACAACTACAGAAGACCTGCCTAAGAAAACAAATTGAAGCTGCCGAAGCCCAAATTTCTGCTGCACGAACTCAGGAGTCTTCTGCGGTAGCTCAGGAACAGGCCGCGATTGCATTGCGCTGTGTGCCTCGATTTCGAATTTGTACTTGATTATAGTCGAATATTGGGTCATTCTGATGCGGTATTTCCATCTCAATAGGATCAAAATTATGGTATGGATCTCGCAAGTATTTAGCTATATTGTGAAGTACAGATGCACTTACAATATGTTTTGGAATAGTTCTCGTTTTGAGGCGAAATGTATATTGCAGCATTGGAAAACGCCGTTTCAATTGGCCAAAGCAGCGCTCGATGACACAACGTTCTTTCGCATGAATTGAATTATAATTTTCTTGAACATGTGTGTTCGGATTTTTGAACGGTGTCAGCAACCACGGGGAAATACCATATCCTTCATCACTTAAAAAGGCTGCTTCTTCCACATTATTGAACATAATTTGATGCAGTACGGAACTTCGCCAAATTCGACTATCGTGCACGGAACCTGGCCAAGGTGCATCGACACTTGTAAATACTTCTTTGCTGTTACAAGTAGCCTGAACATTTATTGAACACACCCCTTTTCTGTTCACATATTCATCACCGTTAATATATGGTTTTGTTATTTTTATGTGGGTGCAGTCAATAGCACCTATCACCCTGGGCATTTGCTTGGTATTTGCCCACTCATTGATAGCAACTCCAAGCAATTCGTTAGTGTTAGGAAATTTTATCCAATGATTTCGTTTGGAGTAAATCGCTTCAGATACAGTTACCAAGGTTCTGGAAACAGTACTTTGGTTCACATCTATATCAACACCAACACCTTGCTGAAATCCAGGATTCCCTGCAAAAAAAAATGCAAAACTTTGCAAATGACACCTTTTTTAAAATAACCTAAGCTTCTCAAAAAGACCTCCATTTTCCGAGTGCGTGACAAGGCGTCACCTCTTGTTTCCACGGGATCATCGTGATCATTAAGGAAATGGTTTGAAAGCCATTGCACATTTTCCCTGTTGAATCTTAAAAAAAATATGGAAATCGGACATACATATTTATATATCATAAAACTACGTAATTTATGATAATTACCTACATAATTTACGATACATATCCTCATTATTGTATGTCCTCCTTTGTGGATACACTTTACAACGACGCACATTCATAAAAGCTGCCATATTTTACTAAAAACAGTTAAATTGTGATGGTCGAAGTTGCTAAAACACCAACTTCACTTAGATTGTAGTAGATACTACTAAACTAGTAGATACTTCTGAAGCGAAGTACCTGCTTCTATGTAAAACGTACATAGTAGCACCTTCTACGGAGAGTAGTAAATACTTCAATAGTGTAGTAGAAACTACAAACGTGTAATAGATGCTTGAAGCATTAGCATCTACTACTTTTTATGCATTCCACCCATTGTGTGAATATTGTGTAAAAGGACCAAAAATCACTTAGTTATCCTGTAAATTTTTCAAACCAATATTTTTGCTGACCCACTACAAATTCTTGCTGACCGGTATGCAGAGTGATAGTTGAGACTGTACTACTGCACATTGTATATAAACTTTATAAAAATCGGGACAAAAATCACTTAGTTACGGCCTTGCAAAACTTTTAAAGTCAGATTTTTTTGCTGAACCCAAATATTCTGGCTGACCGGTATGCAGAGTGATAGCTGAGACTTTTTTAAATAGGCATCAAGGAAAATAAACATCTAGCTTTAAAATAACATAAAAACAATTAAGTTTTCAATAATGTCCAAAATGAAGTCCATTAGCTTCAATGCACTTGTCAACTCACTTCACAAAAGTAAGTTTTTTGTAACGCCTGGTGTCTTCTGTCTGAACACATCATGTGGTTGGTTTATTAGCCATCAATATTTTAATTTATTATAATGTTGCAAATACAAGCACCTTAGATATTTTAAATAGGACACTATATATTTTTTCGTTTTTGGATTTGTCTCGAAATTCTAAGAATATTTTATGTACACAACCTTTTCCGATGTTCACTTGTTTTCGAAATATTGACATTTGAATTACTCAACTTTTTGCAGCTTCAAGGGTTGTATCTTTCAAATGGTTTGAGATAGAGCGAAACTGTTTATAAAAAAGCTGTTTACTGGATTTTTAATATAAAATGTAATAAACGTCTTTAGGCAAGTTATTTGGGCAAAATAATGTCTTTCTAGTCTTTATGAATCCATTGCTAAGCCTTTAGAACAGTAAAATCCCATTGAAACACAAACTTAATCACAATCTTAATTAAGTGTCCGAAAAAAACCCATTGAAGTTTTAAAGACCACAGAGACATCACAGGTTCGAACTGTTTCTTGACATGAATTTTGAAGGATACAGAGGCACCGAGTTTTAAAAAAAAATAAGTTTGTTCAAAGTAGTGTAATCAACTGAATTTTCAACAAAAAGAGTAAAAAGGCTCCCGGGCAAGTTATTCGGGAAATATAATGCTTTGTAGTGTTTCTAAACCCATTGCTGAGCCTACAGAACAGTAAAATCCCATTGAAACTAAAACGAACTTAATCACAATCTTAATTAATTGTCCGAAAAAACTGCATTAAAGCTTTAAAGACTACAGAGACATCGAGGTGCGAATTGTTTCGTGACAGGAATTTTGAAGGCTACAAAACCACCGAGTGTTTAAAAAAATTAAAACTTGTTCAAAGTAGTAGTGCGACCTAACATAAACTAACTTCAACAAAGGAAAAACATAACTGAACTAAAGTAACCAAAGAAAAAACAACACAAATGAACTAGACTAATCTAGTTAAATGGCTTCTCATAAAAAATCAGGGCAGCTTTTAAGGGCCGCTTTGTTCCCCACTGGAAAAGAACGAGGCCGCTTGGCATCACAAAACTGGGTTAACCTAAACTAACCTAACCAAAGTAAAAATAAAACTGAACTAACCCTGAGTAATTTAAACAAAGGAAAATCGTACCTGAACTAACCTGAACTAACCTAATCAAAATGCTACACATAAAAAAGCAAATTGGCCTTAACAGAAAAAACTTGGCAACTAGACATAAAGAGAAACAAGCAAACTGACGCCAGAGATGTTACGCCGACGTAAAAACCCTTCACTTATTATTGACATCAAGTAGAGTTGGAAATCTCATTTTGACATTTTTATCGTATCTTCTTAACATGTGCAGAAAGGAGAAAATTTTGAAAGGTAACGAGATGTAAAAAATAAGTGAATCAATTATAACAGGTGTTCATAAAAAAACCTCGTAATAAAACTCTTGTCAATGATAAGTTCATAAAAAAAATGAAAATCGAAAGATTTTATGACATCATTTCAATTTTTTTTGATGAAGTCATCTCAGACCTACTGTTCCAATTCCATGGCCTACTTGAGATTTTTTTTTTAAAGAACACATGATACTTTGTACTCAAAAATGTACCACAAAACAAACGTGGAATGGAGCAGGATTTAGGAGCACGACGAGCAAACGCAACAAGTGTCACTGACAAAGTTCGAGGTAATAATAATTATATAGAAGTGGATATAAAATAACAAAAGATAAATGAAAATTGTTGAAAATGTCAAAATTCTCATATTTGCAATATGGCGAATGCGCCAGGCTAAAGTACATGCTAACGATAAAAAGTACAATTTTAAGTAAGATTTTTATGACCGACTTTTATGTTTTTTACGTTACAGAGCGATTTTGAAATATGAATTTTAGGACTCCTTTTTAAAAATCGCCCTGTGTCATAAAAACCAAGAAAACCTTGAAAAATCGGTTTGCAGCTTCCGATTAAATCAATTTTCGTTTAAATGTCAAAATTGTGTAAATGTCAAACGTCAAAATCAAAAGTCCAAACTGACGTAATTGCTTCCCCACATCGTTGCCAATGCCTCTCAACCAGTCATTATACCCTAGTGTCAGCTCCTTAATTATGTTCCCAGTAGAACATTCAGTTTATAAGGAATTGATTATGTGCTTTATTGGATTGTGTCCGTTTAAAGGTTAGTGGCGGCAAATTAGCCTCTTCAGAAAAGTCCACATAAAAAGTGAAAACCCAGCGTATACGTTAATTAAAGGGCCGTCCGAAAACGTGTCAAGTGTTGCGGGAAAGGCAATCTCGGTTTAATTAATGATTGCTGCGTCTGAGCCCAAATACTTCTTCACTGCCCCTAATCGGATCCGCCTCTTCAACCACTTTCGCTAAGGCCCTTAAGCAGATTTTTCAACAGGTTCATCTACCGATTGTAGCACACAATGCTGCCTCTATAAAAAGCAACATCCGGTGTCCCTAGGAATTTATACCCTACCATTTCGCGAACTTAACGCAAATATTTTATTCTTTTTTTACAGCGCGAGATAAAATTTTGCATTTTGTATGTTGCTGTCATTAAAGTGCGCTCTTGTACAACTCAGTTTTATTGAGCCAATAAGGCACTGCCGGCATTAAAAGCTCCGGCAGCATAGAGCTCTCTGTTCTCCTTTATGTTTGCAAATCGGATTTTTAGCACCAAAGGTGGTCACCACGTAAGGTTTATTTCTTACCAACTACATGTTTGTATTGACTTATTTTTGCCATCCATCTCGTTACTTATGAATTTTAATTCCTTTTTTCTAAAAACGCATTCAAAATTTAACTTTTAACACGCTACTGAATGCAATCTAAAGTATTTTCAGGGCTTTAAAGTCGTGGTCCAATGCAATTTCTTCCTGACGTTTCGTCTACAGTTGTGGCAGACATTACCAATTTAGAAACGTAATTTCCTCCTACTACGTGTATTATTCCTTTCTCGTTGGTCGAATCAGTCAACGTTGGGAAGCACGGGCGATCACTTCGCCCATTGCCCCATCGCCTTTGAAAATGTCTGCTGTAGCTGTAGACGAAACGTCAGGAAGAAATTGAATTTTTATTCGTCGCGAGTCGTTTTTAACTAATTCTTTCCCCAATTTTTCCAAATAATTTCAAATATGCATTCAACCATTTTAACCAATTTTGTTCCTAATTCTCTCATGAAGTTCTCGAAAAACTCCAAATTTTTATTTTAATATGAACTTATCTCAGACATGAGTTTTACTTCCATGGCAAAAGTTTGAATTGGCGTCGGCATAAGAACAAATATTCTACGATAGAGAATAAGAGTATAGATAAATCATAATTACTAAAATAAATTAATTAACATTTTGGATGGAAATTATAGTACCTACCTATAGAATTTATTCTTTGGTGTTACACAATCATTTGGTTTCTTATTCTAAATACATATACCGCATATATGTAATATTTATAATTAATAGTTGAGATACTATATCGATTCCTGCGCCACTTTATCATATATATTGTTACGGTGAGCGGTAGCTGGGAGGCGGAGCGACATTGGAGGTTGGACCTTCGCGGCTCGCGGCCTATCCGGGCGCTGCGGCATGGGAACTGTCACGAGTGATTTATTGCTCTGTTTATTTAGAACGCAGTTATTTACAACCTTTTTTTTATGTGTCTCGTATCAATTATTTTTCTTCTAAGAATGTTCTAGTTTTTCTGTATTTTTAGGATTTTGTATAAAATGCGAATAGCGCCGCCGTGAGAGTAGTATCCGAACGCAAGTGAGGATTATAAAGCGCAGCCAACGGAGACATTTTGGTTGTATATATTTGGTATTTTTTCCATTCTACCGCTCATAACTCTTAAACTATTAATTTGACGGGATTTCGTAGCATTGCGCGTAAGTACAGAAATGAACGAGCATTCCAAAAAATGAGGTCGGTTTTTTGGTACGTGCGGGGGGGGGGGGCTGACTAGTGGCGTTCCAAAGTCAAAAATGCGTTTTTTTAGATACCCAAAACATTATCGGTTTTACCGTTACTTCGAGGCTACGTGGGGTATAGGGCTCCCTGTAGGTAGAATTCCTCATATATGTAGATGATAAATTTTGAAGTCTAATTCCGATAAAGTAAACAGAAAAATGGCATAAAATCGATTAAAAATTACTCAAAGCGTCTTAAAATGCAAACTAAAAGATTCTAAAAAAATCAGGTTAGGATTAGGACCAAAAGAGATTTAAAAATTATCCTGTGTCCAAAAATGCAAATTTGGAGAAATTTGAGTTAGAATTAGGACTAAAATCGATTTAAAATCACCCACATCACCTAACAATGCAAATTTTGATGTGTTTTGGAAAAGCCAGGCTAGGATTAAGGTCTGATTGGGGCTTGACGATTTTTTACGTATTTCTCAGACTCAGAACGTGTAAACATACATTATTATAGCATTAATACATTATTAATACGGATTATAGCCATAATTGATTAAAAATTACTCAAAGCGTCGTAAAATGCAAATTAAAAGATTCTGAAAAAATTCAGGTTGGGATTAGAACCAAAAGAGATTTAAAAATTATACAAAGTGTCCAAAAATGCAAATTTGGATTGTTTGGAGAAATTTAAGTTAGAATATTAGGATTAAAATTGATTTAAAATCACCCACATCATCTTAAAATGCAAATTTTGATGTTTTTTTTTTTGGAAAAGTTAGGCAACTTAATTTCTAAAAACTTGTATTCCTTGATAACTAAAATGGAAGCAAAATGATTCATACTTTTTTACAACCCCAACTTCTGTAAATATTGTTAGAAATGCAATTTTCGCTCACATTTATTATTGAAACATTAAAAACAAGGTTAACACATTTTGACCCGAGTTCTGACCTAATCAAACTAGGAAAAGACTTGCTAAAGGAAAAACATGGAATTACCCCTAAAAGAATTAGACAAAATGAACAAAAAAAAATGACAAAATAAAACATTGAAGAAAGGAGAAAAATATATAGAAAATAGAGTTGAAAAATAAAAAATCAAAATAAAACTTGTTCAAAATCATTGAAGATTAAAAATTAAAATAAACAAATAAAAAAATAAAGAAAAAAAACAAGGTGACAAAGTGAAAAAAAGGACTCTGCAGGGTAAACAAAAGTAAGCAAGTGTTAATTCCGAAGAAGAAAAATAAGCTGAAAAAAATCGATAATTTAATTTATGTAAAATCTGTATTGCGAATTTCGATTCTACTGAGTCTTAAAGGTTCTTAAAGTAACCATTATTTAAAAAAAGGTACCTCGAAAATCGAATTATTTAACATTTATGAAGCTGTAAAACCTAAACTGTTGACAAACAAAAAGGGCTTGCACTCTTTTATTTTAGTTTTTCAAAGATTTCGTAATTGTGTCAGCATTATTTTTCATCAACTCTCATAACTAACTAAATTTGGCATTTCGGCATATTGTCAAAGTAAATCTTTAAAATAAAACAAAACTATCACCGTTGAAGAGGGCATAAAAAAGTAAGGTATAAGGGCGTTAGGCATGAGTAACCTGAACTAACCTGAACTAACCGTAAACTGTCTTGAACTCCAACCATTTAACTTTTACCTTTTTTAAGTTGAAAAGTACGAATTTTAGGCTGAATTTTGATTCAAAATTGAGAGTAGAATCGAGAGTGCTATCGTGGAAATATTTTTGATGAGTTGCCTCCACATACTTTAGTAGGTCTCGGAAGACCACCCGGTATATAAAAGAATTCATAACCTGTTAACTATTCATGTAACCAGCTAAGTATATCGGTACAAGAGTCTACAAAGAGTATCTGCAAGTTTATAAAATCAAGCCTAAAACTTGTTTGCGCTTTTTGCATGATGTAAGCAATTTCTATTGGCTCTGTGGCCGGTTGTCGTGGAAACGGCGTGGTTAAGGCCATCGAAGTATTAATTTTTAGAGGCTTTTCTCCAGAACGCAATACTGGCTTGTTAAGTAAATATTATTCACTCGAAGTACAATTACATCATATATATTAAAATAAAAAATATTATATTAAATAAAAAATATAGCATGTAGCGATGATACCTTTATAATTAAATGTGTTATATTCTTATCATCTAATATACAAATTTTTATTTTTGTACGTTCTGTGTCATTTTTAACCAATCTTAGTCCCAATATTAACCTTAACTTTATCAAAAAACTCCAAAGTTGCATTTTTAGACTCTTTAAATCATATTTAACTGATCTTGGACCTAATTCCAGTTTTCGGATGGCCGCTCTCAGTGTATGCCCATCTTAACACTTTTATTGAGAAAACGAAGGATGGGAATACTCTCAGAAAATTCTAGAGCTGTCACCCAAAAGCGCTATAAATAAATAGGGGGTTGATGTTAACCTACCATAATGCGCGTCAAGCAAACTGATCTTCTGTCAGTCAAGTCAGTGTCAAAACTACCTTCACCATGCTCAAAAATCACCATTAAATTCATTTTATTCCATCAACCCTACGCCAAAGTTTAGTTAAATGGATTACGAAGATTACCTGTTTTCGAATCGTACGTCACAGCAACAGCACCAACTAGTGGCCGCAGTAAACCATCGCCCAAGACCGGCGGACAGTGCTAGCACCATCGATTTAGGGTCCAGAGAGCTGACCGTGTCGCAGTACTTGACCACCACAGGATACGATTTGTATACAGAGCACGAGGAATTTGATGAGTTGCCTCCACATACTTTAGTAGGTCTCGGAAGACCACCCGGTATATAAAAGAATTCATAACCTGTTAACTATTCATGTAACCAGCTAAGTATATCGGTACAAGAGTCTACAAAGAGTATCTGCAAGTTTATAAAATCAAGCCTAAAACTTGTTTGCGCTTTTTGCATGATGTAAGCAATTTCTATTGGCTCTGTGGCCGGTTGTCGTGGAAACGGCGTGGTTAAGGCCATCGAAGTATTAATTTTTAGAGGCTTTTCTCCAGAACGCAATACTGGCTTGTGAAGTAAATATTATTCACTCGAAGTAAAATGACATCATATATATTAAAATAAAAAATATTATATTAAATAAAAAATATAGCATGTAGCGATGATACCTTTATAATTAAATGTGTTATATTCTTATCATCTAATATCAAAATTTTTATTTTTGTACGTTCTGTGTCATTTTTAACCAATCTTAGTCCCAATATTAACCTTAACTTTATCAAAAAACTCCAAAGTTGCATTTTTAGACTCTTTAAATCATATTTAACTGATCTTGGACCTAATTCCAGTTTTCGGATGGCCGCTCTCAGTGTATGCCCATCTTAACACTTTTATTGAGAAAACGAAGGATGGGAATACTCTCAGAAAATTCTAGAGCTGTCACCCAAAAGCGCTATAAATAAATAGGGGGTTGATGTTAACCTACCATAATGCGCGTCAAGCAAACTGATCTTCTGTCAGTCAAGTCAGTGTCAAAACTACCTTCACCATGCTGAAAAATCACCATTAAATTCATTTTATTCCATCAACCCTACGCCAAATTTTAGTTAAATGGATTACGAAGATTACCTGTTTTCGAATCGTACGTCACAGCAACAGCACCAACTAGTGGCCGCAGTAAACCATCGCCCAAGACCGGCGGACAGTGCTAGCACCATCGATTTAGGGTCCAGAGAGCTGACCGTGTCGCAGTACTTGACCACCACAGGATACGATTTGTATACAGATCACGAGGAATACCTCAAAAAGCTCGGATACATAATTCTAGTGATTTTGTGTATACTAATTGCCATAGAGTTGATGTACCCGCACCCGGGCACTGGAATGAAAGTGAAATGGAGGCGCTCCGTGAGGAAGATGGTGAGTCAAAAGTTGAAGGACTTGAGAATCTTGTAGGCTGAAATGTGATCCGATAGTTATGTACCTCGTCCTAGTATGGTAGGCATTATTGATGTATTTCTTGTCAATTCTGCGATACTAATGCAGAAGTAAATACTTCTTTCTTTTCTTACCAACTACCTTCTTTTGGTGATAAGACAACAACCTAAAGGGCAACAATGTAAAGTGTGTGTCATACATTACAAAGTTGTGACATACATTATCAAAGGCAATGAGGCAATGGGCGACGTGATCTCTCGTGCTTCCTGATGTTGACTAATTCGACTGTGGTAAGCTCCGTGGTATTTATTCCCTCGCCGTCGCGCTGTAGTGGAGGGACTAGGGTGTGGGTAGTGTGGCGTGGAGTTTTGGCGTACTTGAAGTAATGTTTCTTTTACAATATATCTCTTCTACGACATACTTCAAGTGCGCCGAAACCCCGCGCACACCACTACACCTACCCCAGCCCCTCCGTTGCAGCGCGACGAATACGATACCAGAGAGCTCCCCATCCCCATTCCAATCAGTCAACGTCGGGAAGCAAAGATGATCACCTCGCCTATTCTCATCGCCTTTAATAATATCTGCCGCAGCTGTAGACGAAACGTCAGGAAGGAATTCCAGTGGACCACGGGCTTCAAAACCCGGAAAATACTTTAAATTGTAATTTGACCGGCCGTGAAAGCCTTCACACACTTATAAAACTAAAGGGAGCTCATAAAAAAAAACATGGAATTAATACTTAAATATCTGAGATAAGCTTATTAAAAGAATAGAAAATCATAACATTTTATGACATTTTCGACTTTCAGTTTTTTTTACGAAGTCATCTCAGACCTACTGTTCTAATTCCATGTCCTACTTGAGATTTTCTTTTTTTTCAACCAACACGTCATATTATCAAAAAGCATTAGTATTGCGGATCTATTTTTAAAGAAAAAAAATGTTTAAATTGCTTTAATTTAATTTAAAAACCCTCTGTTGTTGCAAAATGGGACACATATGTGTAGTATGTTTATTAGGTTGTTGTTATGTTTTTGTTTTGTTTTTTTTTTATATTTTTGTTATATCTATAGCGCAAATCAACAACGCCGTATGAATAACCCTCCCCAACATTTCCTCCCCTAATAAGGGGACCACCTACTGCTGCACCAATGGACGTGGAGGAGCAGCAAAAGCAGCATCAGGAAAGGCCTTCTTTCAAAATAAAAAGACGTAAGTAATATATAATAAGTAAATTTCTACTATACAATAATTGATCAGTTGCAGAGTCGCTCAATAAGGTAGTAACAAATGTTGTTCGTACTTGAGCACTCTTCAGTAAGGCACACAATATCAAACGTACCTTTGGACTGTAACAATTCCCACAATCCTATCTTAACTTTTC
This sequence comes from Taphrorychus bicolor, assembly GCA_951812265.1. Taxonomy (NCBI): domain Eukaryota; kingdom Metazoa; phylum Arthropoda; class Insecta; order Coleoptera; family Curculionidae; genus Taphrorychus; species Taphrorychus bicolor. The sequence goes on along the minus strand of OX638307.1, from coordinate 3,702,135 downwards.
AAGACACTTGAGCACTCTTCAGTAAGTCACACAGTTAAAATAGTAGGGTACTTACGCTCTGTTGTTTCAAAATGGGACACATATGTGTACTATGTTTATTATGTTGTTGTTATGTTTTTGTTTCTATTTTTTTAAATATTTTTATTATATCTATAGCGCAAATCAACAACGCCATATGAATAACCCTCCCCCACCATTTCCTCCCCTAATAAGGGGACCACCTGCTGCTACACCAGGTGGTGCAGCAACTGCTGTAGCTGGTCCACCACCTGCTGCACTAATGGACGTGGAGGAGGAGCAGTAGCATCAGGGGGGCCTCCTTTAAGAATAAGAAGACGTAAGTAGAACATAATAAGTAAATTTCTTCTATGCAATAACTGATCAGTCGCAAAGTCGCTCAATAAGGTAGTAACAAATGTTGTTCGTACTTTAGCACTCTTCGGTAAGTAACACAATATCAAACGTACCTTTGGACTGTAACAATTCACACATTTCTATCTTAACTTTTCAAGACAAATCTAAATATGCAATTTAACCTGTCGAAATTTGTGACAATACTAATGTAAATTGTATGTATTTGAAAACCTACCTACAAACAATTATCAGCCCTTAGTGACTGTATACCGCATGAGACTCGCAGACCTACTGAAATAAGAACTTTTCTGATGCAAGTGTCGCTTACGTACGAAAAGTTGATTTTTTAATGATTTTTGCTTTACTGGCATATTAGACCTTTTACTATCTACGTAGTGTAATAGTATATTGTTTCATGAGGAGCCAAAGTGTCACTTTTATCTATTTATGTCACTTTCCTTTTATTTAAGAAATTTTAATTGGCTCTGTAGCCGCTCGTAGTAGAAATAGCGTTGTTAACGTCATCAAAGTCTTAAAATTTACGGGTTTATTCCTCGAAACGCAATTTTCCTTTGTATGATATGGCTACAGGATTCGGGTTCCAATAATTTATCGTCAATTAACTATACACTTTTATTTACTTTTAACTATTACAACACAATTAAAATACAATTACTCTCTACTAACAAATCGCACTGTTCGCTTGACCGCTTATTTCGCTTATTTACCACACTGCACAATCCGTTCGATCCCATCTTGCGCGGCTAGCTACTTTGTATGCCCGGCCTGAACACACTCTCGTACTTTCGAGAACGGAGGCGACCGTTCCCGGTTCTCGTTTATTCTAGATGGGTTGGCGCTCGGCGTTGTCGCTTCGGCCCGAAATTTTGTGAAAATAAATGATTTTTTTTTTCATATTTTCTTCTTCGATTATAGAAAACTACTCGTTCTAAAAATCTGAAAATTCGGTATTGTGCTGAAGTCATCTAAAATATTTTCAAGATGGCAGCGTTTCTGTTTGTACCGAAATTATCTTTGTTGTTAAAAATTGGAAAAAAAATGTAATTTTTGATAAAATAAAAATCGACCACCGGAAGCGCCCACCAATAAAACTTTCGTTTGTGGGAAAAGAAAGAGAAAATAAGAAGAGGAATAACCATGGGAACAAAAGGTTAGATTTATTCGAAGCTCAACCCAAAACGAAAACTAGTCGACTTGAAACGGAGTGCAATTCATTATAAATAAAAAAAGTACATGTTAAAAAATGTAGAAAAACTAGAAAAAACAGGGAGATGTAGCAAATTAGAAAATTAAAGGAGGATGGTAAACTTAAAAATATCGATAACTAATGATTGAAAAAAAGTTGAGAAGTTCAAATTTACTGAATTTAGGAGAATCAAATTTTAATTTTACACCTCAATTTTAATTTCTAAAAACTTGCATTCCTTGATAACTAAAATGGAAGCAAAATGATTCATACTTTTTTACAACCCTAACTTCTGTAAATATTGTTAAAAATGCAATTTTCGCTCACATTTATTATTGAAACATTAAAAACAAGGTTAACACATATTGACCCGAGTTCTGACCTAATCAAACTAGGAAAAGACTTGCTAAAGGAAAAACATGGAATTACCCCTAAAAAAATAGACAAAATGAACCAAAAAAAAGGGAAAAATAAAACAAAACTACCTTCACCATGCTCAAAAATCAACATTAAATTCATTTTATTCCATCAACTCTACGCCAAATTTTAGTTAAATGGATTACGAAGATTACCTCTTTTCGAATCGTACGTCACAGCAACAGCACCAACTAGTGGCCGCAGTAAACCATCGCACAAGACCGGCGGACAGTGCTAGTATCATCGATTTAAGGTCCAGAGAGCTGACCGTGTCGCAGTACGTGACCACCACAGGATACGATTTGTATGCAGAACTTTCGTTTGTGGCAAAAGAAAGAGAAAACAAGAAGAGGAATAACAATGGGAACAAAAGATTAGATTTATTCGAAGCTCAACCCAAAACGAAAACTAGTCGACTTAAACAGGAGCGTAATTCATTATAAATAAAAAAAAGTACATGTTAAAAAATGTAGAAAAACTAGAAAAAACACGGAGATGTAGCAAATTAAAAAATTAGGAGGATGGTAAACTTAAAAATATCGATAACTAATGATTGGAAAAAAAGTTACGAAGTTCAAATGTACTGAAATTAGGAGAACCAAATTTTAATTTTACACCTCAATTTTAATTTCTAAAAACTTGTATTCCTTGATAACTAAAATGGAAGCAAAATGATTCATACTTTTTTACAAACCTAACTTCTGTAAATATTGTTAAAAATGCAATTTTCGCTCACATTTATTACTGAAACATTAAAATCAAGGTTAACACATTTTGACCCGAGTTCTGACCTAATAAAACTAGGAAAAGATCTGCTAAAGGAAAAACATGGAATTACCCCTAAAAAAAATAGACAAAATGAACCAAAAAAGAAAAAGGAAAAAATAAACCATTGAAGAAAGGAAAAAAAATATAGAAAATAGAGTTGAAAAATAAAAAATCAAAATAAAACTTGTTCAAAATCATTGAAGAATAAAAATTAAAATAAGCAAATAAAAAAATAAAAAAAAAACGAGGTGACAAACTGAAAAAAATGAATAAGACAATGAGACTCTGCAGGACAAAACAAAAGTAAGCAAGTGTTAATTCGGAAGAAGAAAAATAAGTTGAAAAAAATCGATAATTTAATTTGTGTAAAATCTGTATTGCGAATTTCGATTCTACTGAGTCATTTTTATCTTAAAGGTTCTTAAAAGTAACCATTTTCTAAAAAAAAGGAACCACGAAAATCGAATTATTTAACATTTATGAAGCTGTAAAACCTAAACTGTCGACAAACAAAAAGGGCTTGCACTCTTTTATTTTAGTTTTTCAAAGATTTCTTAATTGTGTCAGCATTATTTTTCATCAACTCTACTAACTAACTAAATTTGGCATTTCGGCATATTGTCAAAGAAAATCTTTAAAATAAAACAAAACTATCACCGTTGAAGATGGCATAAAAAAGTAAGGCATAAGGGAGTAAGGCATGAGTAACCTGAACTAACCGTAAACTGTCTTGAACTCCAACCATTTAACTTTTACCTTTTTTCAAGATGAAAATTACGAATTTTAGGCTGAATTTTGATTCAGAACTGAGAGTAGAATCGAGAGTGCTATCGTGGAAATATTTTTGATGAGTTGCCTCCACACACTTTAGTATAATAGTGATTTTTCAGATGTTTTTTTAACGTATATTAGGTAGTTTTTCAATATCGATCGATGCAGTTCTCGGAAGACCACCCTGTATATAAAAGAATTCATAACCTGTTAACTATTCATGTAACCGGCTATTTCTACAAAGTATATCGGTACAAGAGTCTACAAAGAGTATCTGCAAGTTTATAAAATCAAGCCTAAAACGGTTGTCGTGGAAACGGCGTGGTTAAGGCCATGGAAGTATTAATTTTTAGAGGCTTTTCTCCAAAACGCAATACTGGCTTGTTAAGTAAATATTATTCAATCGAAGTCAAATTACATTATATATATTAAAATAAAAAATATTATATTAAATAAAAAATATAGCATGTAGCGATGATACCTTTATAATAAAATGTGTTATATTCTTTTCATCTAATATCCAAATTTTTATTTTTGTACGTTCTGTGTCATTTTTAACCAATCTTAGTCCCAATATTATCCTTAACTTTTTCAAAAAAACTCCAAAGTTGGATTTTTAGACCCTTTAAATCATATTTAACTAATCTTGGTCCTAATTCCAGTTTTCGGGTGGCCGCTCTCAGTGTATTCCCATCTTAACACTTTTATTGAGAAAACGGGAATACTCTCAAAACATTCTAGAGCTGTCACCCAAAAGCGCTATAAATAAACAGGGGGTTGATGTTAACCTACTATAATGCGCGTCAAGGAAACTGATCTTCTGTCAGTCTAACTCTTGTCAAAACTACCTTCACCATGCTGAAAAATCATCATTAAATTAATTTTATTCCATCAACCCTACGCCAAATTTTAGTTAAATGGATTACGAAGATTACCTCTTTTCGAATCGCACGTCACAGCAACAGCACCAACTAGTGGCCGCAGTAAACCATCGCCCAAGACCGGCGGACAGTGCTAGTACCATCGATTTAAGGTCCAGAGAGCTGACCGTGTCGCAGTACTTGACCACCACAGAATACGATTTGTATACAGAGCACGAGGAATGCCTCAAAAAGCTCGGATACATAATTCTAGTGATTTTGTGTATACTAATTGCCATAGGGTTGATGTACTCGCACACGGGCACTGGAATGAAAGTGAAATGGAGGCGCTCCGTGAGGAAGATGGTGAGTCAAAAGTTGAAGGACTTGAGAATCTTGTAGGCTGAAATGTGATCCGATAGTTACGTACCTAGTCCTAGTATGGTAGGCATTATTGATGTATTTGTTGCCAATTCTGCGATACTAATGCACAAGTAAATACTTCTTTCATTTCTTACCAACTACCTTCTCTTGGTGATAAGACAACAACATAAAGGGCAACAATGTAAAGTGTGTGTCATACATTACAAAGCTGTGACATACATTATCAGAGGCAATGAGGCAATGGGCGAAGTGATCTCTCGTGCTTCCTGATGTTGACTAATTCGACTGTGGTAAGCTCCGTGGTACTTATTCCCTCGCCGTCGCGCTGTAGTGGAGGGACTAGTTAAATGGATTACGAAGATTACCTCTTTTCGAATCGCACGTCACAGCAACAGCACCAACTAGTGGCCGCAGTAAACCATCGCCAAGACCGGCGGACAGTGCTAGTACCATCGATTTAAGGTCCAGAGAGCTGACCGTGTCGCAGTACTTGACCACCACAGGATACGATTTGTATACAAAGCACGAGGAATACGTCAAAAAGCTCGGATACATAATTCTAGTGATTTTGTGTATACTAATTGCCATAGGGTCGATGTACTCGCACCCGGGCACTAGAATGAAAGTGAAATGAAGGCGCTCCGTGAGGAAGATGGTGAGTCAAAAGTTGAAGGACTTGACAATCTTGTAGGCTGAAATGTGATCCGATAGTTACGTACCTAGTCCTAGTATGGTAGGCATTATTGATGTATTTTTTGCCAATTCTGCGATACTAATGCACAAGTAAATACTTCTTTCATTTCTTACCAACTACCTTCTTTTGGTGATAAGACAACAACCTAAAGGGCAATAATATACATTACAAAGTTGTGATATACATTATCAAAGGCAATGAGGCAATTGGCGAAGTGATCTCTCGTGCTTCCTGATGTTGACTAATTTGACTGTGGTAAGCTCCTTGGTATTTATTCCCTCGCCGTAGTGGAGGGACTAGGATGGGGGTAGCGTGGCGCGGAGTTTTGGCGTACTTGAAGTAATGTTTCTTTTACAATATATCTCTTCTACAACATACTTCAAGTGCGCCGAAACCCCGCGCACACCACTACACCTACCCCAGCCCCTCCGTTGCAGTGCGACGAACACGATATCACAGAGCTCACCATCCCCATTCCAATCAGTCAACGTCCGGAAGCAAAGAAGATCACCTCGCCTATTCTCATCGCCTTTAATAATATCTGCCGCAGCTGTAGGCGAAACGTCCGGAAGGAATTCCAGTGGACCACGGGTTTCAAAACCCGGAAAATACTTTAAATTGTAATTTGACCGGCCGTGAAAGCCTTCACACACTTATAAAACTAAAGGGTGCTTATAAAAAAAACATGGAATTAATACTTAAATATCTGAGAGCTTATATAAAAGAATTGAAAATCAGAACATTTTATGACATTTTCGACTTTCAGTTTTTTTTACGAAGTCATCTCAGACCTACTGTTCTAATTCCAGTTCCTACTTGAGATTTTTTTTTTTTTCAACCAACCCGTCATATTATCAAAAAGCATTAGTATTGCGGATCTATTTTTAAAGAAAAAAAATGTTTAAATTGCTTTAATTTAATTTAAAAACCCTCTGTTGTTGCAAAATGGGACACATATGTGTAATATGTTTATTAGGTTGTTGTTATGTTTTTGTTTTGTTTTTTTTTAAATATTTTTGTTATATCCTCTGCTAGATTTGCTATAGCGCAAATCAACAACGCCCTATGAATAACCCCCCCCCCCCCAACATTTCGTCCCCTAATAAGGGGACCACCTACTGCTGCACCAATGGACGTGGAGAAGCAGCAAAAGCAGCATCAGGAAAGGCCTCCTTTAAGAATAAGAAGACGTAAGTAATACATAATAAGTAAATTTCTTCTATGCAATAACTGATCAGTTGCAAAGTCGCTCAATAAGGTAGTAACAAATGTTGTTCGTACTTTAGCACTCTTCAGTAAGTAACACAATATCAAACGTACCTTTGGACTGTAACAATTCAAACATTTCTATCTTAACTTTTCAAGACAAATCTAAATATGAAATTTAACCTGTCGAAATGTGTGACAATACTAATGTAAATTTTATGTATTTGAAAACCTACCTACAAACAATTATCAGCCCTTAGTGACTGTATACCGCATGAGACTCGCAGACTTACTGAAATAAGAACTTTTCTGATGCAAGTGTCGCTTACGTACGAAAAGTTGATTTTTTAATGATTTTTGCTTTACTGGCATATTAGACCTTTTGCTATCTACGTAGTATAATAGTATATTGTTTCATAAGGAGTGAGTGTCACTTTTATCTATTTATGTCACTTTACTTTTATTTAAGAAATTTTAATTGGCTCTGTAGCCGCTTGTAGTAGAAACAGAGTTGTTAACGTCATCAAAGTCTTAAAATTTACGGGTTTGTCCCTCGAAACGCAATTTTGCTTTCTATGATATTGCTACAGGATTCGGGTTCCAATAATTTATCGTCAATTAACTATACACTTTTATTTACTTTTAACTATTACAACACAATTAAAATACAATTACTCTCTACTAACAAATCGCACTGTTCGCTTGACCGCTTATTTACCACACTGCACAATCCGTTCGATCCCATCTTGCGCGGCTAGCTACTTTATATGCCCGGCCTGAACACACTCTCGTACTTTCGAGAACGGAGGCGACCGTTCCCGGTTCTCGTTTATTCTAGATGGGTTGGCGCTCGGCGTTGCCGCTTCGGCCCGGAATTTTGTGAAAATAAATGATTTCTTTTTCATATTTTCTTCATTTCTTCTTCGATTATAGAAAACTACTCGTTCTAAAAATCTGAAAATTCGGTATTGTGCTGAAGTCATCTAAAATATTTTCAAGATGGCAGCGTTTCTGTTTGTACCGAAATTATCTTTGTTGTTAAAAATTGGAAAAAAAAATTAATTTTTCTTAAAATAAAAATCGACCACCGGAAGCGCCCACCAATAAAACTTTCGTTTGTGGGAAAAGAAAGAGAAAACAAGAAGAGGAATAACCATGGGAACAAAAGGTTAGATTTATTCGAAGCTCAACCCAAAACGAAAACTAGTCGACTTAAAAAGGAGTGCAATTCATTATAAATAAAAAAAGTACATGTTAAAAAATGTAGAAAAACTAGAAAAAACAGGGAGATGTAGCAAATTAAAAAATTAAAGGAGGATGGTAAACTTAAAAATATCGATAACTAATGATTGAAAAAAAGTTGAGAAGTTCAAATTTACTGAATTTAGGAGAATCTTAAACACCTCAATTTTAATTTCTAAAAACTTGCATTCCTTGATAACTAAAATGGAAGCAAAATGATTCATACTTTTTTACAACCCTAACTTCTGTAAATATTGTTAAAAATGCAATTTTCGCTCACATTTATTATTGAAACATTAAAAACAAGGTTAGCACATTTTGACCCGAGTTATGACCTAATCAAATTAGGAAAAGACTTGCTAAAGGAAAAACATGGAACTACCCCTAAAAAAATATAGACAAAATGAACCAAAAAATAAAAAAGGAAAAAATAAAACAAAACTACCTTCACCATGCTCAAAAATCAACATTAAATTCATTTTATTCCATCAACCCTACGCCCAATTTTAGTTGAATGGATTACGAAGATTACCTCTTTTCGAATCGTACGTCACAGCAACCGCACAAACTAGTGGCCGCAGTAAACCATCACCCAAGACCGGCGGACAGTGCTAGTACCATCGAGTTAAGGTTCAGAGAGCTGACCGTGTCGCAGTACTTGACCACCACAGGATACGATTTGTATACCGAACTTTCGTTTGTGGCAAAAGAAAGAGAAAACAAGAAGAGGAATAACAATGGGAACAAAAGATTAGATTTATTCGAAGCACAACCCAAAACGAAAACTAGTCGACTTAAAAAGGAGTGTAATTCATTATAAATAAAAAAAGTACATGAATTAAAGAATACAAAAAATGAAAGGAGGATGGTAAACTTAAAAATATCGATAACTAATGATTGAAAAAAAAGTTGAGAAGTTCAAATGTACTGAAATTAGGAGAACCAAATTTTAATTTTACACCTCAATTTTAATTTATAAAAACTTATATTCCTTGATAACTAAAATGGAAGCAAAATGATTCATACTTTTTTACAACCCTAACTTCTGTAAATATTGTTAAAAATGCAATTTTCGCTCACATTTATTATTGAAACATTAAAAACAAGGTTAACACATTTTGACCAGAGTTCTGACCTAATCAAACTAGGAAGAAAAGACCTGCTAAAGGAAAAACATGGAATTACCCCTAAAAAAATAGACATAATGACCAAAAAAAAAAGGAAAAAATAAAACATTGAAGAAAGGAAAAAAATATATAGAAAATAGAGCTGAAAAATTAAAAATCAAAATAAAACTTGTTCGTGAAGAATAAAAATTAAAATAAACAAATAAAAAAATAAAGAAAAAAACGAGGTGACAAAGTGAAAAAAATGAATAAGAAAATGAGACTCTGCAGGACAAACAAAAGTAAGCAAGTGTTAATTCGGAAGAAGAAAAATAAGTTGAAAAAAATCGATAATTTAATTTGTGTAAAATCTGTATTGCGAATTTCAATTCTACTGAGTCATTTTTATCTTAAAGGTTCTTAAAGGTAACCATTTTTTTAAAAAAAAGGTACCTCGAAAATCGAATTATTTAATATTTATGAAGCTGTAAAACCTAAACTGTTGACAAACAAAAAGGGCTTGCACTATTTTATTTTAGTTTTTCAAAAAGTTCTTAATTGTGTCAGCATTATTTTTCATCAACTATACTAACTAACTAAATTTGGCGTTTCGGCATATTGTCAAAGAAAATCTTTAAAATAAAACAAAACTATCACCGTTGAAGAGGGCATAAAAAGTAAGGCAAAAGGGCGTAAGGCATGAGTAATCTGAACAAACGGTAAACTGTCTTGAACTCCAACCACTGAACTTTTACCTTTTTTTATGTTGAAAAGTACGAATTTTAGGATGAATTTTGATTCAGAACTGAGAGTAGAATCGAGAGTGCTATCGTGGAAAAAAGTATAATAGCGATTTTTCAGATGTTTTTTAACGTATTATTAGGTAGTTTTTCACTATCGATCGATGCAGTTCTCGGAAGACCACCCTGTATATAAAAGAATTCATAAACTGTTAACTATTCATGTAACCAGCAATTTCTACAAAGTATATCGGTACAAGAGTCTACAAAGAGTATCTGCAAGTTTATAAAATCAAGTCTAAAACTTGTTTGCGCTTTTTGCATGATGTAAGCAATTTCTATTGGCTCTGTGGCCGGTTGTCGTGGAAACGGCGTGGCTAAGGCCATCGAAGTATTAATTTTTAGAGGCTTTTCTCCAAAACGCAATACTGGCTTGTTGAGTAAATATTATTCACTCGAAGTAAAATTACATTATATATATATTAAAATAAAAAATATTATATTAAATAAACAATATAGCATGTAGCGATGATACCTTTATAATAAAATGTGTTATAATCTTATCATCTAATATCCAAATTTTTATTTTTGTACGTTCTGTGTCATTTTTAACCAATCTTAGTCCCAATATTAACCTGAACTTTTTCAAAAAACTCCAAAGTTGCATTTTTAGACCCTTTAAATCATATTTAACTAATCTTGGTCTTAATTCCAGTTTTCGGGTGGCCGCTCTCAGTGTATTCCCATCTTAACACTTTTATTGAGAAAAGGAAGGATGGGAATACTTTCAGAACATTCTAGAGCTGTCACCCAAAAGCGCTATAAATAAACAGGGGGTTGATGTTAACCTACTATAATGCGCGTCAAGCAAACTGATCTTCTGTCAGTCTAACTCTTGTCAAAACTACCTTCACCATGCTCAAAAATCACCATTAAATTCATTTTATTCCATCAACCCTACGCCAAATTTTAGTTAAATGGATTACGAAGATTACCTCTTTTCGAATCGCACGTCACAGCAACAGCACCAACTAGTGGCCGCAGTAAACCATCGCCCAAGACCGGCGGACAGTGCTAGTACCATCGATTTAAGGTCCAGAGAGCTGACCGTGTCGCAGTACTTGACCACCACACGATACGATTTGTATACAGAGCATGAGGAATACCTCAAAAAGCTCGGATACATAATTCTAGTGATTTTGTGTATACTAATTGCCATAGGATTGATGTACTCGCACCCGGACACTGGAATGAAAGTGACATGGAGGCGCTCCGTGAGGAAGATGGTGAGTCAAAAGTTGAAGGACTTGAGAATCTTGTAGGCTGAAATGTGATCCGATAGTTACGTACCTAGTCCTAGTATGGTAGGCATTATTGATGTATTTTTTGCAAATTCTGCAATACTAATGCACAAGTAAATACTTCTTTCATTTCTTACCAAATACCTTCTTTTCGTGATAAGACAACAACCTAAAGGGCAACAATGTAAAGTGTGTGGCATACATTACACAGTTGTGACATACATTATCAAAGGCAATGAGGCAATGGGCGAAGTGATCTCTCGTGCTTCCTGATGTTGACTAATTCGACTGTGGTAAGCTCCGTGGTATTTATTCCCTCGCCGTCGCGCTGCAGGGGAGGGACTAGGGTGGGGGTAGTGCGGCGCGGAGTTTTGGCGTACTTGAAGTAATGTTTCTTTTACAATATATCTCTTCTACGACATACTTCAAGTGCGCCGAAACTGTCTATTTTTAAAGAAAAAAAAAATGTTTAAATTGTTTTAAATTAATTTAAAAACCCTCTGTTGTTGCAAAATAGGACACATATGTGTAATATGTTTATTAGGTTGTTGTTATGTTTTTGTTTTGTTTGTTTTTAATATTTGTGTTATATCTATAGCGCAAATCAACAACGCCGTATGAAAAACCCTCCCCCAACATTTTCTCCCCTAATAAGGGGACCACCTGCTGCTACACCAAGTGGTGCAGCAACTGCTGTAGCTGGTCCACCACCTGCTGCACCAATGGACGTGGAGGAGGAGCAGCAGCATCAGGAGAGGCCTCCTTTAAGAATAAGAAAATATAAGTAATACAAAATAAGTAAATTTCTTCTATGCAATACCTGATCAGTTGCAAAGTGGCTCAATAAGGTAGTAACAAATGTCGTTCGTACTTTAGCACTCTTCAGTAAGTAACACAACATCAAACGTACCTTTGGACTGTAACAATTCACACATTCATATCTTAACTTTTCAAGACAAATCTAAATATGAAATTTAACCTGTCGAAATTTGTGACAATACTAATGTAAATTTGATGTATTTGAAAACCTACCTACAAACAATTATCAGCCTTAGTGACTGTCTACCGCATGAGACTCGCAGACCTACTGAAATAAGAACTTTTCTGATGTCGTGTGTGGTGTCGCTTACGTACGAAAAGTTGATTTTTTAATGATTTTTGCTTTACTGGCATATTAGACCTTTTGCTATCTACATAGTGTAATAGTATATTGTTTCATAAGGAGCGAAAGTGTCACTTTTATGGGGAGACTGTGCAGTTTGCCTGGCAACACAGGCGAGCTAGAAAAGTCACTTTAGCTCCTAATAAATCATATTATTTTTCTCCAAACTTTAAATAACAGCAGCAGCCAATATCAAATCAATTGAGCGGCAGGAAAAGACTTTACCTGCCGCCGACGAGCGATAGGAAAAGACTTTTTCTGCCGCCGGGGATGACGGTAAGGAAATTAATTTTTACCTTTGTCAATTTTGTCAAATAAAGAGGAACTTTAATGACGTTTGGAGAAAAAAAAACTATTTTCTCCAAATGTCAACAAAACGTCACTTTGTGAACCTCAATGCAGACAGCAAAAGTCAAATTTCTAAGATGCTAGAGTGACGCGGGACAAACCAAGCGGCAGCAACGGTACTAGTACCTTTTCTGCCGCTAGGGTTGCGGGCAGTTGCCTAGCATCGTAAGTACTTTTGACGCCGCAAAATTTCTAATTACTCGGGTTGCTGTCCCTTGTATTGAAAGTCCTGTCATTCGCAGTTTTCTCGAATTTGTCAGGTAAATTCAAACACTTCTTTGATGTGATGTTTTTAAAGGTTTGGAGAAACAATAGCGTGTAGTACACGGAGTAGAAGCTATTTTTTGCGCTTTAGCTGCACTTGCAAACCTCACTTCGTTCGGCTCTCAAACTACAACTTCAGCGCAAAAAGTGACGCTTCTACTCATTGTATAACAATATACTATTTACCTAACAAGTGCGGAAAGTGGTTCTTTGCCGCTCGCGATTGCACTTAAACGAACGACGTGAAGCAGGGTTCGGTCGCAATGTGCTAAGTACCTACCTACAATATTCTTCCTACGAGCGCATGTGTGGTCTTCTGTACGTTGAATGAAACATTGGCCTGCGGTAAAAATCTTAACCGCAGTAGTGCTGTAAAAAGATTACCGCATGCTTGTCAAAACTTAGGTGTAGATTGATTTGAAGAAATTAGCGATGAGCAAAAAGTCTTGGCCTTGCAGTTTTGGTTTTGTCCTTGCGCAAGAAGCAAGACCAGGACCAAAACAGATCCTTAAAGTTTTACTTAAGCTTCTAATATTAACATAATCTACTATTCTTTTTCAGACCAGCTGGCTCGGCTCCTCTTACAGAGGGCGTTGCGTTAGAACGGAGATCGATTAACAATGATCAATTTTGTCAATAAAATTGTCAATAAATCAATAAATATTATATCCGATGTATTTTAATGTGTTTTATTGTACATTTTGTATAGGGATACATTATCTTAATCCACACACCGGACAATTATAATTATTGTACTGAATAGCGCCCCATACATGAGAAGATTATTCGTACAGATCAGATACGTAGGGATTTGATTCAACACATCCGGATCGGACAATCTAAATTTAATAACTAAAGTATCTGACTCGTATTTACACTAACGCAGAGACATCTTTACGAATCTAGCTTGGCACATACCGGCTATTACGGATATACTCCTAAGTCCAGCACAACCCTGGACATAGGAGATTAACATGGGAAACCGGTTTTTATTTTTTTGCGCCTGTACGGTTGAATTGATTGAAAAACTTTTAAGAGTAAAGTTGCAGAGCGTATCGTCACCTATCATCATGTAATTTTTTTCAGTACCCCAGTTTTGGCCGTTTTTTCGAAAAAAAGCCTCGAAAAGTGCAAAAATTTGAATTTGGCGCGTCACCCCCGCCATGCATGTGCAGTGTCGCCAACATATTTTCACTGCATAATCACGTTAATTATTACATGATAGTCCCTCAAAATAAATAGGAAAGGAAAATCTAGAGTAAAAAATAAAAATAGGAAAACATCGCTGACTACGTGTTAACACTCGGGGTAACTTACGTCGGGGAGCGCCTTTTTTCCAAAAGCAAAAACAAAGTTATTAGCTCCAAATATTTTGTTCCAACGATCAGAATACCCAAAATTTTTAATACCAATAACCAAAGTACGTATATTTGGACTTTTTGTTTCCATAGTTTCCAATTTTGGATATTATATTCGGATAATGGCGGCGGAGGCCTAAATGTACCTTCCATCTTACACCTTCTTATTAATTCCACCATGTTTTATATGTCTTTTTGGGATCTTATAAATTATTAAACTTTTCATGTACAGGGGATTCTTTATTTTATAATTATTATTTTTGTGACGCCAAACATCATTTGTGTTGTTATTGCACGTAGCCCCCTTCTTTTTTTTTAACTAACATGAACTCGTATGTAAATTGCGAGTCGGGAGTTCAGTTTGCACAAACACGCTTTGGAATTGTTCCGAACTGCTACTTCGATGTGGAACGCGGTTCGAAGCGATCGCGATGTAATTTCCGAATTTAGGTTTTCTTCCTTCCTGTCAACTGTCAAATTTGGCATTTGATGTTCGATTCAAAAGCGGAGTTCGGTAAATCCATTCGAGCGCTCAGGACTAGTCCGGACACAGATGATCTCCCAAAATCTTAACAAGCTAGAGTGAGATAGACTGATATTCCGAGCGCTCGGGATATAATTACCGAACGCAACTAAACTGCGTTTTGATTTGACAGTCTTTCAACCGATTTCCGATTTCATTTCATTTGATGTTCGTTTGTCGTTACGTTTGTGTGTATTAATATTTGGTAAGCTGGTTACTTAAAAATAAAAAATCCTACATTTATGTGTTGCAATGTTTTTTTGTTGCTTAATATTCCACTCGTAATTGTTTAATGTTGATTTTTAATACGGTGGTGTAAAATAGGTGTACGAATTCTCGACGACTATGGACGATTACAGCAGCGACGATGAGGTTTTTGGTATGCAAAATGAAAATGTAGTTAAACTTAACTCAATTTCTTACATTCTTCAATCTCTTTTGTGAATATTTGTTGGTAAAATTAACGCATGGGCTATACACCCATCTTTACTCTTTACACGTTAAAAAAAAGGCTCAATCCTATAGGTACTAGAAGATAGGAATGTTGGAATGCACGGTTGTTCTATTTTTTGTTGCTTTGCCTCGAATTAATTAAAAGTTTTGCTCCAAAACTTATCTGTAAAATTATCTTCATGTGACCAATTTAGGATAGGAATGCAGTTCAGCTTTTTTTCATCAAAAAAAGTATCCAAATAGATTTATAATAATGGATGGACTGAAAAGTTTTACACTAACACCCTTTATTTTGCCCTCAAAATAAAAAATAAAAGAGTGTAGGTATAGTTTGAATTTATAGTACCTGTTACCTTTTTCTTCTGCCGGGTGTCCAGCACAACCCTGGACATAGGAGATTAACAAGGGAAATCGGTTTTTATTTTTTTTGCGCCTGTACGGTTGAATTGATTGAAAAACTTTTAACAGTGAAGTTGTAGAGAGTATCGTCAGCTATCATATTGTAATTTTTTCAATACCCCAGTTTTGGCCGTTTTTTGGAAAAACGACTCGAAAAGTGCAAAAATTTGAATTTGGCGCATCACCCCCGCCATGTATGTGTAGTGTCGCCAACATATTTTCACTGCATAATCACGTTAATTGCTACATGATAGTCTCTCAAAATACATAAGAAAGGAAAATCGGCTCTGACTCTGACATAAGAAATTATTATGTTGGCGACACTGCACATGCATTGCGGGGGTGACGCGCCAAATTCAAATTCTTGCACTTTTCGAGGCGTTTTTCCAAAAAACAGCCAAAACTGAGGCATTGAAAAAATTACAGGATGATAGCTGACCATAACCTCTACAACTTTACTCTTAAAAGTTTTTCAATCAAATCAACCGTACAGGCGCAAAAAAATAAAAACCGATTTCCCATGTTAATCTCCTATGTCCAAGGTTCTGCTGGACACCCGGTATATTCCACTAACATATGGAGCCCTAATAAGGTTTTCCTAATTCAATTATAAGCCAATGAGCCCCATATATTTTTTACCATGGGATGTAAAAACAGGAAGTGTATGTCTCACATCAACCACCTGTGTAATATCGAATCCTGGATATTTGTCCCGTCATTGCTCAGCTCTGACGGCAGACAAGTCCAAGTGCGAACCACGTGGAGAAAGGTACCACCCTTGGCTAAAAACTGTAGCAGTATGAATGCGATACACTCCTTGGCACCGGAGCTATATCAGTAGGTATATGTCTCACCTCCACGTGTGTAATATATGGGATGCTGGATAGTTGTTCCATCATTATTCAGCTCAGACGACAGACAAGTCCAAGTGCGAACCACGTGCAGGAAGGTACTACCCTTGATTAAAAACTGTGGCAGTATGAACGCGATACACTCCTTGGTACCGGAGCTATGTCTGTATATGTCTGACGACAACGTGTGTAATATGGGATGCTGGATTTGTTCCGGCAGACAAGTCCAAGTGCGCACCACGTGGAGAAAGGTACCACCCTTACTTCATAAATGCGATACACTCCTTGGTACCGAAGCTATCACAGTATATGTCTGACTACAACGTGTACGTGTAATATGGGATGCTGGATATTTGTTCCGTCATTGCTCAGCTCAGACGGCAGACAAGTCCAAGTGCGAACCACGTAAAGGAAGGTACCCTTGTCTAAAAACTGTGGCAGTATGAATGCGATACAGTCCTTGGTACCGGAGCTATGTCAGTATAGACGGCAGACAAGTCCAAGTGCGAACCACCTGGAGAAAGGTACTATCCTTGCTTAAAAAATTTGGCAGTATGAATGTTCTACACTCCTTGGTACCGGAGCTATGTCAGTAGGTATATGTCTCACCACAGTATAAAGAATAATACATTATATCAGCATCGTCAGTTCGTGTCGGCACTTTTGATATTTCCAAAACTAAAGCGGATTTTTGTTCCGTCATTGCTCAACTCAGACGGCAGACATGTCCAAGTGCAAACGACGTAGAGGAAGGTACTAGGTGATACTTGGCTAAAAACTGTGGCAGTATGAATGCGATACACTTCTTGGTACCGGAGCTATGTGTGTAATATGCGATGTTGGATTTGTTCCGTCATTGCTGAGCTCAAACGGCAGCCAATTTATTTTGACGTTACAAGATGACCTATCTAAATTTTTATATGCATATGCTATAGAGTTTCCATCCTGAGTTTCAAACTATCGCCGATAAATTTTGTGAATGTATGTTAATTTTTGGTATGACAAAATCGATCGTGACCGATAACGGTACGACTTTACATCAAATTTAATAAAGAAAGTAAATAAACTTTTAAATATAAAACATATTACCTCTTCACTTTATAGACCTCAGAGTAATGGAGCTCTGGAGTGGTTGCATTCCACATTAAAAGATTATCTACAACACTTATCTACAAAATAATTGGAACTTCTTTATACAAAAAGCTATGTTCTCGTATAACACTATGATACATACTACTACGCATTTTTCACCTTATGAATTAGTATTCGGCAACAAAGCTTTAATCCCAAGTAAAGTCACACAAGATCCTGAGTTCCTTTACACTTATGATTCATACCATAAACAACTGCAATTGAAGCTGAATAAATCATATTAAATTGCCGACGAAAACATCGAAAAGTCTAAGGAGAAATCCAATACAAGTAATGAAGAAGAATGTCAGTTTCAATTTTCATTTCAATGATATTGATTAGGTTGTAGCGTTTTCTTTTTCAAAAAGAAAGCCTACTGGCTTTTCTTTCATTCTTTTATAAATCACCTGTAAAATATCATATTATTTCCAAAGAAATATGACTACCTTGGCAGCCATGTTTGTCCACCTTCATTATCGTTTCTATGCTATCTTCTAGTTCGAGCTCTATGGTTAGAAATTCTTAGAAAGTTGACTTCTTTTGGACATTGACATGTGTCTATGGGTTGATTAATTATTTTGCTGTCTGTACAGCATTGCCAAATTTCACTAATATTTTTACTTAATACCCTTATTTTCTTCATATGCTCTTCTAATGCCTTCCCTAAATTTATCTTTTATTTAGCAACAATGGCAGAATTTTCATATTTCGCGGTTCATTTTCTCCTTCATCTTATTTCGCCCTTTTGACATTTTAATTTGCGTTTTTTAACCAATTCTGAGCCCAGGTGGTAAAGGTAAAAACGTTTGATGGTCCCTTGTCCATCTTGACCACTGTCCAGGGCACATCGGACGTGAGCCTGTCCCTAAACGGCTACAGCCTAGCCATGTGGCTATTGTGAAATATTTTCATATTTTGGGGTCCAAAGTTTAAGTAATAAGACTCAATACCTCTTTTTTTTATGTTACAAGTGTCATCCATTCATCTTGCACGTGTGCCGAAAATGGAGCCGTTAGTGACGGTGATGGCTCTTAGGTCTTAAACCGTCCAGCATTACCACACATGATACACTGAACCTCTACCTCAACTAGCAACAAGGCCCTACAAACTGGCCAAGTACTTCAACTGGTAGGAGTAGATTTAATAACCAAGTGTAACTGCACTAAATATAGGTAAGAACTAACACCATAGTAAATAAACAATAAATAAGTAGTTAATAAACATTCATGATATGTGTGTTGGAAATGCATTTTTAAGTTACCACGCATGTGAAAGCTTGCGCTCATTTTGAAATTCAAATGAGTGCTTTGTTAGCCGAGTTAAAACACTTTTAACATGCATATTCTATAATGTTTTTTTTTACAAATCCATAAAAAGAAATAACACAGGTAAAAATGCCCCATTCCCAGTAATAGTTTTAATGAAGCGTTTTGTACTGCCTGCAAAGTCTCATTAAGCGCGCACAAGTCAGATCGTTTAAAGCATACTCGTACATCAAACCATAAGACGAAATGTACAAACTTATTATTACCAGCCACCAATTCCTTGGAAAACTACGTGAAGATTGTGACAAACGATCAAAAAGAGAGGGAACTTATTTTTGCAGCTCACGTTAGAGCACATTTTGCAATACGCAGTATTGACCACCTTGTAGAGATTTTCAACAACTTGAAAGGGGTAAATGATAAAAGGATACAACTTCAACTTGCTGAACAAAGTGCACTTGCTTACTTAAAGAAGTTATTTCACCTTCTTTATTAGATGATTTAATTAGTGAAATAGAATATTCATATTACAGTTTAATTGTAGATGAAAGCACTGACGTCACAGTGAAAAAAAATTATGCATTTGTATAAAATTTTTTAGCCAACAGAAAAAAGACATTGTAACAATATTTTTAGGGCTTCTGGAAATCGATAAATAATGAAAAAGGCGGTAACTGCCGCCAAGTCTACGTAAATACATCTATTTTTGTTAAGACAGGTCAGATACGGCATTTGTTCTTAGAATAAACAATATGTAATCACCAAGAGATGCAGGTTTGTTTACTTTTTTTATCACATTTCATGTTCTGGAGTTCGAGTGACAACTGGTTTTGTTAAATCTGATATTTCTTGTGTTTTCTGTGTTTCTACGCTGAAAGTTAATTATATGAACTATTTATTATTAATTTCATATTATTTTGATGTAAAATGCTTAGGACCATAGAACGAGGGAAATTCTTTCTATGGTGCCCACATTATCGGAAACTAGGATTTTACCCGCTCCTAACAAAGAAACTGTTGACGTTACTGAAGATGGGGTTTTTATTACATCCTTAAACTGTCCTGTCGATTCTAGTTTTCAAGTCATGAGTCCTATAATCTCTAATCCAAATGTGACAGAACTTGTGGAAGAAGAACAAGTGTTCACTGAAATGACACCATGCAGATTTATCTCAAAAGTGAAGCACCTTGTAAAATCATAAATAACGAGGTAGTTTTGGAACAAGAACATACAACAGAAGGTGCAAAACAATGATAAGATGGATCTTACAATAACGTCACACGAACGCAAAGACACAGAAGATCAAAACAATGATATTACGAGTGTTGAAGTAATGTCAGAATTGCTCATCGAAAATGAAGGTACAGAAGAAACTCAACGCAGTGACGATAGGCCATATCTTGGATATACAAAAAGTGGTAAACCAAGAAAAAGACTACATATTGACAAAACTCTTAAGCAAGAGGCGTTGATTAGAAAAAGAGAAAACTTGCTTAAAAAAACATCAAGTGTTGCCTCCATGTGACATGGATAGATGTAAAAACAAATGTTCGAAAGTTATTTCCGAAGAAAAAAGAAAAATTCTGAATATTAATTTTTGAAAATTTTCCAATCAGGAGAGAAAAGCCTTTATTTTAAATACGTGCAGTAGGTGAAGCGGAGGACAACTACTGAGAGTGAGAGGAATCAAAATACTTTTAAATATAAATTAAGGAGTGATAATGGTAAAATGGTGGATGTATGTAAAACGCTCTTCCTTCTACACTCAGGTACAAAAGAACTAATGATCGGATACTGCATGACACCTTAGCAAAAACCCCAAAGCATCAATTAAGTCTTCCACAGGAACGCCGAACGCAGTCGGCCTAAAAGCAAATTTATTATGATGTAGTATACGCTCACATAAAGTCATTTCATCCTTCAATTTCCCACTACAGGTAAGATTTAAATACATTTGATTAAGTACAATGGAATTTGATATACTGTCTATTTCAGACGAACCGACTCTATCTTTCCAGTGATATTTCTGTCTCTTTGATGGTTGAAAGTTTTAACTCACAATATCCCAACTTGAGAGTAAGTTGCGAAGCTTATCGTTTGCGGGTACAGGCAATGAACATTTCATTTCCGTTATTGGAGCACGAAGGGTGTGAATCTTGTGAGAAATATGACTTACATGGTCATAAGAAGGATGAGTTACAAGATAATTGCGAGAAATGTCATTCTTGGAAAAAGCATATTAATAATGCCAATAAGTTCAGAGAACTATACCAAACACATGCCACGGAACTCAATGATGGCACTATTTGTTTTTCAGCGGACTTGCAAGAGGTCATAATGTTACCCAGAATTGACACTTTTAAAAAAGTCATATTTATTAAAAGACTAACAACTTATAATAAAAGCTTTGTTCCTGTTGTAAGAAATTCTCAATATAACCCATTTGCAGTGCTGTGTAATGAAGCTGTGTCTGGAAGAAGCAAAGAAGACATTGTTAGCTGTTTCTATGCGTTTTTGATCAAATATGGAGACTCGCCTAAAATTGGGCTTAGGCTAGATAATCGTTGTAGCCAAAATAAAAACTGGGATCTCCTCACCTTTTTGGTTAGAATAATTAATTCAAGTGAAATGGCTGCAAATGAAATCATCCTAAATTTTTTTGAGCCAGGGCATACTTTTATGTTCGCAGATAGTTTCCACCATCAGGTGGAACTTGCACTTAAGAAGATAGGCAAGGTCTACGATTTTGATGATTTTGTAGAAGCAGTGTATATCTCACGAAGTAACATTTTTATTTGGAAAGACCATAAATCAGAATCAAAGATGAAAAAACAACCCAGTAGAACTTTCTTGTTGTCTACATTTTAAAAAATCGTCTGATTGCCAAGAATATGAAACTTTAGATTGTTTATGCAAAAAAGCAATATTAAAAAAAGGTATTTTAGCCCAATGTGTGCCACACCTTAATAGATCCAGAGGTTTTCCAAAAGCGAAAAAATGGCGCTTTTGGAAAGTCCGTTCAAAAGTCTCGAAAGTCTCACATTGTGCCGGAAAACCGAAAGTACTTTTGGAGCAATTTGTCAGAATGCGCTGAAGAATAGGAATTATTTGTGTTACCATAATTAACAACTAGATGTTTATTTCTTAAGTAATATCTATTTGTTTTTATACTGGTTATAATTAGTAATGTAAATAATAGTAAGTAATATTGCAGTTTTATTTAAAAATTTAAAAACATTAGATATAAGATATTAGATATTGGATATTAGTTATAACTAAACATTGTTTTACGTGCAAATACTGATTTTCCCATTGGTATTAAAGAAGCCAAAAAGGTCGTATGTGATTTTTTTCTTAAGATTGATAATGATTTTGGGATTTTTAATGATAAATATTTTTTCACACTAATATTAATTTCAAAAGTACAATCGCGGTTTTGGACCTACTTTAGATACTTAAAGGCTACTGAAAAAACTTCAATCGCCGTTTTGTCCGTCTCGCGCTTTCTGCAGATACGGCATCTGTTTCTATGACGGCAGATAACTAGCATACGTAATCGCGAAAATCGGCGACAGTTGTTCTTAACCTTCAGAGTGCAGTCTGCATCATAGTTCTGTATTATTTGTTGGTTTGCAAAATTAAAAATATGTACTTATCCTTATCCCCAAACTATAGCTCTCACGACATTGATAATAGTTCTTTTAGAGTTAATTTTACTTTTAGGTTCTTTTAGTGTAAATTTGTCCACAAAAGAAGCGGACGTAAGTTATATATTTACTGTTATTTCGAATAGAAAATAGGTAATATTTGTTCGTAATAGGTAAAAGGCTTATTGAGTAAACAAAATTAAACATATTTACACTGTCCTATTTTATTTAGTGATTTGACCATTACTTCTGAGCTGAGGTTTTTATTGATAATATATTGTTTAAAATGTAAGGTAAACAAATAATGAATGTGACATAACCTACAAAACAACATTAAGTTATAGTTCAAACGGCACCTGTTTTGAGATATGTTTTTTTTTATTGCAACCACTGAAAATTTGTAAATATTTTCAGGATCCGTAGACTACAAAAAAAAACATGTTTCCCCATTACGTCTATTTATCTGTCGATCTGTTGGCGCCTAACCTCAAAAACAGCTTGTTAGAAAAATTTCAAATGTTGCATGCAGGTAAAGCTTTATTCTGGTTCGAAATGGGGTGAACTTCCGGTCAGATATAAAAAAGGTAAGTCCATTAAAAAAATAAATTAAAATTTCAATATTGTCCGATTCTTACCAAACTTGATATCTTGGGATATTTAGAGTCGTATAAATCAAAACTTAAATCAGTTTTTAAAAATTTACAATGACGGATCCACTACAACGACAAGAATAAATAATTGTTCAATTTCGACCAAATTTAGTATCCGGATAATTTATGCTTGGGAAAAAACGAATATTACAAAGGCTTTCAAAAATTAAAAATTGCGGAACAACTATGGCGGCCAAGGTTAAAATATCGATTGATTTCGAACAGAATTAATATCTTGGTGCTTTTTCCATTTGGAGACAACTATGACATTAGAAAACTGGTGCATTAAATATGGTGCATTAGAACGTTTCACAAGTAAAATTTGGGGATCGAAAAGCGGGGGTTCAATAGACAATGATATTGAATGATGTCGAAACAACATTATTATTATTTTTACTGTCGTCGATTATAGAAGAATTGTAATCGGGACAAAGTCACCCTCCGGTCTTTACGTTTTAGGGTCCCTAGATTCCAAAAAAATTAGGGAAAGACGGCCAATAAAAAACCTTGTAAGTCATCTAACAGGTGCAAAAGATTTAGCAAGAAATGTAAAGACTCCCTTGGAAGTATGATCATTGCTATTTTCTGAAGATATTTTGAATGAGATAGTAATTCGCAGAAATTAAGAAATTGAAAAGAAGTTACAAACAGTAAATAATAAACAAACTTTCCATAGCTCCACATGCACTGTAGAAATAAAAAGCTCTTATATGGCTACTATATTTTTGTGAAACTCAACAATGTTCACATATGAATTTACAATACTGTAGTCCTCTAAATATGCAAATTCTTTATACAGGGTGGTCCAACGAAAACTTTACACCGATGCTTTCTGCCTTATGAAGTTGAAAACACGAAAACGCCCGAACTCGTCAATTTTAATTTCGAAGGGGACATGTTTCTCTGATATTTATACCTTTTCCAGATGAACCCCAAAACCGAGGTGACTAACAATCTTAAATGGGAAGGGGTGTCAAGTTACACATCATTTTAAAGGGCATTCAATTGTCTTTTCAATGCCACCTAACTTTTTAGAATTGAATGGTCTGTTCTCGAGAAAAAAGGGTTTTTATGTTATCTTAGAGATTTAACAACACTGATACGGAATGTAAATTTAGAAAATGTTATAGCTTTATTGCTACCTGCACATTGATGTTTTGTACTTTAGTAGTTGTCTTTTACTTTGGTACACACTATCATTAAAAAATGCTTTACAGTATTGACGAAAGAGTTGACATTATTTCGCTCTATTTCCGAAATAACGATTGTACTAGCAAATTTGTTTAATGAACAATATCCTGATAGGAATGTATCACATTCTTACGTGAGAGACCTGGTTGCCAAATTTCAAGAGATTGGAAGTGTAGGAAATAAAAAGAGGATTGTTCAGCAATAAGAACAGAAGCAGTTGAAATAGCTGTTTTGAAAAAGCTGTTTTGAAAAAGCTTCCAGGGAATATTAAAAGCACATAAATTCCATCCTTATAAAATTAAAACAATGCAGGAATTAAATGAAGATGATTTCGATAGACGTTTAGAATTTTGAGAGATCATAAGTCAACGAATTGTTAACAAGCCGGATTACCTTTATAACATTTGCTTCTGTGATGAGTTTTCCTTCTTCTTGAACGGTGAGGTGATTTCGGAGATCATATTGTCGATCCATTCTTTTTACATGGAAACTTGAACGGACAGGTCTATTTGAATTTGTTGGAAGAAGCCATTGATCCAGCTTTAACAGAAATAATCGAACACGATGACCGTCACCGTGACTTGTTGAAAAAATAATTTTTCAACAAGATGGGGCTCTCCGCACTACGCCGCCCCTGTTAGGCAGTTTTTAAATGAAACATTCCCTCAAAGGTGGATTGGGAGAAGAGAACCTACAGAATGTGATGCACGTTCCCCGGATTTGTCCATGCTGAACTTTTTTTTATGGGGTCATTTGAAGACTTGCGGCAACGTATTGTAAATGAGTGTAATCTTATAAGTCCACAAATGTTGCAAAATGTTCGAATGTACTTCGAACAATGTCTTTACTACGGTATCGAGGTCGGTGGTGGTCATTTTCAACAACTAATAAATTGAAATTAATTTAATGTCAAATCGATTTTTCTCTCTCCTGCTCCTGTTTTCTCGAGAACAAATCATTCAAATTTTAAAAATGATGCGGCACTGAAAAGATAATTGAACGCCCTTCAAAATGATGTATAACTTGACACCCTTTTCCATTTAACATTTTTTTCATGGTTTCCTCTAAGACAATAATTACATCAAAAAAATATGTCCCCCTTAGAATGAAAATTGACGGGTCCGAGCGTTCTCGTGTCTTCTGCTCCATAGGCCAGAAAACCCTGGCGGAAAGGTTTCGTTGGGCCACCCTGTATGCTACCATGCCGCTAAATAGATTTGATTTTTTGACCTCATGCTTACGGTTTGATAATAAACTTACTCGCCCTGATCGAAGGCAACATGATGAGTTTGCTCCAATCAGACAGATATGGGAAAAATTTGTTGCTCACCAGTACTGCACGATCGACGAGCAGCTAATGGGCTATCGCGGCAAATGCCCTTTTAGAATTTACATGTCTTCAAAACCAGATAAATATGGGATAAGAATTCTTATGATGAATGAAGCAAGAACGTGCTATACTACAGAAAATAATGGACCAGTACCTTTCCATTATGTCAAGAAGCTATCGGAACCTATTCATGGAACCGGAAGAAACATCACTATTGACAATTGGTTTTCGTCATTGGGTCTTCTTGACAAAATGTTGATTGAGAACAAACTAGCCATGATAGGAACCCTACGCAAAAATAAAAGAGAAGTTCCTGCTGAACTTCTGCGTGCAAAGGAGGAAGGCGAGTGCAAGTTTGCATTTGACCACAATAAAACTTTGGTTTCATTTACGCCAAAGAAAAACAAGGTGGTATTATTGTTATCCATCATGCATTACTCAGATATTGTTGATGAAGTTACAAAAAAAACCCTAATAATTTTGGACTATATGCCCCCTTTAGTGTTATAAAGGGGGCACCGATACTTTCGATACTTCTTATAGAACAGCAAGGTGCACTAGAAGATGGTCAATGCGTGTTTTTTATGGGCTACTAGATCAGGTAGGGATAAATGCAATGGTTTTGTACAACTGTCCCTTCACCAATCCAAAACTTAAGAGAAGGGAGTTTCTCAGCGAATTGGCATATGATTTGATAGAACCTCATTTGAAAACCAGATTGACAAATACTACGTTAAGAACAGGATTGAAAAATCTTTTAAGAGGAATACTGAATATTGAAAACCAACCTAGCAATGTTCCTATTAGACTAACAATTAACGTTCGTTGCGGCTTTTGTCCAAGGTCCAGAGACCGGAAAACAAAACACGTATGTTTAAAGTATCATGTTCCGATATGAATTATGTACGTGAAAGTACATCAATTATAATGTTATCAAGACTTTCGAAAGTAGCTTCTCAATGTGAAACACATTAAGATTAGATTAGGAATTGCCCTATATATACCTTCTATTAGAACTAAGGACTAGACTAGTTTTCCTTAAGACGTTACACTGTTCATTTCGTTTTGTAGTTACTAAGTTTCAATTATTCTTAAAGTACCAAGCCCCTTTTGTACTCTTATTTAAAATAAAGTTATTTTTTTTATAAGGTTTGTTGAGGACCAAAACTTAACCGGCGCAGTCGGTAGGATCCCGAAAAGGTTTGTTGATAGTTCGCGAAAAAGTAGTGATTCGCGATTATCTGAAAACGATCGTTGGTTTCAACCATTTGACGGGATCAAGAAAGAACCTCACCAGGGAAGGAGAAATTGAGAACTCTGAGGCTTCACGTAAGTATTGAGCATCCTTCGTCTTACTCCTTTTTGAACCCCATTCCTTTAAAACAAAACTGCTAAAATTTGAACTACTTTTATTTAAGAAACTAATTTTATATATATTTTATCTTTGAATAGACACATAATAATAAGTTAAAATGGCAAAAAACAGTTCGATCTCACCTGAAGAACTTGCACGAAATTTAAGTAACATAACCTTAACAATTCCAACATTGCAATCTGCAAAAGAAATTGCACACACCATACGAAAATTCTCCGGACGAAGTGACCACTTACAATCCTTCATAAATTCCGTTGATAAATTTTATGGTAGATACGGATGTACTGCCGATAATAGTCTGAACGAATTTGTATTTGCATCAATTTGTGCAAAACTCATAGATGAAGCTGGCGATTTTCTTTTGTGCCACCCCGATTTGGATACTTGGCCTCAAGTAAAAGAAGCTTTGAAAAATAAATTCGGCGATAAAATAGATCGCAACGTTCTACAGCAACAATTTATTTATTTATGCAAAGAAAGAAATGAATCAATTACTGATTTTCTAAACCGCTTAAAAATTCTAAAAATGAGAATCACCTTAAAAATTAACGAAGATCCAAACTTAGACGCCGCAACCAAGCTGGCCTTAATTAAACAGAATGACGTAACTGCTGTTACAGTATTACTTTCCAACACACATGCCGAATTGAGAACTGTCTTAATGTTGAAAAATCCTAGAGATATTGACGAAGCAACCTCCCCAGTTATTAATCATTCTTTCATGGAGCAACAACTTGCTATCAAACAACGTGGTAATTACACCCATAAATCCAACAACCAAGTTCGCACAAACAATATGCGACCAAATCAAAAGCCAATTCAACACTTTTACCCCCCTCCGAGGCAAATACCACAACCAAATCACCATTATTACCCCCAAGCACCCGTATATCGATTCACTCCTAATTATTCAGAAGGTCAAGGACTGAACCCTAATACTCCACCGTCAAGATTTCCAAGTGATAATTATCGTCATAATACATCATTCCCAACACCCATCAATACTCAACGCAAATATCCAACGAATGCTGACGTATTCGGTAATCCCCGTAACGTCTTTTCACCCAAAAACTCTAATAAGCCCACTTTAAAACCAGAACCAATGTCAGTCAATTCGACATTACCTCCTCGAAGAACAAACATTCCGCAGAACAACCCATTTTTTAGAAGTACAGGCCCAGCAAATTTTATATCCCAAGAGTTGACAAACGTAGAAACCGAGGAACCTGTCGAGTATGATATCGACGATTACTCAAATTATTACCCACAAGAAATCTATGAAGGCACGTCCGGAAATGACGACTTCAAAGAGGAATGTCCCTCTTTCGATGACGATAATGCTGAACCAATACGAGCAAATTTTCACCTCGCTCAAGATCAAATTCACATACAGTAAACATCAATAATTTAAGCCCTAACGCATTACCATTTATTCAAATAAAAAACCCGCCTATCAAATTATTAATAGACACAGGATGTTACCCCTCATTACTCCGACCCCATATTGCCGAGAAATACTTTCCGCAACATATCTTTTACGCAAATACACCAATAATAACCTGTAATGGTGAAAGCCATGCAAATTCAAAAGCAAAAATTCCAATGTTCAAAGATCTCAAACCATTAACTGGAAACATAGAATTCGTCCTTTATAACTTCCATCACTACTTCGATGGAATAATTGGAATCCGAGATTTACGTAACTTTCAATTAAACATTGACACATACCGCAAATTATTGTTTAATGACCTCATTAAAATTCCACTTCATTATCGACAAAACTTTCACATTCTCATTCATTTCACAAATATCGAAATACCTGGAAGAACAGCCGTTCTAAAACGCATTAAAACTAATTTACCTGACACCGAAATTGTAGTCCCGAACTAACTAATTGACAAATAACAATCCCTAGTAGTTTATTGAAGATCAAAAACGGTACAGCAATAATCGAGTTCAGAAATAATTCCCCAGATTCACAATTAATTTGTATCGACGATGATTTTCTAAATTCGCATTCTGAACCCTTTGTGCAGAATCAATATGAATGCTTCAACATCGTTAAATATGATAGGTTATAGATGCCACAAAGATAATTTACAATTTTAAAACCACGACCACGACTGGTTTCGCTATTCAATGGCGCGACGTTTGATGCGTCTTGTCGATAGATGACGGTCTAGTCACCCGCGCATGTCACCGCATGTTCATTTCAATGCTACGAGGGTGGACGGTAAATTACTTCATTTTATGGCCTATTTTAAGTATTTTTCAGTAAAAAGTACGTATTTTAGGGAAAAAGAGACACTGTAACCTACATTTGCCTCAATACATCCTAATAGAAGGATAATTATTTGAATGAACCAGTGGTAACTACCGATTTCATGTTTAGGGCAGTTTACTTTTTGAGTTGTCAGTTGCCTACGATATGTTTCGTTTCCATGACAACTCATTATTCACTTGTGAATAATGTTCATTATTCACAAGTGAATAATGATTATCGTTAGTCTTGAGAATGTACAAGAATATTGTGATTATTATAGTATGGTCGCGGATAAAGAAAAGTTAATGAAAAAACGATTGATGACAGATATCCATTGCCCAACATCACAGACATATTGGACAAATTAGGCCGTTGCCAATATTTCACAACCCTAGATTTAGCCTCTGGATTCCACCAAATTGAAGTGGACCCCGACTCTATACCCAAAACAGCATTTACAGTGGAAAACGGACACTATGAATATGTTAGAATGCCATTCGGTTTAAAAAACGCACCCGCGACCTTTCAAAGAGTAATAGACAATGTTCTAAAAGACCTGCAAGGAAGAACATGTCTCGTTTACATGGACGATATAATAATCTTATCTACCTCTTTACAAGAACATATTGGCGCACTAAAACAAGAGTTTCAAAAACTCAAAGAGGCAGGACTAACAATCCAACTAGACAAATCAGAATTTCTATATAAATCAGTAGAATTTCTTGGACATGTGATAACACCAGACGGAATAAAACCGAACCCAAAAAAATTAAAAGCAATTGAGAAATTTCCCATTCCCCGGACAGCAAAGGAAATAAAATCATTCCTAGGACTCATCGGATACTATCGAAAGTTTATAAAAAAATTTGCAAAGCTCACCAAACCAATGACAGAATGCCTAAAAAAAGATAAGAAAGTTGAGCATACTCCAGAATTCCTACACAGCTTCAACACCTGTCGGAAAATTCTGATGAATGACCCAATACTTCAATACCCCGACTTTTCCAAACCATTTAATCTAACAACGGACGCCTCTAACTTTGCTATAGGAGCAATATTATCTCAAGGACCGATAGGTTCAGATTTGCCTGTAGCCTATGCTTCAAGGACTCTTAATCCAGCGGAGGTAAACTATAGCACAATTGAAAAAGAACTTTTAGCAATCGTATGGGCAGTTAAATATTTTAGACCTTACCTCTTCGGAACCAAATTAAAAATTATAAGCGACCACAAGCCATTGCAATGGTTATATTCTCTTAAAGATCCTAACTCTAAGTTGGTACGATGGCGCTTAAAATTGGCAGAATATGATTACGAAATCATATATAAAAAAGGCAAAATGAATACTAATGCCGATGCCCTATCGAGAGTCGAGATAAACCCAGTAGAAGTAGAAAACGACATAGATTGTATGTCATTGATTGCAAATTTAGGAGACCCAGTTGACGACATCCCTGTTTGGAGTAACGAAGAACTAGATGACATGCTAGAATTTATTGATAAGAAACCAGTAGAAACAAAACCAAAAATAATAATACACCAAGATATACAGATTAAACCACCATGTACGAAACAAACCCCAAAACATGAAGTTGTATTACCAGAAAACGGTCGAAACAAAGAAGAAAACATTAGTGATAACAACACCGTACACACAAGCCATGAAGAGCCTATCATAGGAGCCCCATACACTGAACAGAGCGTAAATTCTTACAAGAACCAAATAATAGTTTCAAACTCTGCTAAACAATCACAAACCAGAGTAATAAGAGCAAATATATTTGACAAAAAACGTATACATGTTGTACTACCTGACGCACAATTAGAAACTCACATAACAAACTTCATTAAAGAATATATGACACCAGGTCAAACATATTGCTTGCATTTTAAAAATAAAGATCTTGAAATTCCTTTTGTAAGAGTCATCCAACAATATTTCAAAAACAAAGCATTTAACTTGTACATATCAAATATATTTTTGCAAGACGTTACCCGCGAAGAAGAACAAAAAGAAAAGTTGGTCCTCTACCATGAAACAAAAACAACCCATCGTGGAATAAAGGAGAATATACAAGCTATAAAAAGATCATTTTATTGGCCTAACCTTGACACAGATGTGAGAAATTATGTAAATACATGTGATATATGTCAAAAAACAAAGTATGAAAGGCACCCTACTAAGTTAATATTCAAACCTACTCCAATCGGATTTGAATGCTTTGACCACCTGTACGTCGACACCTACAAATCAAACAATCAATATTTTTTGACCATCATAGATAGTTTTTCAAAATTTGGACAAGCCTATCCGATAAAAGCAGTAACCGCAGTAGAAGTTGCAAATAAGCTGCTACAATTCTTCAACCACTTCGGACTCCCGAGAAGAATTACTACAGACAGTGGACATGAATTTAAGAACGAATTACTGCAAAACCTTTGCAAACTTCACGAAATAGAAATTTACTATACCACACCTTATAACCCAAATAGCAATAGCCCAGTAGAACGGTTTCATTCCACCTTGGCAGAAACCATTTTGACATTAAAAAATACAAAACCAGGAGAGACTATCGAGACACTAATGAATTACGCACTATTGTCATATAACAACTCGATCCACAGCTCTACGGAATTTACACCATTTCAAATCACTAGAGGAAAGTTAAATTATAAAAACCCATTCGAACTTGACGAAGAAACTCGAATATCCCAATACGTGAGAGACCACGCCGAGAATTTAAAGACAATTAATAACATAATCCATAATAAACTTTCTGCAAAACAACAAAAGGCCCTAGAGAAAGTTAATGAAAAACGGACAAAAGATGTAACCATTGACCCTGATAAACCTATATATAAATTAAAAAATCGGAACATTTTTGATAAGAAAACTACCAACCGGTACGAGATACTGGAATCCTCAGTGAAAATCACAGACAACAAAATAGAAACTAAGCACAAAACCTATCACAAAAACATAATAAAACCTCAACGTATTTTTTCAGGTGAAAATGCGAGTCACACTCCTAATATTAGGATTGGGAACCCTCATTAAATCACTCGAGATAACCGAGATAAAAAACCCTATCCTACCAGTCCATCTTGGTACAGCATCCATCATTACCACCATTTGCCTACCACATCAACCTAACCAACTTAGAAACTCCCCTAAAGGAACTCAAAATACAATTAACAAATCTTGATTCCAAGATTACCAACGAAACGAAAGTTAACCACCTAATAATAATTTTAAGAGATAAAATTAATTATATTAAGTCCTTAATTTATATCGTAGAAAGTAAATTAAAAATATTTTCAAAGAATCAAAGACCAAAAAGAGGATTAATAAACATCATAGGAAAAGCTCAAAAATGGTTATTTGGCACTTTAGATTCAGACGATGAAAACAAATTTAATTCTTACATTGCGTCTCTAGAAAACAATGAGAAAATCTTGCATAATGAACTACATGAACAAAAAACTGTCATTAAACAACTTATGATGACGTTTATGCTAATACATTTCAGAAGTTGTTTGAAAACCAAGTAACCTTATCTATCCAAAGTAAAGGCCTTCTAAAAGAAATCGATGAGCTCGTCGACTTCGAAAAGGCATTTTCCGTATCTAGTACAATGGACAATATTCTAATCCAAGTCGAAACTATCGAACACATGGTAAATAACATTGAAATTGCAATTTCGTTTGCAAGACTAAATATTCTCCATAGTTCAATAATCGAACCAAAGTATATCGAGAAAATTCTTAATAAATTAAACGAAGTATATGATTCCAAAGCAGTCTCAAAGTTAAAAGAAGTAATAAGTTACTATAACTTGTTCTCTGCTCAAGTGACCATTAAAGACGAAGTCGTTTTGGTTAAAATCCACGTTCCTATAATCAACGAACATTTCAAACTATTTCACGTATATCCTATACCTATCCTTAATACAACTATCGTCCCTGAACAACCTTACCTGTTGCTCAATACGAACAGTTCCTGGACAACCATGGACAAATGCCCTGAAGTCGAAAACCAGTACTTTTGTACCCAGTCGAATATACACAAGAGCCAAAGCTGCCTAGCAGACATAATAAGAAGCGGAGAGAATAAATGCCCAGCAACAAGAATCCATTTCTCAGAAACCAGCGTCTGGCAAATCAATGCCAAGCAACTATTAGTAATACCAGCCAAAACCATAAATATGGAAACAGCATGTAGTAAAAATGGAATCTACAAAATAACGAACCCTTCTGTAATTACACTGGATAAGTGCCAAGTCTTTTTGGAAGGAAAAAGCTTTCAGGCCCCTGAAACGTCCCACGAAGAATACGTTTTCCAGCTACCTGAACTACCAATCCAGGATATACCCGAAACCCAAAGCAAGAAAGCAGCCATATACTTGCGAAGAATCGACGTTGAGCAATTGCACCATCTCAGTGCCATGACCAACGAGCTACAGCAAGACCAAGTGAATACCAGTTCCAGTTCCAACCATCCTTGGACAAACACAGCTATAATAATAACTATAATTGTGGCTATTATTGCAATTGGTATCTACCGCTGGAAGATAAGAAGAAACCCTCCAAATGGTTCCAGTCAAGATGAGACCGACCAGACAACTCAGAAAACAAAGGTTCCCTTGTTTTCCCACTTAGGAAGGGAGGAGTTATGTACGTGAAAGTACATCAATTATAATGTTATCAAGACTTTCGAAAGTAACTTCTCAATGTGAAACACATTAAGATTAAATTAGGAATTTCCCTATATATACCTTCTATTAGAACTAAGGACTAGACTAGTTTTCCTTAAGACGTTACACTGTTCGTTTCATTTTGTAATTACTAAGTTTCAATTATTCTTAAAGTACCAAGCCCCTTTTGTACTCTTATTTACAATAAAGTTATTCTTTTTATAAGGTTTGTTGAGGACCAAAACTTAACTTATGCAACGAACACAGAAGTGGCTATTGCAGGAATTGCGCTGAATAAACAGTGTTTTTATTTTTGTTTGTGTATCAAGTGATAAAACTGACACTTTTATAGTTTGAACCAAATGATCCTTTCATTTGCCAAAGTTTTTCTTTTTATTCAAAGCATTTGTATTTTTTCGTTACGTTTTAAATGACACGCCCGACAAGTTTGAGTTTTTTTTTAATATAAACGCGTGTTTTTTATTGTGCGATTTTATTTATTAGTTAGATATAATTCTAATATTACCCGTGTTTATACATAATACAGAAATTTGCGTTTTTGTATTGAGAAAAAAGAGAATATTGCCGTGGGGTATTAAATACCCCAGTGTGTGTTTGATGTATAAAAAAAAATTTGTGTGTTCCGAAGGTTAAATGGTGATCAAATATACAGCATTTTTTAAAATCGGCAATTATAGAGTATTTTTAAAGTCTGAGATATAGGTTAATTGTAAGGAGCACTTCACTGAGGGGTTTAGGCTTGCATAATACACTGTGCACAAATTAAGTAGAATTTTTGTGTTTAAAAACAAATCTGTGTTGAATTTTTGGTCAGTGCTGCATCTTAATGATGCTGTTTGATCGGAAATATCTTTTGGGTTCACGTTATTAATAGCCCTCTAGATCAATCATAATTGAAGCCGCGCTCTTTAATTTTGAACATCAATTTTTATGCACAAATTAAAAAAATTCAACTTCAATTTGTGCGCTGGGTATATGCCATAGGCACATTTTAACATAATAACTTTATTAGGTTAGTATCGAGTTTATTATGATATTATTAAAAATTAAATTAAAAATATTAATATAAAAAATAAAATATAATTTGAGATGTTTTCTGTTACTCGCCTATTTCTTAAACTTTTGTACACATTTTCAAAAAACTACTAATTCAAAATAATATAAAAGTGCTATACCGTTCAAATCAGGAAGAATATGCTATTCAAATATTTTAATATATTACTATATCTATACATAACTTAGTGTATATCTTCCACTCGATTTTCCAGAAAATTGTAGTCTTTTTTTAATTGTATTAATATCATTAAAAATTAGAGTTAGTTTTAGAATTAGAGAAGTTACACAAAATCAAAATTTTATAAAGTTAAAATGAGCACAATGTCATTTTTGTGAGGTACTAGTAACTTTTATAATAACTAGTAACTTTTATAATAATTACATAAAAATTGATATATGGGAGGTTTTGTGATTACTTTATACGAATCTGTTTACAATTTCGACATTGCTCGTAGCATAATTTTGCACCGTGCGAACCATATAATAGAGAGGTATACTTTTTGCATTATTTTTGTACTAATCTTCTTTCTTATTCTTCGCAGGCTAGGATTTCTCCTGTTTGTCTGCCTCTTATTATGTGTCTGTCGTTGTAGTTGACAGCAAGTTTTTATTCAACTAGGCTTGTTCTTTCCAGAAACGGATTGCTGATTACCAAGATGTTACAAAAACTACATGGAGTATAAAACTAACTATCGAAACTCCCGTAGAAAGTGCCAAACAAAATTTACTGAAGAGGAACTACCACTGCCATTTTAATACTAGACAACATCT
This sequence comes from Taphrorychus bicolor, assembly GCA_951812265.1. NCBI lineage: Eukaryota > Metazoa > Arthropoda > Insecta > Coleoptera > Curculionidae > Taphrorychus > Taphrorychus bicolor. The sequence goes on along the minus strand of OX638307.1, from coordinate 3,666,332 downwards.
GCTTGTCCTACCAAATCTAAGAAAACGAAAGCACGCATCTCGAAATATTGACTGTCCAGCGAAACTAGTCCTTATTAATTGGATTCTTGGAAAATGTTCGCGTGTATCCAAGGCCAAACAGCTATCACATGACTTAGTAAAAACTTGGCCATGTCTGATTTCATTCCAAAATAATCACAACCACACGGTAGACAGCGCTGCAGCTTTAAGTAAGCGTCCTACAAGCGATAAATTCAGAATTGAAGTACGGACACTTTATTTAAAATTGAAAAAAATCTCGGAGCACTACGTCGTTTCCTTATGCACTGTAACGATGCAAAAAGCAGCAGATTTATTAGCTCAATCATCGGAAATATTATTTGTTGATGCAACGGGGAATTGCGACGTTGAAAATCACAATATTTTTTTGTTACCCAGTCCTCTATTGGGGGAGTTCCAGTTGGATGTGTGATTACAACAACTGAAACAAGCGAAGTTTTCGCAGTTGAGGTAAAAAATTTGATAGACATAATACCTACAAAAATATGTCCTACAGGAATTATAACCGACGACGACCTCAAAGAAAGGAGGGTACTCAGAGAATAGTGGCCAAATGCTACGTTACTGCTATGCGCGTTTCATGTTTTGAAAGCAGTTTGGAAATGGCTCTGTACATCCAGCAACAATGTACAAATTCAGGACAGACAAAAGCTTTACATTTTACTCAGAAACATACAAAAATATCGGACTAGTGACAAAGAAGTCGAAGAAAATATATCGATATTAAAAAAGAGCTGTGGTAAATATTCAAAATATGTATCTTATGTTACTGCTACTGTATGCTTATTAACTGTCGGAGAGAAAGGAAGATTGGTGTTTGTAGGTACTATAGAAAAGCATTTATGACCAGGGGATCGAATACCAACAACATGATAGAAATAATCTTCAGACTATTTAAGGACATACCTCTAGAGAGAACCAAGAAATTGCAATGCATGCAATGTTGTAGTACAAGTTGTTGATTTCATAGTGTCGAATTTTAATTCTTACTACAAACAGAGGCTACTGGATATAGTTATGAACAGAGTTGACATCAGAAGATACAGCTCCGACGACAAAGATGTCGATCCAGGAAAAATTAAAGAGAAAGGGAGGCTTCAATATACAGTTTTCAGTTCCTCTGGAGACCAAACCTACTTTGTAGATATGGAAATTTGTATGTGTTCTTGCCCTCAGGGTAGTGCAGGAAAGATTTGTAAACACCAAGCCGCGGTGATTACAACATTTAATATCAATAACGCTTGCAATGTTTTGTCCGAAAAACAAAAACACATAATCTACAAAATAGCAACTGGCAACCAACGATCTCCTCATTTGCTTGAACCGCTTCTTATAACAGAAACTATTAATCACGTAGAGCAAAATACACCTCCATCGATAGTAGAAAATCGCAATGAGTCCAGTAATGATCTCTTTGATAATATTGAAGACATAGGAGAACAAGATAGTGGTACAACTAGTGGGGTTGCTGACGTTTTAGCTGAATGGAAGACTTGTATACAGGAATTTGATCATAATGTACAACAAAATATTTCAGGCAACCCTGGGAATTTTGTAGGGGCGTCAAATCATTCGAATAAAACTACAAGAAAAATATTAACAATTCGGCGTCCCTTCTGAGTGGATTGCACATGGCCTTTAAACCCTGCTCTTCATCATTAAAGAGGAAAATGGTATTCACGATTAGGAAAGGCACCAAAATTTCTGTTCAGCCAACAAGTGTAGCAAGGAGGAAAACTAGTTCACTGGAAAAAGGCATTTCCAGTCTAGAAGAAAGCCTAATTTAGCTCCTCACAACCTTAAAACTTGTGTCAACGTCGCGCCCTGTGAGCTAGAAAAATTGCAAAGTAGGTACCTAGTAGGTTTTGGAAATTTGTAATATTTTAAGAGCTTTTTGTTCCAATTTTATCGTATTTTTATCTAACGACAGTGTACATACACATGTAATCAAACAACTTGCTTCAAATAATTGCCCGATTACAAGTGCTAGATATGGAAGCGCACTTGGCATTACATATGTTAGATAAGAGCTGCGTTCGGGCATCGGCCGATTCGCGATAACGTGTGCCAGATATAAATATGCGTACCGGACCGCCAAAAATGGCGCTCTGCCTTCTTTGACGTCCTAAAGGCATTGAGACCACCACAGGCCGCCAAGGGTCGCTGCCCAGTGCAGCTCAAGCGGCAACAAAATCCGGGTCCGCTTACTTAAGGGTAAGGGGGTACAAATAAGGGGGGTGGAAGCCTGGAGAAAGGAAAATCTAAGGAAACCTTGGGGTTTCGAAAACCGAATTATTATTATTATTTTTTTTGTTAAAAAAATTTATTTATTTATTTATTTATTTGGTAAATATATTGGTGGCATTTGATAATACCGTGGTTTGTGTTAAAAAAAGGGGGGCTTGAGGAGAACAGGACCGTTTTGCACTAAAGTCTCGTCATTCGATCAACGTTATTTTTTTTAGCATGGATTCAGATGCCGACTCAATAACACGCGAGTTGGTCGGAGTGTTGGGCATGGAAGATATCGCAACACAGCCGCAAGTAGAGGACCGAAAGCCAGAAAGGTCTTCAGACAAGCTAGAACCGCCCGTCCATAGAAGGGACTCCCGTGACACTCCCAGTCCCATCCGGCGTATCTGCCCGTAACAAATCACACATCGTCGGTACACAAGAAAACCGGTATAACTCAAAAAAAAAAGAAATTTTTTTTTAGTGTAATCACCTATAAAAAAAAGGATATTTTTATAGGAAAAAGCGGCACTTGTTAAATGTTAATAGATATCGCGAGACGGCGCAAGTGTCACTTTGGCGCCAACCAATAATTGATGTTACTTTTTTGAGGGTATTCACCTATAAAAAACGCATATTTTTATAGGAAAAAGCGGCACTTGTTGGCTTTATTAAAATGTTTTTCATTATAATCACTCATTCTTTAAAATGAATTAGGTAATTGTATATTATAGTAGCTCTCGCAACAATAGTTATTGCAGATAACATGAACCTAGCAAATAATACGGTCTGTGAGACTCCTGGTTCCTCTATCGTTTATGTTCAACACGCCACCACTGGCGTGAAACGGGCATGAAAGATGAGAATCCTGAAAATTTACACAAAGGAGAACGGTTGGACGAAAAAAGTAATAATATGCAACTCGACAATCCAGGCATGCTTTAAGTATTGCAATTTATGGTTACATAAGGCTTAAGCCTAAAAGTTTATTATATTCCTTATTTTTTCTTTTATTTTAAATGTACTAAGTTGTATACTCCGACTATTTTGTTCTACCTATAATGCATTTTTGATTATTGCAGATTACATGCCTCTCGTAAAAGAAAACAAGATCGTATTATGCCCTGAGAATCAACCTACAAAACAAGTTACTAAGAGGGAATCGTCTAAGAATTTGGTTGAGAAAATGCTGACAAAGCGATCTAGCAGTCACACAAGATTTGAAATTATTACCGGTATGTTATTTTTAGGCAATATTTGTTTACATATTTTAAATAAATAAAAATATCCAATGTTTCATTCAGAAAACGATGGAAACAGCGACTCAGACACATCTTCCAGCTCTACAAGTAGTCCCTATTCTTTAGACGATTCTGTACGCGATCCGGATTATAAATCACGCTCTTCCAGTGATGAAGAAACTGGAGCTGACAAAGATTTAGCTCCTAGTACTGAAGAACAGTTGGAAACTATGGAACCTAAAATTGAAAAGAAAAGCAAGAAGCGGAAAGCGTGTCCAGAGGATTGGAAAAAAAAGTTTATACAAACGTCTCAGAAATTCAGGAAAGTCTCATATTTCATGTGGAAAAAATCGCAAATTGGTAATGGAACGAAATATGGGTCAGGCTTGCAATGAGACTAAGTGCAGGTTAAAATGTATTTTAAAGATTTTGGATGACGCAAGAAAAGACATTTTTAAGGATTACTGGAATCTCAGTGATTTAGAAAGACAGCGGTCGTTTATAATGGCAAATATGCAACAAGTCAATCCTAAATATCGCTATGTAAAGGATGAAAGTAATCGCAAATGTAATCATGCTTTTTATTTTACAGTTCAGGGTAAAAAGCACCGAGGATGCAATTTTTTTTTTAAATCCACCTTAGGTATTACCGATAGAAACAAAATGTGTAGGTGGAATGATAACATCAGAAATGAGGGGTAAACATGGAAAGCATCATTGTGTAGATGATCAAATTAAGGGAAGGAATACAACATAGACAACATATACCGTCGTATACAACATATATCGTCGTGTATACAACATATACGACAACATATGCAATCCCTAAAATTGAGAGCGACAACACCCGTAAAGACTCTTGCAAAGAATATATAGAGGGCGGAAAATCATTGGCGGATATTCACCGTGATTATATAGATATTTGTAAGACTAAAGGTCAGCCTTATGCTAATTATCTCATGTTTACATCATCTTTAAAGATAACTCCATCTAAATCATTACTAGCCCTAATAAGAACCAGTTCCTGTTTCATATTTAGGATTATTTTTTTGTAGTCTTCAAAAAATCCTAGCAACATTTTTAATGGTATAGACACACAAAAATTTTCCTTATCGTCAACTAAAATTCGATCAGATTCCTTTCTGTGAGGAAACCAACCAGCATTTTGCAATTTTAATCTTTCATTTGTGTTGTATGAGAGGTATCCTTTGAGGGTCGAAGCTAAACCAACATTTCTAACAGAATTTATAGTAATACCGTTTAATTCATAGCGAATCTCTCTAAAAAGAAAGGTGATGCCATTGTTAATGAAACGTAATTTTTTTGTATATTTATCTTCAGTGTTAGTTAATTTGCCTTCGATAAAAATTAGACTTTCTGTAGGTAAAGTGTAGGCGTCAAGTTCTTGAATGTGTATGCGAATTTCATCATTATAATCAAATTTTGAAGAGATGTATGGTTGATATGTATGAAGTTCAGAACTAACAATTGAATTATCTACATATAGTTTTTCAGTAACATTTAAAATGTCCATTATAAAACTTTAAAACCAAGAGATGTGAGGAATTGACGATTTTCTGGTGTTAATCTCTTGCTGCTTTTTCTGATACTGAGCTTGCGAGTTGATGTTTTCTTTTTATAGAGTTTTTGATCTAAAAGTGTAACTATGGGTATTCTATTGTATCTAACCACCATATTATTCACTATTTGGTTTTAAATGTAAACGGACAGTTATAGTTTCACCTCTAAAACTTATGAGATCTCCGTCTTGATCAACTATTTTAACAGTAATGTTGTTTATCGTTTTGACGCTGACTGGAAAATATAACACAGGTAAAGGAGATTCCACTATTTTATACCCTGGTGGTACAGTTGGATAGAATTGATGAATAATGTGAACTGGTTTTCCATTACTAAAGGATCCCACACAAATATTGCAATCAATGCATATGGCATTTACTTTAGTTATGTTGGCTACATTGTCAGATATGTCAAATGTATTTGCTTCTATAACTTTACTTGTAAAACCCAATATCTTTCTTATTGAATCTTCCTTTGTGAAATCGACTGGTTTGCTACAAACTAAACTACATTTAAGAGTGTGGGTATTTGCAAGTAATCGAAAATTAACATCTTCGTTTGGAAACGTTTTCTTAATTTTCGATTTAATAAAGGAGTCTAAATCTGCAATATCATAAGTTCCGTCCGGAATAACTATAACTTTACTGTCTATATATATTTTTTTATGACCTTGTTCAATATTTGGTATGGTCATAAAAGATTCAAAATCCGCTAAACCCAAGTAATATTGTCTTCCATGATCCAAGTAAATGGGAGGATTAAAATCAGCAGATAACACGGAACTATTTCCGGATATGGCAATAGTTGTAGACATTATGTTGATAAGTCTTTCAGTGATTGGCTTATATATCTGTTTGTAGAAATCTTAGTGACAGCTGCCCACAATTATTTGAATTATATTTCTGTTGATTTTCATAGGTATAAAATATTGTCACGTTGCCATTCGAATTAAAATATTTTATTAGTTCTTTTGGAGGCTTTAAATTGCCATAGCTATCAAAATATATAACTTTGCTTTTATTTTTGTTGTAAGCTATCCAATGGGTTCCTTCTTTTTTCACACTATCTAAATTAACAATTCCTCGCTCAACAAAGTTAATTTTGTTTGGCAAATTATCACGCATGAATACTCCTCTAAAATTTGGAATTTTCAACATTTTTGAATAATTTGGAATTTCTACATTGGTTAACGCTCTTTTCGGAATATTTATTTAGTGTTTTTTTTGTAATTTCCTCTTAACCGAACCTCCTTTGTAGGGTTTAATAAACAATCCTTTTCCCTTGGAAACCCCCTTGCCACTTTTGAAGGGTTTTACAAAAAGACCTTTGCCTTGTGACATATTTTCCATTGCTGTATTATGTCTACGCAATTCTTCCAACTGTTCTCTAGCTGCTTTAGCATCATTCACTGCTTTAGCAATACCAGCCGCCCCACCACCCAATGCTCCAATCGCACCAAGTATTGGTAGTAATAATGGTAAAAAAACTCCAATTTTCTTAGGAGGGCGAATAACACGCTTTTTTCCTACTTTTTTCCTCTTTAAGCCCATTCCAAGTTTTCTCTTGCCCCTCATTACGCCAGCTACTGTCAATGCTGCGATTTTTTCTCCAATTGAAGAATCTTTAGCTTTCACCCTTTTCCAAGCCTCGTTTGCTAAAATTTTATCCGCCTCGTGTCTTTTTGATAACTGCTCAGACTGAGAGTATGCTATATCATGTTTTTGACAAGCAGCATCCAATGGATTAACTCCAATGTCTCCTCGCTCTAATCTTTTCTCTAATTTTGTTCCAGGTCCGCAGTAATTATATCCAGGTATATGGAGTTCAAACGGAAGCTTAGTAACTAATTTATTTACTAAACCAGAACCTGTTTTGACGGCTCTATTTATACGTTTCTTCCTACAAGTCATCATGTTATTATGACAGAATGTATTATGTCTCTGGTATAAATACTTTTACCTTCAGTCAAATCTACTAGTTAGACATGAGGGTTGAAAAACAAAATTTCTCACTGCCTGTAAAGAATCATGATGAAAAAGTTTTCTCAAGGCAGTTTAAAAAGCATGGTGAATTATTTGGAGGAGGATCAAAAAGATGTTTGATAGTAGGCTGTAGTGGCAGTGGCACAACTAATGTAATGCTCACCCTGCTAGAACATCCAAACGGTATTAGGTTTGAAAATGTCTATGTATATTCAAAGTCTTTAGATCAACCCAAATATGAATATCTGAGAAATCTATTGGGACCTATAAAAGAAATTGGCTATGTGAAATATGACAATGATGAAGACATCATCTCACCACATGAAATAAAACCCAATTCTATTATAACTTTTTACGATATTCCACCACAAAATCAGAATGTTATTAGAGATTTTTTTACACATGGCAGACATAGGAACACAGATGTTTTCTTTATTTTCCAAGGGTATAGTTCCATTCTAAAACGTTTAATTAGGGAAAATTCAAACTTATTAATACTATTTAAACAAGATTCAACAAGTATAAAGCACATTTATAATGATCATTGCATCATGGACATGACGTATGATCAGTTTAAAAATATTTGTTCTAACTGTTGGAAAGAGCCCTATGGATTTCTGGTAATAGACAAAGACTGTCAGATAAACAACGGCAGATATAGAAATAAATTTGATTCCCACATTTACCTATAAAAGTAATTGTTTCATAATTTTTCATCATTTAAAATTAATTTGACATGGACAAACGTGTAGCTAGGGAATTGATAAAGTCTATAAAAGCAGTCAAGGACAAATATCGTGGTTTAAAATTGGCTGCCTCTTCGACCCAATCAGAACTAGAACAATCTTATAAACCAATTACCCAACCACTTAATCAACTACTCTCCACCATAGGACATATTGAACCTTTTCAAGTAAAAGTAGAACCAAAGGAAGAAGTTGAATCTCCATCAAAAATTTTTGAAACATCTACACCGACAAAACAAAAGAAAAGAGCACCGGTTTCACACCATCAATTCCTTCATTTTTTGAAGCCAGCCAACTACCGTCAATATTAGAAACAAACGTAATTACTGAAACTAGTGACCCATCTAGTTCAACGTTAGATCTAAACTTGTCTGACATTTTGGAACAAACTAAGAAAACGATTCAAAATTATGTTTCCACACCTTCAAATGCAGATTATTTGCAAGATTTTCATGAATTACCTAGAACATATATTGATGAAGGAGTACGAGATACAGAACATAAATTTGATCACAACTATGGAATAGTTCATGATCTTCAAACACAGAAATTTTTTTGGGTACAACGCAGAAACCTGTTGACATAGTAGGCAAAGATATTAAAGTTGAAGGAAAAACATATAATGGAACAGTAGGTTTATATGAATTACTTTTCAAAAAGCATCCTGTCACCTATAAGAAAGAAGACTTAGATAATTATATGGACATTTTGGCGAGAACTAATGCATATCGAAGAAACCATGATCCCAATGAGCAAGTTCAGGGAAACACATCTAGCAAATATATACAAATTATAGGACCATATTTGCATAAACAGCGAATCACTAAAACAAGAATTACAGCGATGCAAAAATTGGCTGAAGCCTTTGGCAAGCCCAAAGCTCCATATAGAGCAACAAGAGCAACAGCTTCTGGGAAAGGGTTAACTTTAAAAAGAAACAAATTGAACGCTGATTATGTACACTGGGATAATGTCAATGAATTAGTAGACAGACTGCGGTTGCTAGTAGCTTCTACCGTTGCAAGAAATAATGCTCATTCTAATGAAATTATATCTATTGTAGAGGAATTAAAAGAGGCTAAGGTTATACTATAAATAGAAAAGTCTAAAAGCATTTGTTGTTTATTAAAAAAAGACTGTGGGTAAATTCGGACGTCATATTTCAAAGCGGGCACAGCCAAATATAACATATTTAGAAAAGTCAATTATCGCAGATGTTGAAGCTCAAATTCTAGAAAATTTTCAAAGCTTAAGTAATAATAATAACATAACTAAAAGACTTAATGAAAACAGAGCAGAAATTGGAAATGTTGCAAAAAAAATAAAGAATTGGAAATTAAAGCAATAAGTAGTCATCAAAATGAGGTGGAAGCTATACAGAATAATTTAGAAACAGAAATAGGTGAACTTAAAAAAGCAAATACTGATGTTACTAAAATCAATTAAAACAATCTAGCTATTGAAAATGTTGAGAAAAAAGTAAAGCTCTTAGAAGATAGCAACTCGAAAAAAGAAGAATTTCAACAGAAATTACTCATGATTGAAGATGACATAAAAACTATAACAAACTACCAAAGTGAATTGAACGTTTCAAAAAATAATTTAGAAATGGAAGTAAATAAATTAAAAGAAATAAAGAGTGACATATCGAAAATTAAAAGTGCTCTACAGAGCGATGTTAAAATGAAATTTGAGACATTTGCTGCTGACGTGTACAAAAGAGTCAAGGAAGAAGTAAAGCATTTTGGCCACACTCATAGCGAAATTGACAAACACATAAAAGAAATTGAAAGAAACTTAACACTACATTTAATGATTAATAAAAATGATATTGATAAATTTAATGAGTTGAAAGTAAGAGTTGAAGGTGATTTAATGAAAATGAATGAACTAACTGTTGAGCTGAAGGACAAATTTGAAAATATTTCAGCAGATATTCTAGCTTTAAAAAATGAAATTAATATAAAAACAATTAATGGAGATACAGAAATCATATCCAAAGTGCATCAAATCGATATTGATATTCAATCATTAAAATCTTCTATAGTAGAAGAAGATAAAAAATTAAAGGAGTTATTGAAAGCAGTTAGAGGTATTGACAAATTTAGTGAAGATATTAAATCATTAAAAAAACATGTTAAAGAAGAAGATGAGAAGTTACGTGACTTATTGAACACTAAGTTTAAAGATATTACAATAGACGAACTTTGGAAAAAAATTAACTTAATTAAGGAGGAAGAACCAAAATTAAAAGAAAGTAAAGAAAAAATAAACACTTATAAAGACAAAAATAATGAACTTAAGGAAGTACGTTCACAAATAGCAAATATTGAAAAACTAATGGAACTAGTAATAAAAAAACATGAAATGTTGTTGAAAGGTATTAGAATAAAATTCTCACAATGCTTAAAAGCAGAAACATTAGATTCTTTGAATTATTTATATAAAGAGCTTGTAAAACTAAATAAGTCTTTAACTAAAGAAACAAACTTTGAAGACGAAGAGTGGATTGAATTTTATACAAACTATTTGAAAACGTTTTTAAAAAAATTTGAAGAATTATTATACAACAAATAATGACAAACATTAAAGAACAAATAGTAAATGAAATACATAGACTGTCAAGAAGAAACTATTCTCGAAGGAGGGTCATTGTAAGGGGTTTGAATGATCTCTTTCAAGCGGATTTAGTTGAAATGCAGCCTTATGCGAAATTTAACAAAGGGAATAGGTATATTCTAGTTGTTATTAATGTTTTTTCTAAGTATGTTTGGGTTGAACCTGTGAAATCAAAAAATGCTAAAGATGTTAGTAATATGTAGCTAAAGTAGGGCAATGGAGAAAATAATAATTAGTGCAAAAACCCCACCGAAAAATTTGCAAACGGTCAGAGGTACTGAATTTTACAATAAACATTTTAAGGAGCTGATGGAAAAATATAAAATAAATCATTATAGCACATTTTCAAATTTAAAAGCAAGTGTTGTAGAACGTGTAAATAGGACTATAAAAAATATTATGTGGAAAAGATTTAGTAATCAAGGTACTTACAAATGGCTTGAAATATTACAACAAATTGTGGATAAATTTAATAAAACAAAACATGGTACTACTGGCTACAAACCTTCAGATGTTAATAAAAAAAATGAAAAAATAATTTTAAAGAATGTATACACTAACAAGAAAACTTTAGATCCAAAACGGGCTAAATTTAAGTTGAATGATTTTGTAAGAATTTCAAACATCGAGAAGTTTTTGCCAAGGGATATACTCTAAACTGGTCGACTGAAGTTTTTCAAATAAGGAACGTGAAACTGACAAATCCAAGAACATACCTTTTAAGAGATCAGCGAAATGAGGATATTGAAGGTGCTTTCTATGAAGAAGAGTTACAACATGTTAAATATCCAGATGCCTATTTGGTTGAGAAAGTGTTAAGACGTAAAGGCAATAAGGTGTATGTAAAGTGGTTGGGGTTCGATAAATCACATAATTCATGGATTAATAAAACTAATGTTTTGTAATATATTTTAATAAAATGCAAATCATTAAGAATAATAGTTTTATTATATTAATTCTTATTACATAGGGTTAGATATATTTTATTTCTATGCTCTTCACTTAGTATAGGATTAATTATGTAACTACAGCTAGCAATTCTTTTTTCGAATCGCAGTCTGTCACAATACAATTGATGATATTCACTTTTTCGAGCTTGTTTATATGCAAATTCCCACGTTCTTAGCACATGTAGTTTATTACTACTTTCACTAATAGTCTTTATAATATTTCCTTTTTGTTCCATGCTTCTGCAGTCGGCTTTCCAACTCGTCTGGATATAATATTAGAAACTCCAACATGGTGCTGACATTCTCACTACTTGGATTTTCACTTGGATTTAAAACATTATAAACATTGGTGAGCAAGTCGCCAATTTGATTTGCAGTTGATCTTTTGTACACATTAAAGTTATTTTCAAAGTTTTGTTCTTTTATAATAGAGATTCTATATGCTATCAAATCTTTCAGTTTCCACAAACTATCAATGGATTCCTGGCCAAGATAGATATAATTAAAGTCTGCCTTGTTAATCTTTAGGACTGGAAAGTCATATATTTCTCAAAACTTAAAGTAATGTTTTCACATTGAATGGTAGATGCATCAACACCAGGATAGTAGAAATAATTTGCAATTACACCTTCATACTTGCAAAAGGTGATCCACTCATCTTCACTCAGAGTCATGTAGAATCCATTTCTGCCTCCAATTACTATTTTGGGTGAAAAGTCGTTTACACTAATTCCAATTAAAACAAATTTTGTGAAAGAAATGTTAAGATAAAAAAACTTTGTATTCACAATATTTAAAACATTCTTATTTGCTCCACTCATACTATTTTTCTTACTATTTGACAAGTAGTCATTACTTTGACTAGCAAATTTAGAGAATGACATTTTTGTAAATAAACCCTTTTCAACTATAAACTATCTCTTGTTGTTTGTACCACAACTTGCATTTCAATATTTATATAAGTAAATGATCATGGTGGGGGTAATGGTGGTGGGGCAATGGTTGTGTATCGAACGGAGAAGGAGTTTGCTCTCTCATAGCTTTTCGGAAGAGGAGTTTGCTCTCTCATAGGTTTTCGGAGGAGGAGTTTGCTCTCTCACAGGTTTTCGGAGGAGAAGTTTGCTCTCTCATAGGTTTTCGGAGGAGGAGTGAGATTGGGAGGAGGAGGGTCTCCCACAAACTCTCTACTTTTGAGGACTCTTTTTATAACCTCGATGGGGATGCTTGGGTGAGATATTTTGACACGACCGGGGCTAAGGTCGCTTACGGGTATGGATTATTACCCATGGAACTACTCTTCCCTAATATACCAGAAATTCCGGTATATGCAATAACCAGGTTTCCTATAGACGGTAAAGCTATGATAGCCTTGACATTTAGGCATGAATACTGTAATGGTTACGTCCATGAGGAATGGGCTTGGGCTACCTTATTAAAATCCCCTATTATTACTTCAAAAACCAGCAAGACAAAGTTAGCTGTGGAAATAACAGCCAGGATTGGACCAGCAGTGACATTTAAGGTGTACAGGACGTTTAGGGCGGAGCACATTTGCAGGAGTTTGGAGTTGGCCCCGAATGAACAGTACGTTCTGTAAATCAGGATTTTAGTACTAGGATAGGGAGGGTTAAGATGGCCGACGTAGCACAGTCTCAAGTTTACGCAGACTTAAAAAAGTATAACAAAGATGTTCTTTTGCATTTTATTATGCATCGCGAGTTTCCAGAGAGTACTGTTGTTAGTGAGTGTGTCGCGAAATACGTTCACGATATGTACCAGAAGAACGGAGAAGTTTTTCATGACACCAGTGAGTTTGTGGAAAACATCACAGAGCCGTGCAATAAATTAGGGTGCATAACAATAAAAACCGACTTACGTGTGGCCAACTGTGAAATAATTTCAAACACTAAAATTATGAATCAACTAGAGAAACGTATTGAAGACTTAGAAACAATAATTTCGTTGCTGAAAACTGCGAAAAGTTTTGAGGTTAAGCATACCAACGGCGAGGTTGATGTAAACAAGGGCCCCAATCTATCAGCTCGGTCATCCAAGGACTATGTAGTGGATTTGCGGGCCTCCAGTACCGGTGAGGGACCCCCTGAACAGAATTCACAGAGCGGCGACGCATCCTACACCAAGCAGGTCGGCGTCGCTGGCTCTAGTCGTGGCAGCACGTCACGCTGCGACAGAGGGACAGTACCGTCCTCTCTGCCTGGTGCCCATTACAATGCACGTACTAGTATTGTCGGTTCGGCGAATACTGAGGGCCTAAATGAATTCGCTGCCGCTGCGAAAATGGGATCGATACACGTCTCGAAGTGCAAACAAGGCTCGACGGCTGAGGGATTAACCAAACTTTTGAAGCAGAAATATTCCAATAAAGATTTCGATATTGAAATGGTGTCGAAAAATTAAAAAGGAAATGTATCGTTTAAAGTGGGTGTAGACTACAACGTACTAGACAAAGTAATGGTGGACAGTTTCTGGCCTAAGGAAATTATGATAAGGCCCTTTCGATTTCAGAGAGCCCCCAAGAGGGCTACAAACACGGAAGGACTCGGCAAAGTTTGTTTAAATCTGAGACTAGAAGGCTAAATAAACTTGTCATCGCGTACCAAAATGTTAGATCGATGCGCAACTGCGTGCATAAAATAGAAAAGCTTATATCTCAGCTTTCTGTGGATGTAATGTGCATCACTGAGCACTGGTTGAGTACTGAAGAGATTCAGAAAACGGGGATGGCGAACTTCAAATTGGTGTTTAGTTTTTGCCGCCCCATGGGCTTATACGGTGGAGCTGCTCTATTTTTCCCTTCCTCCATCAACTGTCGACCAAGGCATGATATAAGTGCTGTGTCTAGGGAAGGAATTTTCTAGTGTGCGGCGGCGGAGCTTATGGGTAAACAAAGAAAATACATTTCTATTATTGTATATAGACCTCCTAGAGGAGACTTTGACTTATTTTAGAGATACTTGATAATGTATGTCAATCTGTGTGTAATGAACGTGCACTGCCGATTATTGCGGGCGATTTCAACATTAATATTTTAGATAGGAAAACCGAACAAGGTCATATTTTGCTGGGTCACTTAGCAACGTATAACATACCTAATCTTATAGAAGAACCCACTAGGGTAACAAAAGATAGCTCGACATGCATAGATAATATTTTCGTTGACAGATCAATACGGTCCGAATTCTCGGGTGTATCTGAGAATTTTGTCTCTGATCACAAAACGCAATTTGCATGTGTTGATATGGAGACTATCGTGGATGACTCCCGCGCTCGGTTGATGCGTCATTTTTCTGATGATAGCGTGGCCCCTTTTATAGCTGATTTATCCGTGGAGAATTGGGTTGAGGTTTTTACTTTGAGGGACACTGATGAGATGTGGAACTCATTTATGTCCATATTCCTTTATTATTTCAATTGACATTTTCCGTTAATGCCGACACATAGGAAAGAAGGACCCCCTTCTTGTCTTCAGTCCGAAGAAATTGATAACTTTCTTGACCGCCTTTACACTGCGGATGTCCTACGAGCTTGGTTCCCTGAGTACAATAACATATATGTGGAATTGAAAAGAAAGTATGGTGAATTATTAAAAAATGCGAAGTCACACTATTATGCAAACAAAATACAAGCGGGCAATAATAAAAGCAAAGCTACTTGGAATGTTGTCCATGACTTGACGGGGAACGGTAGAAAGCATAATGCTGCAATACCTGAAGGTGATTTGCAGTTAATATCTAATAATTTCAATTCGCCGTTTATAAATTCTGCCCAAGAAGCAGTAAATAAGATTGGCACTTACAAGCCTGGGCGAATTACTTACTTCAACATTGATAATAATATCCGATCTATTTATCTGTATCCTGTAACTGAGGATGAAATAATAAACATGGCAACAAAATTTAAATTTAAACGTTGTGCTGGCGATGACGATATTCCTCTCTTTCTGTTGAAAAGATGCATTACACAAATTGCATCCCCTCTTACATACATAATAAATTCCTCGTTTACGGAGGGAAAGTACCCCAGTAGGTTGAAAAATGCAGTTGTTAAGCCTTTGTTTAAGAAAGGAGACACAAACATGTTGGAAAATTATCGTCCAATAGTATATTACCATCATTTTCGAAGTTTTTCGAAAAGGCGTTTTATGATAGGCTTGTTGACTTCTTCTTGTCGTGCGATCTGTTTTCAGATTTTCAGCATGGTTTTTTGCGTGGTAGATCTGTGGCGACGGCCGTTTTCGAGCTTACGTCGGCCATACTCCAAGCATTGGAGGAGGGAGCGCTCGTACCTGGTCTTTTTCTTGTTCTCTCTAAGGCCTTCGATTGCTTATCTCATGTCGATCTTCTTGCAAAGCTGGACCGATATGGCATTAGGGGCCCTGCATGGACGTGGATGGCTTCTTATGTTCGGGATCGGACTCAGTATGTAACTTTAAAGGGCTTTCATTCTGATAGAATGCCAACTTGTTTGGGCGTGCCTCAGGGTGGTATATTGGGTCCCCTCCTTTTCATTATCTATCTCAATGATTTGCAGCGCGCATGTCCCTCTTTACACTTAACGAACTATGCTGACGACACCAACTTATTGGTGAGGGGTCTTAACATGTCCGATCTCATTGCAAGGTCGGAAGAGCACTACTATTCTTTAAAAAAGTGGTTTTGCGAAAACGGCTTATTTCTAAATGCGGAAAAATCACAATGTGTCATATTTAGGACACACCAAAATAAATTAGATGTTCCCTCCAAACTGACGTTCGGAAACGATGCACTGACTGTGTTCGAGGAGTCCAAGTTTCTTTGTGTATTTACCGATTCCCATATGAAGTGGAAATCTCATGTTGACAACCTTTGTAGAAGGTTAAATACCGTATGCTATGCTCTTAGGGTTGTGGCAGGGTACCTTGACGCGGGCGCGTCCACGGTGGTATATTTTAGTAATTTTATCTCAGTCATGCGGTATGGCATAATGATTTGGGGAAACAATGCTAATCTGGAGCGACCATTTATTATTCAAAAGAAGGCTCTAAGGATACTTCTGCGATTACCATACAGGCAATCGTGTCGCGATATAATTCGCGAAAAGAGATTTTTAACTGCGCCTGCCTTATATATAGAAGAATGCATTTTGTTTGTTAGGAAGTATCCTGAAAATTTTTCACAACTTCGGACATCTCACGTCCATGATACCCGCAAAAAGTCCTTTGTCTATAATTATCCTAAGCACTCGCTAACACTGACTGAGAAAAACTCTATCCTTGTTTTATTTAACAATTTGCCTATAGGAATTAAAAAAATTTGGGAAATCTCCCCCTTTAAGAGGGCCTTGCATAAGTATCTATGTGACTTGGAACCATACACGATACAGGAGTATTTAAATGCCTAATCAATAAATCTCGAATTTAGATTCGAGCAGTGCACGTTTTAGATATATATAACGAGTTCTGTTTTGCTTGTTGTGATGTGGCATGCGTATTAGTATTGAGTATTTGTATTGACGGCTATTTTGACTTGTAATTTTATTTATTTTTACTTTGACGTATTTCAAACCTGTTTTGAACATTGTTTTGAAATAAATGCTGATTTATTTATTTATTTATTAACATGAATTAAGCAACCACATTTTTCTAAACTTTTTAGCGAAAGAATATCATTTTCCCAGGGAAGAAAACCGAAGATGGGGAGGAGGAGAGTTTGCAGTGACATGCATGCCAAACCCACATGATTGATATTCAGATAATCTTAATGGAAGCCATGGAGAATGCTAAAACAGATGCTATAAAACTGGGAATCCCAAATCCAAAAGTTGATAATGTGTTCATCAGAAATATTGATGCAGAAACTCCAAAGTTATGCGTGGAAGAATATGTTAGTTAAGACGACAAAAAGAATACAAATCGTCCCCTAATACAAAGACACTGGAAAGCAGCAAAAGTTATTTGAAAATGTATCTTAATGATCAAAAATCTAAATTGATTAGGAAGTCCGCGGTGTGTTGGTTTTTCTCCAAACAAAGCGGTAGAACATCATCCGATCAACTCTACAGAGTGCAAGGGATGACTTTCAAAAGAAAACAGGACCAAGAACAGGACCATCCCCGCAAGACAAAAGCTCCTAAAAGAGCGCGATCTAAACCCACATCTGAAGACCAAACTAAAGAACTTGCCTTGAGGCTAGAGTCTGCCAGCTAGAATTCTATGATGAAGATTGGTATATAGGACGCATAATTAACATTACCAAACCCGAGCAGCACGGCACTATGTTCGAAATAAAATATTTGCAAAAAAAATTGGACCAGTTTATGTGGCCCAAGAAGGACGATACCAAAATGGTGCAGTCAGAGTTTATCTTTTATGTTCCCATATCCTTACAAGGCAATGACCCTTTCCAAATACCCACAGACAAGAGATAACACAAAAGTATAAAAATTTACTATTTAAAATCAGTACTGCTTTTTATTTACGGGCCTGTGTAGTGAACTAAGAAGGTGATATGTTCTTTAAATGGGTCAACGATGAAAACAAAGCTCATGTTTATTCTTTACAAATAATAAATATAAAAAGAAAATGATTACTATAAGGGGTGGTTAAATTTTATTGTAACCACATATTCTACATTAGAAAATTTCAAACTGATATATCAGAAACTGTATCTCAGTAACAAACTGTTTTCCAAAATTTTCATTGTAGAGTTTACCTTAGGTTAAAGTTCTGCTACAAGAAAGTAGGACTCTGTATAATATTTTGAAGTAAATAGGGCATTGTTTCTCATCTGCTTTTTGATATTCGAGAAGTCTCCAATCTCCCTAGTCCATTACGAGGTCCATTATTTTAACATGGACAGTGTCAAGTTACTTGATGTCAAAAAATAGAAAAAATGCCTCATCAGTTTTAGGTATGAAATATTTTTTATTGATATTACTCTTGGAAATACATAAAAATATGCCAGTAATACTTGGTAATACTACAGTAATATCACAGTATAAGGAGTAATACATTGTATCAGTAAGTCTCGGTCGAAAAATTGAAACTCCCCTCCCCTTGCCCCGTCCGCCCGGCTGCTGCACCACCAAACCGGTTTTGGCCAGTTTTGGCAATGCTTTGGCAGTGCATCGCATGTGTTTGTCCCCTCGTAACTATTCGAGAAAATTGCCGGGCGCGGCACGCTTTAGTTTTGGAAATATCAAATGTGCCGACACGAACTGACGATACTGATATAATGTATTTTTCCTTATACTGTGGTAATACCCAGTAAACTCTGTTATTACTAGGTAATACATCCATAATATAATAATAAATATGTAATACATAAAATTACATGGAAATACTCGTAAAATGTAGCTAGTATTACCAATAAATAGTAATAGGTGTACAAATTAGCGAAGGTGATTAACCCTTTGGATTTTATTTCGGATTTTGCATGTCAAATGTTCTCGTACTCAGCTGAATAAGTCTACCTCGAAGTCTTAAAATACCCGTACAATCCTATGCTTCGAGAGAACCTAGTAATAAGTAGGTACTGAGAGTACCGACTGTAGAGTGTAGAGTCTACACTCTACATTACAGGGTGTAATGTTGAAAATTATTTAGCACATGAGCATATTGAGATGTAATCACTTTCAGTTTCAGAAAAAAGTATGTACCTAAAAATCGAAAATTAGATAAGTTCGGCTAATTGGTTGTGAGTTGAATGTTAAATTGTAAATTATTCTCCTTGTTTCAAACGAAGTTGCAGTAAGCATCGACCTTGGTATGTAATTAGTACCTACCTATCTACCGTGCCTTTTAATTAAAACTCATTTAGAGGGGACTATGTTTCAGTGAGGTTTTTAATATGGTGGCTATTCTCGCTATCATTAAAATCCTACTCCTTACATCCAAATTTAAATATGCATTTTTAAGCACCGTAGGTAGTATGAGATTTTTAGAAGCGTTTTTTATTAATATCTTCATGACTTTGACTACCGAAGTTCTTATTTTCAATTAGAGTCGTATTAAGATTCTTTTTGATATTTACATGTGATCTTCAGTGTGATTTTGTAAGATTAAGAAGATTAGCAGCGGTAATGGATCTTATTTTAGTTTTATAGTGATCGGTACTGAAACGAATAAGATGGGTGACCAATTGACATTAAGAGTACCTACCTATTTTAAAAAGAACCCAAAACAAATTAAACAGTGCCAAAGGTCACAGTCTGTAAAACTATAATTTTATTTTACTGTAATTCTAAACTAAGTATGTATATTAAAACTCTTATTAATGTTTAAATTCACATTAAGGTATACTTCAAAATATATTGTCTGTACTACTAAATAATTATTACATGTAGTTGATTTGTTAATGTCAAATTCATATCCACCTGTTATTAAGTAGGTATATTATTAGCAAGGTGGTATTAAGCTACTATCATAGCATAGCTGACCAATAGATCGGTCAATTTGACGCTTGGCTTAACGTATATGAGAATATAGAATCCCGTCTAGACTTTGTTGTTTTAATTATTTTGTGTAGGTACCTAATACCTATATCTTCAAACGACCAGTGGGTGCTTTTTGTTTTTTCAGTAGTTATAATAGTAATAAATACCAATAGAACTGTAGATAGCGGGTGTAGGACAAATAAGAAGCTACTTTACAAGTGCGAATACGCCAACGTTTCGATCTTTACTTAGATCTTCTTCAGGGCCAAAAAAATATGCTCAATGAAAAATACTACACCACACTCAATGCATAAACAAATCAATAGAGACACAACTATAAACACCCATAAAAAAATTATCGGTTTTGGTAAAATTGGGAGTTTTAGTAAATGTACAGCTCGGTTTGACGGTACACGTTGTCACACAACCGTAAATAACTTCCTTACCACTATTAACAATAACAAAGATATTGAGAAGATTAGTGACGACGATGCTTTGAAAGATTTGCCGCCATTATTATTGCATTCTGCAGCAAATGTATATAAATATATTTAGCGAATTGCAGGCAAAAGATACACCAATTGATTAATTTATTTGTAAAAGTAAAAGAGCTCTGATGGTACCAACTACTTACAGCTCACGACGAAGCTACTCAGCTGGATATGATTTTTGGACTTTTGCACATTAACATACTGAAAGAAGTTGCTCGGGATTCTGTGCAAACATTCTCTGAACTATTACAAAAGGAACGAGACGTAGAGCTAGTTTGCAGTGAAAGTCCTCAACTAGGGCCTACTTCTAATACTAATGGAGAAGGATCTGTTAATGGTGTATCTCAAAATAACAACATTACAAAAGATAAAAAGAAGAGCCGCTGTAATTTTTGCCACATTCGTGGTCACGTAAGTGCAGAATGTCGAAAGCGCACAACCAAAAAAAAAGAGTCTAATAAGATAAAAAATAATAACATAAATAGAAGTACAGATAAGCAGCAGGCTGGACGTAGAGAAACAGAGTTAGCTGTTATCGTTGTGGTAAATAGGGTTATTTTGGAAGTAACTGCCCACCGTCTACGGATAGAGCAGACATAAAAGCCCAGTCAATACAGTTATACTCTGTACAACATATTTTACTTAACAAGTACCCAAGTACCAACGATACGAGTTGCTGTGAAAGGAATTTCCGGTTAGCACAACTAGATACTGCAGATAAGACGAGTGTAGTTGGAAGATCTCTGTATGAATGTTTAAACATTACACCGGGTCTTAAATTTAAAACCCAACAGTCTATGGTGACAAACAAACACGTGATATACTTTGCACGACTGTACCTATCGAAATTGAATCAAGGTCATTCGACATTGATTTCATAATTTTTCCAAAAACTAAGGACAATCGCACTTGATTGGGCACTGACTTTGACTTTCAGCATCAAGCAGGGATCGTACTGGTGTTGTCACAAAGGTGCTGGTACTATGATGACCAACCTGATCAACTATACTTGTATGTACTACAACAACAGCGCAGCACGCCAGAGCTGCGCTACAATGCAATTGAATCTGTGCCAGATCAAGAGTCACCCGAGTGCTGCTAAGCCAGCCTTTCTGAAATTTTTTCATCTCCGTTACCAGAGGAAACAACTTATGAACTCCACCCAATTGATTTTGAGTGCGACTCAGGAATAAGAGGATCTACTCTAAATGAAAACTCGCAATCATACTCTGCATCGTCGATTGATGACATTTTTCAGGATGCAGTGTAAGAAGCAAAAATAAGAGGATCTACTCTAAATGAAAACTCGCAATCATACTTTGCATCGTCAATTGACGACATTTTTCAGGATGCAGTGCCAACTCTTAAACGACCTGCATCACTTCCTGATCCACGAAAGTGAAGATACCAACTTTTCAGAAAAAAGATCAGTTGTTCAGCAAAGATCGCTTTGCTGAAGACGGTCCGGCTACAAACTATGCATTGGATTACAAGTGACATCGCCAATCGCTAAGGCACCTTATCGAGTAAGTGCCCAAAGACAGTGCCTTTTGCGAGAAAAGCTAGATGACATATTGGCAAAAGGAATTATTGAAGAGTGTAATACCCCATGGGCGGCAACCGTTGTTTTAGTACCTAAGGGCCCAGATGATGTTAGAGTATGCGTTGATTATCGTCCGATAAATACATGTACCATACCAGACCGGTATCCATTATCGCGTATCGACGATTTATTGCACGCCGCCAAAGGACTTCAATATATGTCAAGCTTGGATTTACAGTCAGTTTACTGGCCGATACCTGTGCATAAAAATGATCAAGATAAGACTGGATTCATCACTCCGTTCGGAGTTTAGAAGTTTAATAGAATGCCATTCGGGTTGCGACATGCACCGTCTACTTTTCAACGTATGATGGATCGTTTCAGAATTTCGATTCCTGACGTAAATCTTTTGGTCTATTTGGACGATCTTATTATAAGCTCACCCACTTTTGAACAACACATTAAAGATGTCGCTATTATATTGTCACTCCTACGTGAATACAATTTACGTGAAAATCGCCGAAAATGTAGATTCGCTTGTGAATCTATCAAATATTTGGGACACCTAATTTATATAATAACACAAGGAATTGCACTCGATTCAGAAAAGATTGTTACGATAATTTTCACAATTGTGCATACTCCTGATGTAGTTTTCGACTCATGGTTCGATTCATTCTGCTCGCTTCGCTGCTCTAAGGTTTCCGTCGGCGGCGTGATCGATCGTCAGCTGATAAGTGAGGAGTTTGACATGTGGGTGGGATCTTGCTGCGCGATACCTCGGTAAGTTTCGGTCTTGCACTTTGGCTGTTACTGCCGAATTTTGAGCAAGAAGGTTGTTCGAATTTTGTTGAGTGGATTTCGACCTCGTGTTTGAGGGTAAGTTGAGTTTTCTATGAGGATTGAATATTCATTAAGAATATTCAATATATAGTGCTGGGAACGGAGTGAAAACCGGAGAGGTTAATGTAAAAGGGAAGGTGCAGCGGCAGCATCATCCGAGGTTAGGAGACCGGAACTTGGCACAGATCAAGACGCCCTTGACGGTTGCCCTTGCCGGGGTTTTTCGTATTCTGTCGTCCTATGACGCCTGATTAAGCCCACGAAACCACCACTCTCCAGGAACCACTTGTTAAGGGCTGCTGCCCCTTTGACATTGTGACCCCCTTTCTTCAGCCACCCCTTTGAATTGATGCTTTTTGAAGAAGCCATGCCATATTGAGGTCAGTAATATATAACTAGCAAAATTATCGGAACGACCCTCCCTTTTGTTTGCACTAAGTAGTGGGGACATTTAGTTCATAGGCTTTTAGAGTTCATCCTTTCACTTTTTTTTTATTATTATTAATGTTAAATCCCGTTTCTTTTTAAAAGAAAATGTGTTGCTTTTTTGTTCTTTGTAACTAATTAAATTCATGGATTGTATAAGGTCAGTTGTTTGTTTTCCGATCTCACCTTTAGAGTGCTGTAATTTTAGTAAATACTAGCTCATGCTCATACCCACTCCTGAGATGTTAATTTAGTAAGTTAATCATAACAAGATTGAGGCCCTGATGAATGTCCGACCAAAGCGTCAAAATATAAAGCAAATGCTTTTATTTATTCAGGCTTGCTCGTGGTATAGAGGATTTATACCCAATTTTGCTGAGGTTGCCAAACCTTCAACGGACCTTACCCAAAAGAATGTTGTTTGGAAATAGGACAAATCCCAGATTGATGCTTGGAAAGAGTTGAAGCAGCGTTTAGTAACCAGCCCAGTTTTAAAACAGGCCGATGAAACTCCGTGTTACATTATCAAAACGGACGCTAGTGCTTACGCCATTGGAGGTGTTTTAATCCAGAGGGAGGGAGCACACAAACATCCTATTGAGAACGCTAGTAGATTGCTTACATCCGCCGAGAGAAACCACTCGACGACCGAGAGAGAGGCACTCGCTATTGTTTGGGCAGTTGCTTAATTTCGCGATTATATTGAAGCTGAGGTTGTGGTGATAACAGATCATTAACCATTAAAATGGTTATTGACCTTAAAAATACCCACTAGAAGATTGGCCCGGTGGGCTTTACTGTTACAATCTTATAACCTACATGTTCGATACTAACCCGGACAAACTAAATGACTTACAGATTTTCTATCCAGTTTGATTTACCCAGCGAAATCGAAAAGGATATCAGGGAACAACAACTTAACGATATCACTTTAACCGTTATGTGACTGGGAAAAAAAAACACCTTCTTAGGACGGCAGGGGTACCTGGGTACCCACTCTATATTCATTTAGTTTTTCTGTTTTATGTGGATCTTAATTGAAACTAACTAACATGTATTTTTATAAGCACACATTAGGTCATTTATAAACTTGTGAAATATCCGAATTTGACATGTAGAGACTCGTTTATTTGTGTGCAACGCCGCGGCGCCACCATACAGTCGAGACTGGCGAGTCACTCGAATTAACTGCTTCCGGCCTAGCTCGTAGTGTCGTAGTTACAGTTCAGTTGTCTGTTTCAGTTCTTTGAATAAGCTGTAGCGTTTTCTTTTTCACAAAGAAAACCTACTGGCTTCCCTTTCAAACCTTCATAAATAACTGTAAAATACCATTTTATTTCCAAAGAAATCTGACTACCTTGGCCGCCATGTTTGTTCACCTTGATTATCGTTTCTTTGCGATCCTTCTACTTCGAGTTCTAGGGTTAGAGATCCGTTGAAAGGTGACTTCTTTAGGACATTGACATGTGTTAATGGGTTGAATAATTATTTTGCTATCTGTGCAGCATTGCCAAATTTCACCAATATTTTTACTTAAATTCCCTTATTTTCCTCATGTGCTCTTCTAATACTTTCCCTAAATTTATCTGTTATTTAACAACAATGGCAAGATTTTCATATTTCGCGGTTCATTTTCTCCTCTTTTTTATTTCCCCTTTTTGACACTATAATTTCCGTTTTTTTGACCAATTCAGAGCCCAGGTGGTAAAGGTAAAACGTTTGATAGTCCCTTTTCCATCTTGACCACTGTCCAGGGCACATCGGACGTCAGCCTGTCCCTAAACGGCTACAGCCTAGCCATGTGGCTATTCTAGTAAAGTTCTCTTATTTTGGGGTAAGAATTCCTTTAATTAATTTAAACTTATCTAACCTTTTCCTTGTTCAATTATTAGGTCCAATGTTTGAGTGATAAAGCTCAATACTTCCTTTTTTTGATCTTGCACGTGCAACGTTTAATCCTGCACGTGTGCCGATAATGGAGCCGTTAGTGACGGTGATGGCTCCTAGGTTTTAAACCGTCTGGGTTTTGGAGCCCCCTTTGCCAAAAATGGAGCCGTTAGTGACGGTGATGGCTCCTAGGTTTTAAACCGTCTGGGTTTTGGAGCCCCTTTGCCAAGAATGGAGCCGTTAGTGACGGTGATGACTCCTAGGTTTTAAACCGTCCAGCCTTACCACACATGATGCACTGATCCTCTACCTCAACTACTATGAAAGCCCTACAAACTGGCCAAGTATTTCAACCGGTAGGAGTAGATTTAAATACCAAGTGTACCTGCACTAACCTTAGGTAAGAACTAACACCATAATAAATAAATGTGCCTAATTTTAATAATTCCTGTTGGTTTTACTTTGGTTTGATCACCTAAACAATATGAACATCAATTATTGCTATGATAATTTTCTCAATTTTAATATTATAGCTACAACCTGTAAGTTAAATTGAGTGGCGCCCATTTAACGGGTCTAGCTTATATAGCTATACCAGGCTTCAACTCCTTTTTATGTAATTTTGAACCACGACCTAGCTCTCCACCTACCCAAAGCTGCCGTTCGCATAGTATGTGGCTTTGCTAACTTATACTTTTTTAAAAATACGTCACATATATATTTAACGCCCAACGTCTGGGGCCCTCGACTGAAGTGTTTTGTTGGAGTTTAAGTGAGCTTATTTGATTTTCATCTCTAGACCTGTTTGGTGATCATTCCATAAGTATTGGTTGTGCCTTATATTTTTCATTGCTCTTTGTAACGGTTTGTTGAAATTTGTTTCAAAATTGGATTTTTGCCTTTGTACATTTGATAGAATTTGTATTGATGAATTTAAGTAAGATTTTAAATTGCTTATTGAACATAGTAGTGTGATCATGGTCAGTGATTGAATCTCAACCTTTTTTTTGATTTCCGATACTATTTAATTCTGTTATTGTGACTTTATCAAATTGAAAATGATAACTTCTGACTGACTTATACAAGGACTTAGGTGAACTTGGTTTGCTCTCTCTAAATCAAATCTCTTTCATTTATCTTCAAAATAGTTTTGGTTAGGTACTGTTTTATCTAAACTTTTGTGCTCTTGTTAACTATAGACAAAATGGACCCTTTCAATTGCAATCATCTTTTGGATTATGAATTAGAATTTGAACTGAATATTCGCCGAGTTTATAGTAACCGAAATGTAAATGATAAACGTGTAATCCTTAGAAAGCTTTTGAAAAAGGAGTCTGAGAGAAATAAACCAGGATATTTAATTGATAGTGCACAGTATGAGGAGAAGTTCGATTTTAAGTTTGAGGAGAAAGGCATTACTGACTCAATACTTTCTGTTACTGGACTTATAGTAGATTTTGAAGGTACGACAACTGATTCTACCTTTTTGAGAATTAGGTCACGTTTGGCACATCTTGTTAACCGAATTAATCTTCTGAATGTACCAGCAGATAAAGATGCTGAAGATTTTAAAAATGAGTCATATGCTACCTGCCTCAAGCTTGAATCAGATGTTGAGGATAAAATTATTGATCCGGATGCAAATGCTTCTATGTGCAACAACTCAGTTTTACAACCACCTCCCATAGTCAATGTGAATCCAGTAGTTACTTGTACAGCCAATAAGCCTCCAATTTCTACTTGGGATATTAAATTTAATGGAGACCCTAAAAAAGTTTTCTACTTTATTGAAAGAGTTTCTGACTTGGCGTTATCTAGAAAATTCTCAAATCAAGATCTCTTTGATTCAGCTGTGGAGCTATTTGTTGGTGATGCATTTGTGTGGTTTCGAAGTATAAAAAATAATGTTCATGACTGGGATAGTTTGGTGTCTTTGTTAAAAAAGGATTTTCTTTCTCCCTATATGGATGATAAAATTTGGGGGCAAATACGTAATCGAAAACAGAAGCGTGGTGAATCATTTATTATTTTTGTTGCTCAATTAAATAATCTATTTAATCGTTTGACTCAAATTCCTGCTGAAAGTACCAAAATCAAATATCTAAAAAAGAATCTTCTTCCAGAGTACATAACTCAATTAGCACTTCAACAGATTAATACCATTGATGAACTAATTGCTCTTGGTAAAAAATTAGAAGAGGCAAATTCTCTAAATAAGAAGGAAATGTCACGTATGTGTCCTTTGAGTCATTTCCATAATCATGATAATGATAAAATCAATCACTCAAATAATAGTAAAGGTATCGCTGATTTTCATTCTGTTTCTGAGCCCAAATCAAGTTTTTCTGGACCCCAAAATAGTAAGCTTTCTGCAGATAAGAAGAGACAACCAATTAAATGTTTAAATGTGGACCAAACCATAGATATACTGCTTGTACTGAGAAACGAAAAAGGTTTTGTTATCGTTGTGGCAAGCCTGGAGTTATTGTTTCTTCTTGTCCTGATTGCACAAAAAACGCAAAACCCTAGTGTTTCGTGGTGGACGTAACCCTAGATTAGCAAAAGCACAATCCACCCTATCTTCTAAAATTCCTTCTGGAGCACCTTTGTGTAGGTTTCTCAAATCTGACTGGGAAAAGTGGCTCTCTATAGTGTCTGATTTTTATAGGGTAAATATCCCTATTAAATATGAAACCTTACCTTTATTTATTAATGTACCTTTGGACAATCGTCCATATATTAATATTAATATTTTTAATAATGACTTTGTGGCTTTATTGGATTCAGGAGCGAATTCTTCAGTAATTGGGAATAATGGGGTGAAAATTTTGGAAATGTTTAATATTAAAATTAATTCAGCTTCTGATTTTATTGTAAGTACAGCTGATGGTACTTGTACTGAAGTGACTGGCATAGTAGATCTACCGATATCAATTGGAGACACATTTGGAGTATTGAAATTTTTAATAGTTCCTTCCATTACTCATGATTTTATTTTAGGTGCAGATTTTGCGAAACAATTCAATTTAATCATGGACTTTGAAAATAACAACTGGTCAATTTCCAGAAATAATGCTAAAATTTCAGTTATCTCAAATTCGAAAAATGCTTTTAATTTTGAACTTAAATCAATTGATAATCTTTTAGAACATGACAGAAAAAGAGCTCAGTTAATTATTGATTCCTTTAAAAAAATTGATAGTAAAAATCGACTAGGTAGAACTAATAAGTTAACCTTGAGTATTGATACTGGTGATGCCAAGCCTTTTAAATGCAAACCATTTTTAATGTCTCCTTATATGCAAAAACTTATGAATGATGAGCTAGATTCTATGCTGAAATTAGGTGTCATAGAAAGTTCTAAGAGTCCTCGGTGTTCTCCAACCTTTTTAGTTAAAAAGAAAAACGGTGAGTATAGGTTTGTGTATGACGGTAGGCGATGCCTCACATTGATAGAATTTTGAGCAACTTGAGAGGTGCAAAGTACATTTCCTCAATTGATCTCCGAAAAGCCTTTTGGCAAATTCCGTTAGATGAACAATCAAAAGAAAAAACTGCTTTTTCTATAATTGGACGTGGTCAATTCCAGTTTACGGTTATGCCATTTGGGCTTTGTAATTCAGCTCAAACTCAACAACGTTTAGTAGAATCTATTTTCGGTCCTGAATTTGAGCCACATATTTTTACTTATCTTGACGATATTTTAGTATGTAGTCTTACCTTGGAACATCATTTAGACCTTTTAAATACCGTGAAAGATAAATTGAGGGATGCTAACCTAACAGTTAATTTAGAAAAGTGCTGCTTTTTTAAGACTTCATTAAGGTATTTGGGTTTTATTGTGGGAAACAACTCCTTGTCTACTGATCCAGAAAAGGTTGAGGCGATGGTTAATTATCCAAGACCAACGACCACAACAGAGATCAAGCGTTTTGTAGGAATGTGTTCTTGGTATAGAAGATTTATTCACAATTTTTCATCTCTTGTCAGTCCATTAAATGATCTTCTGAAAGGTAAAAAGAAGAAACAGCCAATTGAATGGAATGAATTTGCTGAGGCTGCTTTCATTAAAATTAAAGAACTTTTGTTATCTAGTCCCATATTTGCTCAACCTGATTTCTCTCAACATTTTTATGTTCAGTGTGATAGTTCTGATTATGGCATTGGAGGTGCTCTAACCCAGATTCTTCAAGGAGAAGAAAAGGTTATTGCATATGGAACGAGAGTGTCTTGCTGTTGTTTTCTGCATAGACAAATTTAGACCATATATTGAAGGTTGTTGTCGGTTTACTGTCATTACAGATCACCATTCTCTTCTTTGGTTGAATAATCTCAAGAATCCTGCTGGTCGTTTAGCCAGATGGGCTGTCAAACTTCGCCAACACAATTTTGACTTAATTCATAGAAAGGGATCTCAGAATGTTTTAGCAGATGCCTTGAGTCGAATTCCTGTACCTATTTTAGAGGACGATATCAATGAGGAAGATAGGCCTTCTTTTACTGAGATTTCTGCATCAGTTTTGACTATGGATATAAACTCTAAAACATCTGATAAATGGTATATCTCTTTGAAAACAAAGATTTTAGAGCATCCAGAGGATTATCCTCAGTGGAAAGTAGTGGATGAAAAGATTTATAAGGTAGTATTTTCTAGATTCTGACCACATGGAATAGACAATGATTGGAAATTAGTAGTACCTAAAGACCAACGGCAGACAGTAATTGATTCATGTCATAGCCCTCCTACTTGCTCCCATTTAGGGTTTAGAAAAACTTTATTTCGTTTGCAAGATTTTTATTATTGGCCACAGATGCGAATGGATGTGTTACGTTTTGTGAGAAAATGCTTGGTATGTGGTGCACAAAAACATTCAAATCAAGGAAGAATGGGTCTTATGGGAAAATCTAAAACTGTTCAAAGTCCTTTTGAGAGTATTGCCATTGATCTAATGAATCCCTTTCCTCGTTCAAAGAAAGGTAATAAATGGCTTCTGGTTATTCAAGACTGGTTTACTAAATATTCCCTTATTTTTCCACTCAGGGATAGTAATGCACCCAAAATAATTAATCTTTTGGAAGATAGAGTTTTTCTAGAATATGGAGTTCCCAAGTTAATCTTCTGTGATAATGGACCTCAATTTATTAGTGCAAATTTTGAGAGACTTTGTGAACGATATAAGGTTAGGATATCTTACAGCCCTGTGTATGCAGCCCAATGTAACTTTGTGGAGCGCAATAATAAAACCATTGGTACTGCTATTCGAAGTTATATAAATAATCATAATGATTGGGATTTATATGTTCCTCAAATTAGGCAGGCTTTGAATACTGCTGTTCATGATGTTACAGGTTTTGCACCCTCATATTTAAATTTTGGTCGATATGTTCCTTTGTGTGGTGACTATTATCAAGAAAAGCTTGATACTGATTTTGAAATTATTCCTGGTGATAGAGGGACATATGCTGAAGGATTTGTGGAATTTAGAGATTTATTCAAGGAAGTACGTGAAAGACTGAAATCAGCCTATGATAAGAACTTGCGTTCTTATAATCTCCGCAAGAGGGATGTCAGATTTAATGTAGGAGATAAAGTTTGGAGACGTAATAAAGTTTTGTCAAATGCAGTGAATAAATTCTCTTCCAAGTTAGCTCCTAAATTTACCCTCTCTATTGTTCACAAGAAATTGTCGCCTGTAGTTTATCTTTTAAAGAACTTGGATGGGACAAATGCCGGAAAATGGCACATCAAAGATTTAAAAAAATATTTTGGTTCTTCGGAAGATTTAGGTGACAATGTGGACAATGCTAGTGAAACATAAACCTTCATGTTTCCTTTATGTATCTTCCCTTACCTCTATATTACCTCTTACCTCTTATTACCTGTTACCTTGGTTGGTAACCTTACCTTAAATAAATACCTCAACCTTAATGGTTAACTTACCTTTTGTACCTTACCTTTGTTAAGTAAATTATTCTCTCTTGGTACTTATATTAATGAGTATCTCTTACCTCGATTAGTTGCATCTATTTCAACTAATCATGTTTTACCTCAAATCTCTCTTTCCTCGATTGGTTGTATTATTTTCAACTAATCATTGTTGTCTGATATTGAGGACAGTTTAGTAGTGGTGCTTATGGCATACTACTCAATTTTTGCCTTTTAATTTCCTGCCTTGATAAGCAGTGAAATTTATGTGTTGATTTCAGAGTGCACCTGAAACAACGATTTATCCGATTTTCCGAGATTTGTTTCTCTTGTGACTTACTTATATGTTGGTAAAACAATTCTTATGTTGTATTTTTGAGTCTGTGACAAGATTTTGAACTTGAGTTGCTCAGTTCCAGACTTTTGTTAGGGAGACAATTACCAACATATATACGTTTTAAATGAATATGCTTCATTGATTTTAGATATATTCTTGACGATTAGTTAGTGTGAACTGAATAGTTTTTTTTACCTTCTAAAAGTTTTTAGAGTGGGTTTTATTTATTTATAGAAATTTTGAATTTTTATTTTGGCTAATGTGATTATAGCATCGAGTACCTACCGACTTTGACCTTTTTCTCAATATTGACCTACCGATAGAGACAACTCCTTAATATGACTTCTGTTTCAGACGTTTGATACGCGAAAGTTATCAATTGTTATTTAATCACATTGCCTAATCACACTGTTTAATCAAACTGTGGTATACTGTATGTAGTTATATGTGTTTACATTTGCAGTTTTGATTTGATTTTTATTTAATTAGTGAAACTTATCTATAAGTACTAAATACCTATTTATTTGCCCATTTGTAGAAAGTGCTTTATTATGTAAGCAAATCTAAGTGCCACAAGGATTTTGATCCAGTATTGTAAGTTAATTTTAAGTGTATTTTTATGATTGTAATGTAGAATAATTCTGTTTTTTTTTATAATTACTTAATTAAGCTTTATTAACCTTGGCCAGTTTTTTTAATTTTCTTTAAAAAAGGTCAACTGACGTCAACCTTTTTTCTTTCGGAGAGAGGCAGTGTAGCGTTTTCTTTTTCACAAAGAAAACCTACTGGCTTCCCTTTCAAACTTTCATAAATAACTGTAAAATACCATTTTATTTCCAAAGAAATCTGACTACCTTGGCCGCCATGTTTGTTCACCTTGATTATCGTTTCTTTGCGATCCTTCTACTTCGAGTTCTAGGGTTAGAGATCCGTTGAAAGGTGACTTCTTTAGGACATTGACATGTGTCAATGGGTTGAATAATTATTTTGCTATCTGTCCAGCATTGCCAAATTTCACCAATATTTTTACTTAAATTCCCTTATTTTCTTCATGTGCTCTTCTAATACTTTCCCTAAATTTATCTGTTATTTAACAACAATGGCAAGATTTTCATATTTCGCGGTTCATTTTCTCCTCTTTTTTATTTCCCCTTTTTGACACTATAATTTCCGTTTTTTTTGACCAATTCAGAGCCCAGGTGGTAAAGGTAAAACGTTTGATAGTCCCTTTTCCATCTTGACCACTGTCCAGGGCACATCGGACGTCAGCCTGTCCCTAAACGGCTACAGCCTAGCCATGTGGCTATTCTAGTAAAGTTCTCTTATTTTGGGGTAAGAATTCCTTTAATTAATTTAAACTTATCTAACCTTTTCCTTGTTCAATTATTAGGTCCAATGTTTGAGTGATAAAGCTCAATACTTCCTTTTTTTGATCTTGCACGTGCAACGTTTCATCCTGCACGTGTGCCGATAATGGAGCCGTTAGTGACGGTGATGGCTCCTAGGTTTTAAACCGTCTGGGTTTTGGAGCCCCCTTTGCCAAAAATGGAGCCGTTAGTGACGGTGATGGCTCCTAGGTTTTAAACCGTCTGGGTTTTGGAGCCCCTTTGCCAAGAATGGAGCCGTTAGTGACGGTGATGACTCCTAGGTTTTAAACCGTCCAGCCTTACCACACATGATGCACTGATCCTCTACCTCAACTACTATGAAAGCCCTACAAACAGGCCAAGTATTTCAACCGGTAGGAGTAGATTTAAATACCAAGTGTACCTGCACTAACCTTAGGTAAGAACTAACACCATAATAAATAAATGTGCCTAATTTTAATAATTCCTGTTGGTTTTACTTTGGTTTGATCACCTAAACAATATGAACATCAATTATTGCTATGATAATTTTCTCAATTTTAATATTATAGCTACAACCTGTAAGTTAAATTGAGTGGCGCCCATTTAACGGGTCTAGCTTATATAGCTATCCTAGGCTTCAACTCCTTTTTATGTAATTTTGAACCACGACCTAGCTCTCCACCTACCCAAAGCTGCCGTTCTCATAGTATGTGGCTTTGCTAACTTATACTTTTTTAAAAATACGTCACAAAGCAAGTGTAGGTAGTTTAGCTTGTTTGTATTTATTGTTTTGGAATGGCTAGTAGTGAGGTGGATATAAGTCAAGGCGTTATTGCAAAGTCAAAATGGCGAAGAACAAGGTATATGCAAACATTTTTTGGTGTGTAAATCATAAAATGTGTCGTTATAATAATTTGTTTACTTATGCGTAGCTAAATGTGCACGAAATACTAATAATAGTAATAATAATGTCAATCTATTATTGCAGACTGACTTCTGCAGAATTACGGGAAGCAACAGAAAACTCATCTGATGAAGAGCCATTTATTGCTTCCGATGATGATGAATATGTTCCGTTATCAGAAGACGAATCTGAGGATTCTGATATGGAAAAGGAGCTTGTAGTTGTGAAAGAAGATTTTGAATCCGACGATGACGTTGAAGAGGAAGAAGTGCTTACACAAACATCTTGGGTTGACAAGGATATCACTCGTTGGAGTGATACATCAACAGACAAATGCAAACAATCAGTCGTAATATTCTGCACGAAAAAGGTGGCGCGCCATCTTTCAGTCGTTTATACACGGGCCGAGAATTACTCAAGCCTATTATATCTCCAGAAATGTGTACTTTAATTCTAAAGTATACTAACCAAAAAGGTAAAAATGTCGCAGAAGAATATAATCGAAATTTACCAGAAAAATATCCACCTGCCAAAACACCAACCCCGAAAGTATTTGTTCCATTTACTGAAATAGCATTAGATGCATTCTTAGGAATTCTTATCGCTGCTGGAGTACACATGTCTAATAGAGAACACGTATCTGAGTTGTGGACGCCACAATCCTTACCAATTTTTCGTGCGGCCATATCCCTCTATAGGTTTAAGATGTTACTAAGGTTCATTCGCTTCGATGATCAGAACACAAGAGCAGAACGTGCCAAAACGGATAAGGCTGCCCCAATAAGAGACATTTGGACTATGCTAAATTCAAACTTGGCAAAGAACTACAAACCAAAATCATGTATTACTGTTGACGAACAATTGTTTATTTACAGAGGACATACTAAGTTTACCCAGTACATTCCATAAAAACCAGCAAAATACGGTATAAAAACTTTTTGGGCATGCGATGCAACCAATGCTTATCCGTTACAAGGTCAACTATATGCTAGAAAACCACCAGGGGGGGAACGTCAAGTGAACATCGGTGAGCGAACATTTCTAGATTTAGTGGCAAATTATAAGGGATCGGGAAGAAATATAACAGACAATTTTTTCACAAGTCTGCATCTGTCCCGTACGTTGAGTTCATGGAAGATGACTTTGGTAGGTACTGTTAGAAAAATCAAAGCATTTTTACCTCCTACTATGCAGGCATCTAAAGACAGACCTATAAACTCAACAATTTTTGCATTCAAAGAAGATGCAACACTATGTTCCAACGTTCCGAAACAGAACAAATCTGTAATTCTTTTATCAACGATGCACACAATAGCTCAAGTTGATGATACCACAGTTGCGAAGCCTGAAATAATAAAATATTATAATCAAACAAAAGGAGGTGTTGATACCATGGATAAGATGCTAGGGGTGTACACAGTGAAACGTAGAACAAATCGTTGGACTTCTTCTTATTGTATTTACAAGCAGCACAATCCAACTTTTAACGCAACCGATCAGCGTCGAAGATTTCTAAAAGATCTTGCTAGTGACCTATGCCTGCCCGCTGTACAAAAGCAATCGTCTATTCCAAAAGTTGTTGGTAATTATTTCACGTCAGTCGGTAGAAATGTTTCTTGGTTGGCAACTAATTGAGGTTTTTGACACTTCAGCCAGAAAACCACCAAGACGTGATGCTTCTGGACGCATTATAGTTGTTGGTAAATGTCACATTTGTCGAGAGTTAAACCGTAAACAAAGGAAGACCCGTAAAGGATGTAAGTCATGTTGCAAACCAATTTGAAATGAACACTCCATAGATGAAAGTTTATGTCATAAATGTAATCAAAAGTAAACAATTATAATTTCTTGTTACTGTTGCATATTACATACAATAAAAAGACATAGACATATTTTGCATTGTTATTTTTGCTATAAAATATATATACATAGTAGCATTGGAAACTGATTAGGGTACCAGGTTACCCAAACCGTCCTTTATGGGTAAAAAAAACTCTGAATATTATTTTTATTGAAAAAAATAGAAGGGTAATTCAAATTGCAATATTGTGTAGCAAACACCTTGATTATAAATGTCACAAAACCACAAAAAAACGTTAAATTATACAAAAAAAATATCCACATCTGTGAGTGGGTACCGGGGGACCCATAAAAGGTTAAAAGAAATCAAATCTCTAGCAGATTTTGAGTCTGACGAAAGTAACAAAAATGGATTGATCGAGGGTATTTTCTATACAAAGGGGTCCTTTATCGGTACACTGAAGATCAAGAGGACGATAATGCCAGATAATTGGTACCTAAAGACGAAATAAAGAATATATTGTATGCATACCATGACAGTCCCACAGCTGGACATTACGGAATTGACAAACCAACATACCAGATAGCTTGACGCTATTTCTGGGACAAAATGCGCCAAAACATTGCAAAACACGTACGCGCTTGCGACCAATGTCAGCTTTACAAAATTAATAATCGAAACCCGCAAGGTTTACTTCAACTAATACTGTTAATCACCATTTTGAGGTATCGGCCGTGGACCTGTTTCGACCTTTACCTGCAACAGCTACTGGAAACCGATGGATTTTAATAGTGGAGGATACCGCTAGTCGTTCGGTGGAACTA
This sequence comes from Taphrorychus bicolor, assembly GCA_951812265.1. Lineage (NCBI taxonomy): Eukaryota > Metazoa > Arthropoda > Insecta > Coleoptera > Curculionidae > Taphrorychus > Taphrorychus bicolor. The sequence continues at coordinate 3,630,178 of OX638307.1, read as the reverse complement.
TTCCCACTGGTTGAAGCTACGGCTGAAATGTGTGAAAAGTCCTGTTGGACGAAGTATTTCTTCGTTTCGGATTGCCGAGAAGACTTATTAGTGATAATGGTACACAATTTATACAGCGTGTCCGGAAATGTCGCGCAAATATTTCGAGGAGTGATTCTAGAGTAAAAAGTTAAGATTTTGAAAATATATTTTCTTTAATATTTTTTTTTGTTTCTTATTTGATCAATTTGAAATTTGGCTAATTATTCATATTGATGCGCATAAACGCACGAAATTTGATGTTCATCCCTCAAACCTAAAGGGCTGGAACCGCCCTTGTCATGTACTTAATAACTAGAAACTTTTTTGCTTTTGACTTTTTGTTAATTTCAATCACACAAGATAAAAGACCACTCACAATCACGCAACAAAGGTTTACTTGTTGCACCTTCGTAAATTGAACCGTTTTCGAGGAAAACGACTTTAAAGTTTGTCTTGCACAGCATGCATGACAACTGATTTATTTTATTTTCAACATTTTAACGAAGTGTCCTTGAGAATAATTGCTATACAGTTTCGTGCATCTAAAAAAAATCAAATCAAATTATTTATTTTTTAATCAAAAACGAAGAATCTAAATAATTAATTGGGCACCGACACGCAATAACTTACAACTCATAATTTAATATTAATGACAGCTTTCACTTTTTATAATAGATTTTCGAATTGCCGTCCGTCTTCCTCAATGCATAAATTATGTTTTCTCAAAAAATTACGATGAACTCGAAAAAAAAATCCCTCCTTTTGTGCAATTGCATCACAATTAACGACAATTGCTCTCTCACCTCTTCCGCGCTGTTTACTGGCGTCTGATACACTAAGGATTTTAAATGGCCCCAAAAAAAAAGTCCATTGGGTTTAAGTCTGGGGATCTGGGAGCCCACTATACATACTCATCGCGTCCTATCCACCTGTTAGGAAACGTTTCGTTTAAGAATCTCCTTACAGCTAGGCCATAATGTGGAGGAGCTCCATCTTGTAACAACCACATTGAATTTCTCACGTGAAGGGGTACATTTTTCAGCAGAACAGGCAACTGATTTTTTAAGAAAACTAAGTATGTTTCACTATTGAGTCTAGTTGGCAAGAAATATGGCCCGATTAAATGATCTCCTACTATGCCAGCCCACACGTTAACGGAAAATTTGTTTTGAAAATTACGTTTCACTGTCGCATAAGGATTTTCTTCAGCCCAATAATGTTCATTATGTAGATTTATTACGCCATCGTGTCCAAATCCAGCTTCATCCGTAAAGAGCGCATTTCCTAAAACTTTTCATCGCCGTTGTGAAGGTTCAGGATCCTATTACATATGCGCACTTGTGCCATAGGATCTTCAGGACTCAATGCATGAACTTTTCGGTAATGGTAGGGATGAAGGAGTTTGTTCTTGTAATACCTCGTGCACTGAACTTTTTGGAATATTGTCCAATTGAGTACCAATTCTTCTTACACTAAGGGTAGGGTTATTCTCAACGGATTCTAATATGCGTTGTTCAACTTGAGGCGTTCTAGTTCGTCTCTGTCGACCTACGTCATAAAGGTTCAGCTTAAAAGATCCGAATTCTCTTAGCCTGGTGTGGATAGTACCAAATAGTCGTGACTGCGGAATTCTTCTATTTGGGATTGCTTCACCATAAAAACGTTTTGCTGCTGACGCATTGCCACCAGCTACACCATAATAATAGTGCATATCGCGTGTAATTAATTGTTAGAATATGTATTATTATCCATTTTACTGAGTAATTAGCATTAAATTCACCAACTGGATTTATTTAAAACAAGTTATTAATAATCTGTCCAAAATGTTTCCATATTATTACTTCTGTTCCCATAGAAACGTCTCATATTTTGTTCTCAAGGCACACTTCGTTAAATTGGTGAAAATAGAATAAATCAGTTGTCGTGCATGCTCTGCAAGACAAACTTTAAAGTCGCTTTTCTCGAAAACGGCTCAATTTACGAAGGTGCAACAAGTAAACCTTTTTTGCGTGTTTTTGAGTGGTCTTTTATCCTGTGTGATTGAAATTAGCAAAAAGTCAAAAGCAAAAAAGTTTTAGTTATCAAGTACATGACAAAGGCGGTTCCAGCCCTTTAAGTTTGAGAATGTCAAATTTTGTACGTTTATGCACATGAACAAGAGTAATTAGCGTGCCAAGTTTCAAATTGATCGGTTAAGAAACAAAAAAATATTAAAACAAAATGTTTCAAAAATCTTAACTTTAAAGTGCTCTAGATTCTTTATCTTTGAGTTTTCGAAAAAATGTTAAAGGAACTTGTGACCTTTATTTTTACTCTAGAATCACTCATCGAAATATTTGCGCGACATTTCCGGACACCCTGTATTTGCTATAATGCAGCAACTTACTTATTGTTTAAGAATCCATCACACCATGCACCATCCTTTGTACCATGATGAATCAAATATAGTGGAACGAAAAAACCGAAACTTGAAGACTCAACTTGGCATCTTGGTCAAAAACAGCCGTGACACATGGGAGGAACAACTTCCTGCTATCAGATTCGCTATGAAATCTGCTAGGTGTAACAGTGCCTCATCTTTGCGAGAGAAATGCGGACTGTTCAGGTTGTGACCGATGATTTGAGTTCCATTCTCCAGAACATAAACTTCCTTGAAGAAATAACTCCTAAGCTACAGCAGATGAAACCTGCAGTTAGCTAAAGAAGTAACTGATAAAACCCAAGATGCTAACCAGAGAGGTGTTAATTTGCACCGCCGACCTCATGTGACTTATAAAATTGAGATCGTATGTGAGTATAGTGTCACTTTCTGAACAATGCTTCTAGGGGATTTGCCTCTAAGTTGGTACCCCGCCGGGATGACCCATACTTATTTTGCGTCAACGAGGACCAGCCAGTTTATCAAGTGGCTAATCCAAATAACCCTACCACTCCTGTGGGAGTTCAGGCATACCGCCATTTGTGGGAAAATTTCAGGAAACACTTACTCCTTTGAGACCAATCAGGTGGCGAGGTCGACCCCGAAAGACGACGGAGACTTTCATGAACCTTACTGCACCCCCTACCGGTACAGCTAAGGGGTATCTTAGAAAATCTGCTTCCTCATCTGGAAGACTTCGAAAGCAGAGGGAGAGATTGTAATCCCTTAAGGCCCCCACAGACTCTCAGTTTTTTAGCACAGGCTGACTGTGCAAACCTAGTTTGTGCAGGCTTATCGGCACGTGTGTGGGAACTTCCGACCGACTGCGCAGGCTGCTCGTCTGAACGAAATCAAACCTTGCTTGAAATTAGCCTGCGCAAACTTACAAGCCTGAGCGTGTGTGTGCTTGTTCAGTTAATTTGTTCAGTCTATTTTTATTGAGTACAGTCATAAAATGTCGAACTTAAATAAGCAGTTTTTATGTGAATTTATTGAATTATACAAAAGCTTACCGTGTTTATGGAAAATAAAAAGTAACGAATACAGTGACAGAAATAAAAAAACCGCAGCTTATGAAGTATTGATTGAAAAACTAAAGAAGATTGATACCGAAGCAAATAGGGAAACAGTAGTCAATAAGATTAATAATTTAAGAAGTTCATTTAGGAAATAATTAAAGAAAGTCTTGAAGAGTAAAGTAAGTGGGGCCGGTTCAGAAGACATTTATGCTCCAAACCTGTGGTTTTACGAATTGCTGGTCTTTTTACGCGATCAGGAGACACCACATGCCTCAACCAGTAGCCTAGACGAGGAGGAACATGGAGTAAAGTTAATAGGATATAGAAACACTATATAGGAATATGTACGATATTATTATTTTTTATTAAATGTATTGGCCTTGCCAGTTAATCGCACCACTGTTGTTAAAATAATGAACAAATACATCACGTACAAGCTTTGCATCTCTTGCCAAATTTCTATTGTGACCAGCTTGTAGGTCATTCATTATTCCACAGCTGACAACATCTAGATCCTCAGCTAGAATATACGCGTTGGAGGTTTTTCTTAAAAAATTATGCAAAACGCAACAGCCTAGTACAACAGAAATAATATTAAAATAATACCCCCAGACAATATAGGTACGAAATCTCGGCCATTTGTCTGTGGGAAGTGACAATATTGCAGAAAACTGGTTTTTGGATCGCTTCACAATCATCTCGCATGCCCTAGTGGAAGCACCCGCCGTCGTCAGATGGCGCCACTTACGTACAACAGAAATAATGTTATTCTAAACCTCGCTGCCAGTATTCCAAAGACGTTCTCTATGATCATCCTTGCCCTGGATAATCTATAACTGAATAGATGGGTTAAGTGAGGAATCTGTGATTCGATTTCGCCCTCTGCAGTTCGCTTTTTACTGGGTTTATTGTTTTTTTTTTAGATTTACTGTATGATTGAATTGCAATAAAGTCATTATTATTATTATTATTATTATTATTATTATTATTATTATTATTATTATTATTAATATTCTGGTTTCATTGGTTAAGTTTCTTTGGCTGAACGGTTTTAAAAAAATCAGTTCTTAAAGCGAAAGCTTCATCACCAACAAATAAGTAAGGTAACTTATCGTCACTATTAATCACTTTTTCTGGGTTCGGTATTTTTAATTCTTTGTCAATTAGTTTTTCATAAAAGCGCGTATATTCCAAAACACCCCCATCGGAAATCCGTCCATTTGTAATCAACAAACAAAGTTGCGGTTGATTGGGGTTGAATTAAAAGACAACGCACTCGTTCATAATTAAAGTCAATCTAACTTTATTGTGGGTTTTCCGTTAAACTACAGTTAAAATGAATAAGCAATTATAATTAATAGCACCATCAGCAATATAGCTGGTTAGTTACAAATAATAATTATTGGACTCGAGTTCAATGAATCGAGGTAAAGCTGAGTCATATTAAGGCATATTCCATGTCAACTAATAAGCTGACAATATAGCTTAATTTATAATAAATACATTGATGTGTAAATTAATGTGAATGACCCAATATTTCCATCACACATTAATTCCGAAATCTGCCATTACAAATTCGTAGTTCGCATTTGCAATTGCCATTAAAACCATGCTGTGTGTTCCTTTGTAATTAAAAAAATATGATCCACTACCAGGAGGAGGCTAACGTGCTTCCCATCAACTGCTCTCAAACAGCGTGGAAAATTCCATCTCTGTTCAAACTGTTTTGCTATGGCTTTCCAGTCTTCTTCAGATTGTGGAAACTAAAAACAAAAATATATGACTTTTTATTTATAAAAAAAATAATATTCAATTTTTTTTTCAGAGCCCATTAGATATCCAAAGTTCTGAGGTGCACGAGCCCAAGGAGCATGGTTTCGATTTTACAGGAGACTCCGAAATTTTTACTCGCCCTACTAGCTCAGCCAGTAACACGACTCCAAGCACCTCGAAAAAAAAAGACAAGACCCAACCGACATATTATTGTCAAAAGCTTGTGCACAATTGGAAAAAAGGAGGACCAATTTGATACAACAGGCAAAACTATAGCCTCAAAAGTAAGACGCTTGTCAAATGAACAGCGAATATTTGCTGAGAAGCTCATTAATGATGTGCTGTTTGAAGCGGAACTGGGTTGTTTACATCGAAATTATAAATTGGTGCAAGAACCTACAGCTCCAAATTCGCATGATATGCAACCTCCTCATCAACTGCATGTTATGCAACCCCTCCAACAACTGCATGTTAGGCAGCAACCAGAAGATCCAGAATGTATAAATATTAATGACCAAACTTTAACTACTTTTGTGAGTGGCTTTAATCCCCAGTATAACTATAACTAACAATAAAATTTTATTTATTTGAATTTTGGGAATAAAATGTTACGTACCTTCATGAAATCTTTTTTCAATATTTTGAATATTGCACGGCATATTTCTGGTATTATCTGTCCCAATGCCTGAGGTGATATTATTGTTGAAAACTTTAAATCTTCATATGTTCGACCAGTTGCAAGAAATCTGAGAGTTGCTACTAATCGCTCATGGCATGAAATTGATTGCCGCATACAGTACATAGTTTATTACAGGTATCTTGTTTCTGTATTGAAGGAGAAATCAATTTCTATAGTTTCAAGTAAGTTTCCTCGTCCATTCTTAGGTAGTTAAACCAATCCTGTTTTTCAAGTTTCAAATCAACAAGCAAATTGACGTGGGAGTAATTATTCCTTTTGAGTAGCCAATCTTTGGTCCATTTGCTTCTATTAATTAACCGGTGTTTTTTCTCCTTTTTCTTTATTGCACAGGCGGGCACAATACAATACAGAACTGTATCTCGGGAAGCCATTTTCACTATAGAATAAACATGCGAAAACTCGTTGGTGCGAATTTACTCAGTTGACGGTAGACAGAACTGTGCTATAAAACTGCGTATGTGTGTGACGGGCTGCAGTACAGGTTAAACTGCGCAGATTGGCCTGCACTGTCAGCCTGTGCTAAAAAACTGAGCGTCTGTAGGGGCCTTTACATGTGACAGAAACCATTAATCTTCTTCATTTATTGGCCTCACTAGAAAAAAAAGTTGGCCACACACGTCCTAGGTATTAGAGAGCATTTGACTGAACATCTGACTGAGGAGTCTCACACTGAGCTATCTTACAACCTTTGAATTTTGTCAATCTTGACTTTAAACAATGTAGCTTATCACATTATGTGGATATGACAAACAATTTTTCTTTTTTTTTGTCTCACCACCTTGGGTATTTAATCAGCAGTAGTTGGAGGTGCTTCACTCGGATCCGTCTCACAACTTCCGAATTCTGAGAATCTTTAAACATTTTTAAAGTGTTACACCCTGATGGGTACAGAATGCAGCTTTATCATGTCCATATTACAGAAATCATTATTCTTCCTTTCTTTCTTGGCTTCATTACCGATGGTATTAGCCAGCATTAAGCTGATAGGGCGCTTTACTCTTAGCAGTCTCCTTCCGTCTGACAATCTCTGAATTTTGCGAATTTTTACCTTAGGTAATGTTAGAGTAATACACTCTTCCCAAACGAAGTACAAGCGTCGTTTCATCAGATCCTTTGACTGCCAGAACACCATTCGCCTATAAACCATCCATTTCGTAATATATATCGTTCCAAAAATACCATACAAAAACGAGGACGGAAACCTCCCAAAGCACAATGTTGCCAAGTGTGTGGCAAAACCCTCTTCCATGAATACTGAATGAAGGAGTCAAGCACTAATACAATAACTTTCAGTTTATTGTTAGATTGACTTCCTTCTGACATTGAATATTTATTGAAAATTTATCATTTTAAAATGTGAAATTCAAAATTTTTTTAGGTAAATCAGAAGCCTTTTTGGACTATATACGAATTAAAATTCTCGTGTTAAAATATTCAAAATGAACAGAAGAACTGCCATACGAAATTTAGAATTAATTACTGCTCTAGTAAGTAACTTACCTAAAACACTTTTTTATGTTATTCCTTCAGTAAGTACCATATATGTTGCAGGAGTCTATGAGTTTTTGGCCTTTTCTACCGTCACAATGGGGCTTATATTCAAGGATTAGGAGGAGGTTTTGTTGCAGAAGGATTCATGGTCACTGGCCTGGTAATAAGCAGTTCTCCACTGCTGTCTCCAGATATAACTGTACTGAATATTCTCGACATTAAAGTTTATGCACTACTGTTGAATTTTACAGAATATCATCGCACGAGGCAAGAAAATTACTCTGATGGCGACCCTGATAACAGCGTTTCTAACCAACTTTTTAACAATCATCGGCAAGAGCTTATGGGTTTTTATTTTAGCCGGGATTCTGTTCAGCCTGACCCATCATACGAAACGAAAAGGACTTAAAAAACTTGGAACCTAGAGGATGACTGTTGCTGAATTTTGCCATCTTAGGCGGGTCTAGATATGTTCTTGGACCGATAATCGGGCATATTTGTTGATAAGATCACCAAATTTTCTTGCAATTGTAGCAGCGCTTTTAGTTCTGCTCTGTATAATCCTACTGGTTGCCGTTAACACTGATGACGATGCGGTCTATCCACGTCTGACCAACAGCGACTTGAAGTCTTTTAATAATAACGAGAATTCCTCTCTGTTCGGTAAACTTGAAAGATTATTTTTTGAAGACTTTCAAAGACTACAACAGTGCAACTTGAAGCTTAATTGGGATGTGTCTGCACTAAAATTTCTATTTGCCTCAAGTATGTCGATATTCTTCTGCCAATTCCGGCATCTTTTAACTCTCAACTGTAATATCTTGAGCGTGGTAACAGGAGACTACACTATCAGCTATTTTCATAGCTTAGTATAGGCTTTAAGTTGGTATCTGAGCCAAGCAAAATCACGCCTAACACATCGGTTCCCATTAAAACTACTCACCGAGGCCTACATTCTTTCTCATGGCAGCATTCTCAGTATTAATATGTTCTGCTCCGTGCTATCGACTCTCCATGCTACTTGCAATTCCTTTTGTGCTTCTAAGGAGTTTTATCACGTAGTGACATATTTTCGGAAAGGGCGAATAAGGCTTTGGAACAATTAGAAAAGTCGGCCGAGGTGCTGGCAAGTCTTGCCATGCCTTTGTTGCTTGGTGTGACTTGCAAGAAAATTGGAATCGTGAGTGTTTTACAGTTACATGAGGGTACAAAGTTTGAGGCTCAGGAAGACGGTGATTGTAACTATGGGATAAATTCAAAAATGGACTAAGTGTATCTGTTACAAAATTGTAGAGCTTATAACGTTTGTCTTACTAATAAATTGTCAGCGTAAATGTTGGTTTCTATATGCGTAAATATGCTATATTTTATTTTTATTACAGTTATTTTACGATTTTTAGGAATACTGTGAAGTTCTAGAGGTGGAAGAAGGGCCCTCATCGGCAAGGCAGTCCACCCAATCTCCCCAGAGATCTGGAAAAGACATGACTTTTCATATTTAGTGAGGTGGAGAATAGTGATAGGGACAGCATTGGGGACTATATCAAAACTATTACTGTGACGATTACGAAAAACTTAAAGGAGGTGAGAAAGGAAATTGAAAAGTGTCAACAGGAAAAAAGGATTCTTAGAAAACGGAATAAAGTATTAGCTGGAAGGATTGAGAAGCTTGAAAAGGAAATGAAACACGGTGAAAAAGTGATCTACCTAGCAGCCTCGGTACATAGCTTGTAACATAAATAAAATATATTTAAAAAAAATTTTCGGTTTTCCTGTAAACTGTTTTACTTTATTGCTTTTACTTAAAACCTTAATCATAGTCAAAAATGGGGAATATATCTTTTTTTTTAATATTAGAATAGTTTTCTAATGCCGAATATAGATGCGATAAGCGTAAAAAATCCATGGGACGAAAACAATAACATTTACGAACATGCATAATTAGTCCATCTAGTGAGCAATGGTGATAGTACTGTTTTCATTATAGGATACCCAATTCAATTTCATACTATTCCTAAGAGGTGGCAGCACCAGTCCTATTATAAGAATTTTTTGAGGTTGATTCTTTCGTACTGCTACCATTAGAAATGCTTCAAAAGTTTTGTGAAATTGTAATAAAAAGTGATTAATTTATGGAGTTTTTATTTTCTCCGCAAATATTCTTCGCCCAATACACCAACCAAATTCTTCACCATACGATCAAGAATATTATAACAGATTAGGAGCTGTAGCAGGAGGAGCCTCTGCCATCGCAAACACTGTTATTAATACCAAGAATGCTAAGAAAATAATGGAAGAACAAAAACGGCACAAGGCTAAGGAAGCCATTGGGAAAACAGAATCGGGATTATACCTGAATCAGGAAAAACGCGCGTAGTAGTTTCAGACTATTCCTGAAGAAGCAAAAAAACTTCCAATAAGGCTACCCAATCGGGCTTTGACAGATAAGGAATTGTTACATTTCGCGAACATTTTAAAAATTCCCTATTTTAAAGGGGTGTTTATGCGCGATACTCGCAGTGGTAAAATGTGCAGGAATGAGGCATTCATTTTAAATTTAGACGTTGCGCGTAATGCTGTCACACACAGTCTTGAAAAATAAAGCAGAATACTACGGCTCTGTTGGTGGTTTAAAATCTCCTGAAGAGCTAGTATCTTACTTAGGTAAAGATTTTACTATTTTATATAATAATAATGCTTTCCACAAATTTAAACAAAAAAAGTTTATGCCTTCAATTTATCTATAAAAGACGGGAGAGTCCTAAGTCGATGACACTACGTCAGTGATATTCACCCTTCACGGAACCACATCCACCTTATCCGTAAACTTCAGTAATCAAAATACTAAAGTAGTTTTGGATTCGGAAAGTGACTACGCTTTAGCCATGCTAAGTTTCCATTCGTACAACAGTGTACCGAATATCGAAGAAGGAGAAAACTAATTTCATTATATTGACGAAGAGCAGAACAGGAAAACTATAGTGATACCCACAGGGGCTTTCGAAACACCAGCTATTGACGAATACCTCCAAAAGAATTTCAATCGAAAGGATCTTTCATTAAAAACCAACAACAATACACTAAATACAACAATACACTAAAACGAAAAGTATACTATCGATTTTGTGTCCGACGAGCGTATAGGACAACTTTTGGGATTTTCAAAACGTCTATTACCACCTGGGGAGGTGCACGTCCCCGATTTACCCGTTAACATCGTTAAGGTTAGAACTATCTACATCGATTGTAACATCACGTCTGGAGCGCTTGATCGATACTCTCTCGCAATCGGTTAAGTTTTTGCCTCCTTCTTTGCTCTCTTACCATCCTCAGGATTTAGTTTGCTTTCAGGGTTGCGCAGGGGCGAGTGCGTCCCTTTTTTGATCTCAAGTTCACTACTTTTTGTTTTCTCCTTGTAGTTTTGTGTTTTGTAGTTTTGTTTCCTGTAGGCAGATTTTTTACTTTCGCAATAGATGTGGTCACGGGTTTGAAGAACTGCCCAGCTGTTTGTTCTCTACCGCTCTTCCCAATTTCAAGGCCTTATATTTCGTTTTTTAATTGAGAGCGCCAAGTTACTGATTTTTTTTAGCGCGAGCTGCTTTTTGAATTTCCTACTCCGCGGTCAAAGGCACGATACCAATAATGAATGGCTGGACGATTTACCGCTTTATATATTGATCGAAACCCTCTCGGTAGCGTCCTTCATTAGTACTGCAATGTATCAACAAAAAAGGAGGTGGCCCGAGAGGCTAATGCACAGCTACAAGCAAAGATGCAGCAAGCTGTTCAGAGACCTCTACCACCCGTTACTCAACGATCGGGGCAGGAGGGGACGCACCTTTAGTACCACCACCCGATCAGGGTTGCCAGATGCGTCGTAATTACGGTTTTTCGCCGTAATTTGGTAATTATTTGCACTACAAACACTCAAAAATCCGTCATTTCGACGTAAATCCGTAATACATGCACAAAGGGACGTAATACGACTAATACGTCATGATAACGCCACTTTCTTACGATTTCGCGCGATCCCTGGAAGCTCTGACTTTGATAATACATATTACCATCTTTCCTTTCTTATTGAGAAAACAAAAGATAGGAATACTTTCACAGCGCTGTAGAGCCGGCACCCAAAGAAAGGCTATTTCTGAGTTGCCAAGTTGGTTTGGCATGGTCAGGTTTGAGGAATAGTGCCATTTCGTGTTTGATTCTATCTAGTGAGGAGCTTGTCGCTTGTGAGAAGTGAGAAGGAAGGTATGTTGTTTGATATTAGATGTAGTTATGATGATTGGATGGTTGGTTGTTGGTTTATTTAACAAACTTTCAAATTTTGTTTTAGGTTTAGGGTTTGGCTAAGGAAAGGAGAATGAGGAAAATATAGCAGATTCCATTGAATCTAGTAGTGATAATGACTTGTCAGAGTCCTCCGAGTCAGACTCACACGAAGTATCGCTTGAACGTGGTGGTAAACAGTTGAAATTGTCCCAAAAACATAAGAACAAACAATAAGAAATTGATGTACAAAGAAAACTGGATACAATAGTTTAATTGGATTCGCCCAGTAAATGGTTTGTTTACAATCAGCATAGAATGAAAGTCTGATGATGTTCAGTTTTTGCTTTCTTAAGTAATGTTTCAAAAGCTAAGTGCTGTTGTTGCAAGATTGAAATATCTGCAGAAGTTAGCGTTATTAGAGGCCACGATGCCTCAGGTAAACATAAGCTCAGACAGAAAAGTTCTTCTGTAAAAAGTCAGTTCTCTTTATAGCCCCAGAGCAATTCCTGGTGCTACCGATCGGCGCCGCAACATCCTGAAGGGATGACGAAGCAATGACGAAGCAACCGGCATCCTCCCGCCCACGCCTGACTTCTCACAGCTCCCGCCACTGCCGCAGACCTTCTGATGCTTGTCTCGACGACGACGACGCCATTGAGGACTTCACCTGCCCGGGATGCCACAAGGTGTTCCAAACGGGAAAAGCCTTGCGCAGCACCGCCGCTGATATTGTCGAAACGGCGAGAATTCGACCACTTGTGATATCTGTTCTAGGGAGTTCGAAACTTTTGCTAGTCTACAACAGCACGGTCGTAAGTCCCACGCCGAAGCCTACAACCAACAGGCCGAGGCTAGCGACAACCGGAAGGCCGAGCCTTTTTCTGCCCTGGAGGAACTTCACATCGCCCAGGAGGAAATTGCTCACGAGGAGACTATACTCATCAACAAACATCTGGCCTCTCGGTTCAACCGATCTTTGGAGGTGACCACCCAACGACGACGAACAGCATTCGCTCTCCAGAGCCCTAGAGGACCCAGGAGACAACGCAGTCCAATTCAACGGACTCGGACGACGGCGCGGCACTATACACCGAAGTGTCCCTCTTCGAGGAACTTAGGCAATCAATGCGGCGGGCCCCCAGTTCTTCTTCCAGTTCTTCCAGCTCCTCCAGCGACTCTCCGGATGATTCCTCGGAAGACGAGACCTTTCTGGAAGAGCCCGACGACGATCCGGTCAGAGACTATCTTCTCCAGCTGCTATCAGACAATTCTTGCAATGCCGACATCTCAAACGACTGGTACGACCACTACTTTATCTAGCCCGAGATTCCGCCTTCCAGCCGGCACTTGACCAGCTTCACGGCCTTCTGTGTACGCCGAATTTAGATTGAACTTCACTTCCAGGTAAGTTCGTTTAATCTTTAGATTTATATTGAGGCTGGCATTGTATTTTTTGAAGATAAAATAATTCTCCCTGTAGATCTTAGAGATTCAATAATTAAACTTTTACGCAAAGGTCACATAGGTCACAAAGCTAGAAACTTAGAAATTGTATTTTTGGCCAGATATTTCACATTTCACACAGACATTGAAACTTACATAGAATACTGTAGGGTCTGGGAAAAAATATGCGTAGCAACTATAAGGAACTCTTACTACCGAACTCTGTTCCAAAATTTAGGTTTAATAAAGTAGGAATTGATATCTTAGAATTAGGGGCAAAGGCATATTTAGGGGTTGTTGACTATTTTTCACATTGGGTGGAGCTGTGTCTATTAAGGAATAAAATTTCGGAATCAATTTTAAACGCTTTTCAGGATATATTTACAAGATTTGGATACCCTGAGTAGCAGACAACTTGCCATTTATGTCTAAGAAGTGTCGCAACTACTATTTTAATAAGGATATCACAATAATAACACGTACTTCACATTACCATCAAGGTAATGGCTTAACAGAGAGGATCGTAGGTGTTTGTAAATAGATTATTAGAAAATGCACTGAAGATAAAAATGAGTATAGGGAATTGGTAATGAAATATAATAACACTCCTATAATGAGTCTGAGCGCTCCTCCTTCACAGATATTACAGAGTACCAATTTGAGAACTCAACTTCGTGTAGGCGACCAGTGTGTTTTGGGTGAACAAATAAAAAAAAAATATTTTTTCGTCAAAATAGTGCAACATTTTGTGGTAAGTCATCGTTTGTAGCATTATATATTAAAGAATGCAAATCTTTAATGGTGTAGTTTAAAAGAATGTTCAGAAAGGCTTCAAATCCATATAGGTTATGTTTTGAAACCGTTAAAGACTTCATTTTTAAATGTTGCCCGACAGGAGGTTTGATACATCTGTAATTGGGAGGATTAATACATCATTTTTAAGTATATCAATCCTCCTTCCGGGTATTCCTCCTTATATTGCTAACGAGATTTGTTAGCTTGAATAAATATGTTTTGTCTCAAATATGTTTTGTCGCAAATATGGAAAGCACGTCTAAAGACCGACTGCGCGATTTTATGTCACGGAATGCCCACTTAAGTATCAGAGTCCCCGCACCAACGAGTTTAGCTAGGTATACAGCTTTTAATAAACATACAGTCGGGGAGTTTTTTAATTTGCTAGTTGCTAAAGTTGTTTTGGAACGAGAGAAGCTTACATCTGAATTAATTTACAACTGTGACGAGACTGGCGTTCAAACTTCTGACAAACCTGGAAAGATAATAACAAAAAAAAGGCCAAAAACATGTTGGGAAAATAACATCCGCAGGAAGAGGTAAAGTCAGATCCCGCTAAAAAAAATCCAGGAGCGTCATCACAGAAAAAATCGCAAAATGTATCCTTCTCTCTCTCTAGCTTGACAATCTTCCACATTTTGAGTTACAGTGGCTTACACGAAAGTATACAATTGTTGGGTATTTAGCGAAAGGAACACTTGTGCAAATGATTTGGCAACGCTGTACGCTGTACCTCCTTCAAATTAGAAATGGGAGATACACCGTCCCACAAACGTGCATCTTTTATTATTGAAAACATATCTTCCATGTTGCCAAGCCTCATCATCCATCTACATTTTTATACAATGTATGATCGATTTGTGATAGGTTGAATACAGATTCTGCCTTTAACTTCAAAAAACGTCTGCAAAGAAAGTTGGGCAAAGATGAGTTATAATTCATAGCCAAGGCCGGGAAATTGTAAACAATGTCAGCCACTTTATGAAAAAGGACGCAGGGGACGGACTTAGCATTCTTTGAAAAACTACAGGTGAGTAGTAAATTTGCTATTTAGTTTTATTTAAAGACTAGATTGAAAAAAGCATTGCAAATGAATGCATACATATATATTTTCAAGCTAACTCGCACCCTACAACTCAACTCACAAATTACTTAAACTGTTGCATAGTTTATTGATTCATTTACAAAAGGGGAAAATGCTGTATAAGTTTTAACATAAATAAAGTCAGCACGATAAGTGCACCGGAGCCTCAGAGGGAAATACATTTCGATGTTTTAATGTTCTTTTAAGTCCTGCAATTAGAATGTTACAATTTGTAGGAAATGAACTTTAGCTGCCACAGGAGTATCTCGATCTACCTTCCACAACTTCAGGTTTTCTATCGCCATCACAAAGAAAGCAAAAGAAAAAAAAATGGATAGTGTATGCCACACCACGTAAAAATTATTCGAGAAATTATCGACATTGAAATATAAATGAAGAGCCATTTTTATTAGTATTTACTTTATTAGTACCTAAGAATGGTGCCATTTTGACAACCACTTTTTTCCCTGTTCAGTTGTCCTAAATCAGTAAAAGAAATCAACGTAATGCCACCGTATGCCGTCCGACCCCTTTATTCCGTCCATTGCAGTTATTCCCGCGTAATATTATATTTCCCGCCTACGTAAAATCCAGAACATCGCTTTCTATTGGACCAATATCTCTCCTACTCATTTCATCAGTATTTGTAGTGTAACGGTCGCCAATTTAAAAATTCTTCATCGGACAGCTGACATAGCCAGACAATAACGGTTTTAACTAGGAAAAAAGTTAAGTTACGCGAATACGAATTTTTCATATTTTATGTGGTTTTTTCTAAAGCAGGTAAGTTTTGCATTATCTTCATTATAAATTTATATCCCATTATTCCCCCGACATGTTTCGAAGACTATATGTAAGCTAACACCATAATAATAGACAGTAACTAGCAAACAGCCTATCCTCATGACTGACCAGTACTTGATATGTTACAGAACTGAATAGATTATTGTTTCATCTAACACAATTTGTTGTTTGTTAGAAATACATTAACGTATTCTGTTCTGTCTAAAAGTTTACCAGTAGTCACCAACATGCCGTTTGTCAGACCCAAGTCCGTTTTTGTGCCTGAATGAGTGAGAAGAACACTTATTTCAATAACAAAACAAGCTTTATTGAACTAAGTGTTATTGATCAATGTATTAAAACAATAAGTTTTTTTCCTAAATGTGTTCCCTTTTTTTCCAGAATCGGCGGTCCTTATGTCGACACTAACATTTGGATAAACGTAAATTCAGAGAAAACACTATAAAATTCATCTCATTATACACAGAATTATTTGTGATTACCTATGTTTTTATGAGGCTTCAAAGACAAAATATTTTGGTAATATTATATTTTCCTAAAAGCAATGGAAAAGTTGTCCTCCATGAAATGAGGTCATTCCCCTGTCGCTTTTAAAACTGCCGTTAAATAAATTTGACCTTGAAATTTGCATCTGAAACTAGCGCGGCACAACTCTTAGAAAGCGGCATTCATCGTCGAGCTTGCGTCGCGTGTGCATTGTTTACCAGATTTGAATACAAGCGTTTGAAAGCGACTAACCTGAACTAACCTGTTCATCAGTCTTTTTCCATTTCTCCATGTTAAGTAAAAAAAAATAACTTAACATAAAATAGGAAAATACTAGTTATTACAAAAACCATAAACTCGGTGTATATTTTTGCTGCATACCTCAAAAACGAAAGTATTACTCACCTATTTCAAATTATTGGCAGATTAAATGACTCTTCAATACGGGAATAACAAATTATTAACACTACATCATAATTTGATGCATATTCTTGTTTTTTTATTCATGCTCCACGAAAGCTAGCCAAAAATAGTTAGGAAGAAGTATTACAAGACAAAAGAAAACGAGAAAGAGAAAGACGACGGAAAATCCGAGATAATTCAGACTTGAACAAAATACAAAAAGAAAACGACAAAAATATTTAAAAAGCAAGTTAAGAAATGCATAACAGACATGACTCCACGGCAACAACGCACAATTAGAAGAAAGTGGAGAGACAATGCCATAAATTATAGTGCTCGAAAGAAGACATTAGAAACGGAAACCAATAAGATACAGGAAGATACTCCACCTCAATCGGACGTTGAGAACGATGGTAATGTGGTTCCAAATAACATCACAGTATCAAGAAGAAGAATATCAGGACGAAGGACGGTAAATAGGTATAAAGTTCAAAGATACCGTGAAAAGAAGAAATTGTAGCAAAAGATAAAAAAACTGTTTAATAAAGCAGAGTTATACAAAAAAAGGTACTACCGCCTTATAGAGAAAACGGAGAAAAAAAAACACTCAGGAACTAACTCCAGTTTCAAAAATTAATCACATAATACATGAGGCATTATACTAGTGTTAGTGAACAAAATTTTTGAGCTTTTTCGCAGGAAACTAATTTAAAATATGCAAAAAGGCAATATTTACTAATTGGAAATTGAAAACTTATCTGCTTTCAATATTTCCAAAAATATTGCAGCGTTTAAGAAGGAAACAAACAGAAACAACTACTCCGAGGGCTAATACCCCTACCGGCATTGAATTACACTGTTTGTTTCAAAGCTCATTTTAAAAAAGCAAAAAAAAATATATTAAAATGAATTAATAAAGTAATAAAAATCAAGCAAAAAAGCCAAAAAATATTAAGTTTTTTGCAAAGAATATAGAACCAGAGTTTAATTAAAATATGCTAAAATGCACATGTATAATTACAATTTGGAAATTTGAAAACTTATCTGCTTTCGGCATTTCCAAAACCTTGTAGTTATACATAAAGAAGGAAACAAATAGAAACAACTACTTCGAGGGCTAATACCCCTACCGACATTGAATTATACTATTTGTTTCAAAGCTTAAATATTATAGAAAACATACATAAAAGCAAAGATGAAATACAAGAAAGTGCTCTAGAATAAAACAAAAAAAAATAGCATAAAAGATAAATTAAAATTTCTTTTTGAAATGTGGGTCAAAGTTACTAAATGTATATGTTAACCAAAAGTATTTACTACTCTCTTTTGGACGGAGTAATTGCGTAATTACTTAGGTATCTAGCGTATCTAGAGGCGACAAACCTCAACCTCCGTCGTCAGCATCCTCTAGGAGATGACCGAAAAAGACGCGAACACATTTATTAACTTTGACACACAAATCAAAAGTGACAAGCAAGATTATAGCAGGTATTAAAAAGCAAGGTAATAGTGCATATATAACAAAAAGGTACAAAAAACCTGAATGGCGCTATATACCATAGGTTATGAAAGTCAAAAGAAAGTTATTTTCTGCGAAATATGTTAGTGAACGACATTTTTAGCTTTTTCGCAGGAAACTCTAATTTAAAATATGCAAAAAGGCAATATTTACTAATTGGAAATTGAAAACTTATCTGCTTTCAATATTTCCAAAAATATTGCAGCGTTTAAGAAGGAAACAAACAGAAACAACTACTCCGAGGGCTAATACCCCTACCGGCATTGAATTACACTGTTTGTTTCAAAGCTCATTTTAAAAAAGCAAAAAAAAAAAATATTAAAACGAATTAATAAAGTAATAAAAATCAATGCAAAAAAGCCAAAAAATATAAAGCTTTTTGCAAAGAATATAGAACCAGAGTTTAATTAAGATATGCTAAAATGCACATGTATAATTACAATTTGGAAATTTGAAAACTTATCTGCTTTATCTAAAAGATAAATTAAAGTTTATTTTTGAAATGTGGGTCAAAGTTACTAAATGTATATGTTAACCAAAAGTACTTACTACTCTCTTTTGGACGGAGTAATTGCGTAATTACTTTCTAGAGGCGACAAACCTCAACCTCCGTCGTCAGCATCCTCTAGGAGATGACCGAAAAAGACCTTCTTTTAACTTTCATTATACTAGTGTTAATTCTGTAAAAGTTGAGGAAGTTAAAAAAAATGTTTTTTGGAGAAATGTTGCAGAAGCAGTTGGTAGATAGCTACCAGGAATGCAAGAGTAGCCGGAATAAGCAAGTATTTAAGAAAATCTTAAATGGAAAGTTAATGAAAAAAATGTCGAATGAAAACTAAGCTTTCCGAAACGTAAAAATACTGAAACACTCCCGTGTGTGCAAATCAGAATTACACATATTTTGAGCGAAAGGAGAAAGGGCTCGGAAGCACTGATTACTAATATTAGAGAATTTTTAGCGTTAGATACCAGTAGTCGAATTTGTGCCAGCAAAAAAGAATTTATATTATAATAAAACAAAGAATAAATTAACAAAACAAAAGCGCTTTGTAAGTAATACTTTAAGAAACCTGCATAAGAAATTTATTCAGAGACATCCCGCTTCCAAACTTAGCTACAGATTTTTTTGCCTTCATCGACCGTTTTGGATTAAACAAATGAAGGTGGCTGATAGAGATACATGCAAATGTGTTACACATGCAAATATTGATTTGCTCGTCAACTGTCTATATTCAAATAACGTCATAATTGAAAAAACTGCCAATGATGTGACCAAAGATTTATGCTGCAATAACAAAAATATATATTGTCTTCTGCGAATTTGTGAAAAGTGCAAAAACACAAAACCACATTTACGTTTCGTTAACATCCAAATTGGTTGACAAAAGAAGCAAACAAGAAAAATGCATTAAACAAATTTTAATACAACCTTATGTAGCCAAAACGTCAGACGTTTCATGCTTATTTCACAAAAAGTTCAAGTTGTTCGTGGCTCATCAAGCTTGTATTATACAGCAGCATGACACAATGAATGAGTTAAAAAAAGCGCTTACCCCATTGGAAGTTTTAATATAGTGTGATTTCAGTGAAAATTATTCCCTAAAATTTAGTGAAGAAGTACAATCCTTCCATTTTGGTCGTGCAAGTCAGCGTATTTCCCTCCACACAGTTGTTATCTATGCGAAAACGAATCATGAGCCTTTGAAGCCAAACAGCGTTTGCACTATGTCCGAGTTGTTAAATCATAGACCCTCTGCAATTTGGGCACATTTGTTGCCAGTTTTAAATGAGCTCTACAAAAACGGAATAACCAAGTTTTCATTTTTTGAGTGACCGCACAGCAACGCAATATAGAAGTAGATGTTTTAATTTATCACTAATCAGCTCAGAAAAATTTGTATTTTCTTTGTTCAAGAGAGTCACGTGGAATTATCACGAAGCTGACCGTGGTAAAGGTGCTCCAGATGGATTGGGGGAGTTTGCAAAAGAACAGCAGACCGATTTGTTGCACAAGGGAAAGATATTCCTAGTATTAATTATCTCTTTCAAGTATTAACTGAGCAGTGTCCTGGGATATGTTTCTATGTCATTAGTCAGGAATTATATATACTGGGTGACAAAGGAATTACTAGCCAAGCGATAACTCTGGTTAAAAGAATGCTAACATTTTGAAACGCTGGGGATGCATATAGCAGCTTAGTACCTACAAATTGCACATAAGTATGACTAATTGGCGTTTCCGGTTTTACCGGAAGTGACGTCACTTTTGTTATTTATTTTAAATAGAACACCCTGTATATTTGTCCCTTTTCGGATTCTACGTCGACTTCTAAGTTATTGACATGTGTGTATGCCTAGCTCTTGCCGTTTTCGAGAAAATCGCGCCCGAACGTTCTAATCATCAATAATAAATGTTGATTTTTATGGAAAAAAATGAATATCAGTCAGCCTCGATTTAACAGATGACTATTTTTTTAGGTTCTCTATCAACCAACATTAAAAAAAAGTTTTTCCAAGTCGCCATGGAAAAGTGGAAAGTTGATTTTTTGAAAACATTTATCTCCATAACTTCCAATGGAAACACCCATTTTATTCCTAACATTTGAATTCCTTATTCAATTTCAAACATTATTTCAATTTAAAGTGCTTGAGTAAAACCAGTCGTTTTTGAGAAATTGTACCGCAAATAAAAGTGGTCATATCTTTTTTAATAAATCTACTCGATACATCTAAATAGTGTGACATCGATTCATTTATGAATTCAAATGACCATTGGTCGATTCTGATTTCTTAAAGGGCTATTATTTTTACGTTTAATAACATTAAAAATAGTATTTCCAAATCCTCTAGAAATAAAGTTGTTTTTTAAGATTTATGATAACCTGAACTAACCTGAACCTATCACTGAGGTACAACAAATCTTTATAATAAACTTACTCAGAATACTGATACAAACTGTCCCAACAATAAACCTTAACCACTTAACCGTAATTCAGATGTTCACTGCGGCCGCCAAGTAGTAGTCAAGTAGTATGGCAATACACTAGTTTTCGCACTAAAGTTGCCAATCGAAAACTCTGGAAGTTGATTCGATACGGTCCTCGAGTGCAATTTCGCAGTTTCGATGCACGTGCTTATCATCATAATGTGCTAACTCTGATGAATATTCTTATTAGCCCTGAACTGACGCGCTGGTTGGCATTTTTTACGGGCAGTTACAGAGGAGCGATTTTCGTTAAGAGCAAGAGAGCTTTTAATTTTTCTTTAAGTATCGTATTGTCACACAGAAGCAAAAAGACATAAAATTGCAGCATTCTTAGAAATGGTCGGCCGATGACCGATTTAGTAACCAAGGAATAGCTGACCCAAATTTAAAAATCATAAATCGCAAATTTGTTCAACAAGTGGGTACGTCGAACCGTTCATTGACGTCATGGAAAAGAAGGTTGCAATCGTTTGGGAAAAATGCGCTGATAATACATAAAGTTATCACGAGCATTTTTTAGAGAGGCAGTGTTAGTCTGGGTGCTCACGAGGAGTCCGGTTTTGGGGGGGACTCCTCGTGAGCACCCTCGTGACTGTACAAGGAAGAACCACTCTTGTTGCCCTAAAGGAAGCCATGGGTACTCATAGGACGCCCAGTACCCCTGAAGTACGTTAAAGTGGTTGGCACGATGCGGTCCTCCTCTACAGTTAACTTAGGTAAGACCCATTTGTTATAACGGTGTCTGTTTTCATATTAGTCATTTTCTTAAAGTAGTTAGGGTAATTTTAAGGCACAGAAAATAGAAGTTTACTTGAATCCCATCCTCTTATTTAAAACACAACCCCCCCATATTTTTGATCTCCCATCTTATCAATTTAAATATAAACCCCCTAGTTTTGAAAGCCCCATCCAGTGAGTAAATCAGAATAATACCCTTCGGGAGAGGAGGTAACGACTACCAAAGGAAAATTTAAAGCGTAAATTAACACACATTCAAAAATACTAATTTTGCATAATAAATACGATCGCACATCTTCTCGTGCCAGTATATCCCTATTTCGTTTAGATATAATTTATTAAATCTTAAGATATAATTTGTGTTATCGGAGTTTAGTTTTTGATTGTGAAAAACAAAATGTCTTCCTCGTCCTCCGGCAGTGAAAATGAGGGTCCTTCGAGTAAAAAACTTAAAGAAAGTGAGAAAATAGTTCCCAAACATCAAAGAGCAGAAAAATACTGTAAAGCTTGGGGTCTATGGCCGATTTTAAGGGTTGATTAGCTGAGACTACAGGTAGAGGTGTGGATATAGGTATTTAATTTATATTTTAAATTCTGGTAAAACTTTTTACAGTGTTTGCAACAATATTGTAACCGCCGAAATTACAGAGATAAAAAAACACTCAAAATCAGCTAAGCATATGCGCATGGTTAAAGGAATACCGAAAACTAATATTTCTAACATGTGTAAAAAAAATCTAGCAGACGTTTTATAAGAGTGCTTTCCCGATTCTAAAATAGCAAAGGGAATCAAACTACATCGAACCAAGGCCACAAAAATTGCAACAAATGTACTTGGTTTTTGCAGTGAACAAGAGATAAACATGTTTTTGAAAACTACAAAATTTAGTCTGATAATTGACGAAGTAACAGATATTGCTTCGGTGAAAACTTTGTACATTTGCGATCGATTTTTTCATCCTAAAGTTGGAAAAATTGTGACACTATTCTGGAACCTTATTCAGTTGTTCTCTGGAGATGAACCTAATCAGGCAAATATAGGAGCTACATCTGAAAGATTATTTACCGCTATACAGAATGAATTTGCATCTAAAAATATTCCTCTTACTAACCTTATTGGGTTTGGCTCAGACGAATGCAATACAATGTTTGGGAAACATAATTCTGAAATGAAAGTTAAAAGAAAGTTATTTTCTGCGAAATATGTTAGTGAATGAAATTTTTAGCTTTTTCGCAGGAAACAAGTTTAAAATATGTATAATTATTATCTTTTCTTTATGTATAACTACAAGGTTTTGGAAATGCCGAAAGCAGACAAGGTTTCAAATTTCCAAATTGTAATTATACATGTGCATTTTCGCATATCTTAATTAAACTCTGGTTCTATATTCTTTACAAAAAGCTTAATATTTTTTTGGCTTTTTAGCATTGATTTTTTTTTTCTTTTTTTTTATTACTTTATTAATTCATTTTAATATTTTTTTTTTTGCTTTATAAAATGAGCTTTGAAACAAACAGTGTAATTCAATGCCGGTAGGGGTATTAGCCCTCGGAGTAGTTGTTTCTGTTTGTTTCCCTCTTTAACGCTGCAATATTTTTGGAAATATTGAAAGCAGATAAGTTTTCAATTTCCAATTAGTAAATATTGCTTTTTTTGCATATTTTAAGCTAGAGTTTCCTGCGAAAAAGCTAAAAATTTTATATAATTCTGAAAGTTGAAAGAAATGTATTTTCTGCGAAATAGTGGTAGAAATTTTTAGCTTTTTCGCAGGAAACTCTAGTTTAAAATATGCGAAAATGCAATATTTACTAATTGGAAATTGAAAACTTATCTGCTTTCAATATTTCCAAAAATATTGCAGTTGTTAAGAAGGAAACAAACAGAAACAACTAATCCGAGGGCTAATACCACTACCGGCATTGAATTACACTGTTTGTTTCAAAGCTCTTTTTATAAAGCAAAAAAATATTAAAATGAATTAATAAAGTAATAAAAAATCAATGCTAAAACGCCAAAAAATATTAAACTTTTTGCAAAGAAAGAACCAGAGTTTAGTTAAGATATGCGAAAAATGCACATGTATAATTACAATTTGGAAATTTGAAAACTAGTCTGCTTTCGGCATTTCCTTATAGTTACACATAAAGAAGGAAACAAATAGAAACAACTACTTCGAGGGCGAATCCCTACCGACATTGAATTATACCATTTGTTTCAAAGCTTAAATATTATAGAAAACGTACATAAAGCAAAGATGAAATACAAGAAAGTGCTCTAGAATAAAACAAAAAAAAAATTAACATAAAATATAATTTAAAGTTTCTTTTTGAAATGTGGGTCAAAGTTACGAAATGTTAACCAAAAGTACTTACTACTCTCTTTTGGACGGAGTAATTGCGTAATAACTTTCTAGAGGCGACAAACCTCAACCTCCGTATTATACAGAACTAGTTCCTTATTTTGAATAAAATGAATCAAGTTCTGTTATTTATCTTGGCTATATGTAGAGACTTTTCAGTTTATTTTGTGAAAAAGTTTTTTTTGTTAATAAAAATGTAACCAATTATTTTTCAGACTTTCTACTTAGACTAATATTGGTGGTATAGACTAAACATGGGGTATAGTTAATATAATCCTCTCTTAACTTTTCCCAAAGCATTGAAATAACGATGTTATAACAAAACTTTTGATCTGGAGTAAAGTAGCCCCATCCTGTGGGAAAATTTGCTCCACTTTTTAAACCAAAAAAAAATTACACTTTTTTTTTAAGTAAGTGGTTTCGTTTATATATTGTACTCTAATTAAATTCTCTCTATGAGCTCAACGCAGAAAAACGAATAATATATGACGTTTTTTTTTATGTTTTGGTAGTGCAAATAAAATGTCTTCTAAAAGTGTAGCAATTTAACACCACTTTACGGTATTATATAACCTCAAGTTTTGTGTTTTTGATTATTTGATTCCCTTCGTGATCAAAAATAAAATACGTGCTAATAATGGCTTTTCCCATCTCTGGGATAAAAAAAAAAAACAATATAAGGATGCCTTGGCATGTAACAATCCATGGGAGTCCATTGCCTGCATAATGGAGACAGATGGTAAGTACCTATAATAAAAATTATGGTTAATGCATTCTCTTAGAATATGGCACAGTTTTAAAACTTGTCTATATTTGAAAGGCTTCTTTAATGTAATGAACAATGTTCTTGACTCTGAACTTTTGTCTGTAGTAAACTTTTCAAGATCATTGCTTATTTTTTATAGCTACTTTGCTCATAAGTTTTTTTTTCAGTTTTTTTATTATTAAATTTAAAATTTCAGATTCGGATGTGCATTCTAGGGATAAACCTCTAGAAACCCTCTAGAAACCCACTAGAAAAATTTGATAAAAACCGATTGACTGGGTATTTATTCTGATCAGATGTATACCAAACGTGGTACAAATGATGCTCCTGAACCAGAGAATCCACTGTTAAAATTTCAGATTCGGATGTCCATTCTAAAGGACACTACCCTCTAGAAAAACTTGATAAAAACCGATTGACTGTGTATTTATTCTGATCAGATTTACACCGAACTTGGCACAAACGATGCACTTGATCCGGAGCATACACTGTTCAAATTTCAAATTCGGATGTCCATTCTAAAGGACACTATCCTCTAGAAAAATTTGATAAAATCCGATTGACTGGGTATTTATTCTGATCAGAGCTTTCCATCTTGCCATGAGAGTAGCTCGGAGCAATTCCGAAGCGTGAAGTTTGTTTTTCTAGCTTTCCAGCACCTTGGTACTTCATGCACTTGAAGCGCTCCAATCTTCCGCCCCCCTTGCCCTTCGAGTACCTACCGATATTTTGGTGTTTGAAGTACTGTTGACAACTATGAAAAGCTGTTCCAGCTCGAGTTTTTAAAATCCGTATGGACTTAACGCTCCGGGAGCTTCACGCTCAAATCCTTTATTACAGCTGGAAAGCGGTTCTGATTTACACTAAACTTGGCACAAATAAGGGTAAACAAAATGTTGTTTGTTTGTTTGATGCATGGCGTTGCCAGCTTGGGCATTTACCAGTTCGACACGATAAGAGACTCAGCTATTCGGGTTTGTTCCCCTGGATCTTTAGAGCATTACTATTTTGTTATGGTGCTGTGACTCTTCAACCTATTTATGGCATCTTTTAGTGGGTATCTTCAACTCTTCAGATTATTTCTTGTTTCTTTTTGGCTATATCATCCCCAAAAAACACATAGGATGGACTTCACAACTACCTACTTCAGATACAGTGACACTTCATACATTGTCATTGACCAGGATCATCTTCTACAAGACAATCCATATTACTATACACAACCAGACTTTACAGTTTAATTTTACTGTATTGGGGAAACTTGTTCAAAATATCAATGAGTTTCGTATTTATTTTTTTTAAAACCGTCTGTATATTGAGGGTAGTGATGCTCCCTGTTTTACTCAATTCCTGATAAATATCAATTCTCATGTTCATTTTCAATGTCAATTTCATTTATAGGACACTCAAAGAATAGGTGGTTCAAACTCTCTGTCTGTCCACATTCACAGTGTGGATTATTTTTAACTTTAATTTTTGTTAAATGCGAATTTGTACAACAATGACCCGTACGCATGCGTATCATTGTAGTAATCCATCTTCTATTTTTATAGGGGATTTTAGCAAACCAATTCTCGTTAGGGAATTCCTCCTGTATTGATCTGTAGAACAAGTCCTTATTTGCCGTGTTCTGCGCCCATTCAATCTTATATTGTTGAATGATGTTTTTAACTATATTAAAAATGTTCTTTGTATCTACTTAATTTTTAATTTTACTAAAGACTTTTTTTGGGACCACCAAACTTCTTCCTATATTCGCCATTGTATCCGCCATTGTGTTGCCTTGTATTCCAGAGTGCCCAGGGATTCAAGTTATGCGAACGTCATAGCCTCTCTCGTTGACTAAAGGCCGATTCTCACTTTCGTGCAAGGCACGGCAAAATTTGTTTCATACGTTCTTCGGGCAACCACACGCTCAACCTCTCGGCAATCGACAGTCTTTGCAGGCGGCGTTCTTCTCAAACAATATTTGCTGAGCATTTGCCGTGCCTGTTCTGACAAGTGTAAATATTATTTCGGCAGCCAATTTGCAATTTTTACCAATTTTACCTATGTTCTGGGAGTACTTCGTTTGTGAAAATGAAGCGTCAACAGAGGCCAACTTTTTCGTCGCATCAAAACGAAATTCTTATTGAATATGTCCGAGAAAATGAGGCTATTTATGATTTCTCACATAAAAGATATTCCGACAATCTGTACAAAAACATGTCGTGGACCACAATTGGCGAGAAATTACAACTAGGTAAGTATTCGTATTATTTTATTAATTGATCATTGATGACATTGTATATTATTTATATCTTTTCATATTGCCAAGGCAGAGATCCGTATTCTGAATAAAAAAAACTGGTAAATAATTGTCTGGTATTGAATGCTTCTTGTTGTGCATTACCGCCTTGTCCATGTAGATTTCTCAAGATGCATTCATTGTTGTCCAAACTTGGATACTCTTCTTGAACGTTTACATTGTTGCTTAGCAGATACTTATGTAGAATGCAGGTGATCAGAATAATTTTTTCGACGTACCCAGGCTTTGAATTGATTTTTCTAAAATATATGCGAAAACGTTGGGCTAAAATGCCAAAAGCATTCTCAACCACACGTCTTGCCCGACAATGTCGATAATTAAATATCCTTTTATCAACATCATTCAGGGTTTGAACCTGAGGAAAAGGCCTCAAAAGGTAGGTTTTGAGGGGAAAAGCAGAATCTCCCAAAATCACATACGGTGCAAAAATATCTGAGCCTGGTAATTTATTATCGCCAGGTATATCTAAGGTGCCGTTTTCCGATTGTCTTCCTAGCCTAGAGTTTGCACAAATACCCCCATCGCTGTTTTTGCCGTAGGATCCTACATCCACGGTTATAAATTTATAATTAGCATCCACCAATGCAAGCGCAACAACCGAAAACGTTTTTTTTAATTAAAGTAGTTAGAACCATTGTAACTAGGTGCTATAATTTCAATGTGTTTGCCATCTAAGGCTCCTAAACAGTTTGGAAAGTTCCAAGCAGTCCAAAACTTTTTAGAAATATTTTCAAAATCTTCTCTACGAGGTGTCGGAATGTATACTGGTAGCAATTTCTTTACTACCGCATCACATACTTCTTGAACTATGGCGTGTACGGTGGAATGTCCTAATCTAAAACACCTAAAAAAACTGATTTAAATAGTATAGGAGCACGTCAATATGTACATTCTGGGCTGTCAAATTGTCTAAAAAAAATTACTGGACCAGTTTAAGTCTCATCCAAAAAATAATGCAATGGTCTTAGATACCATTGACATTCGAATAAATATTGATAGGCTACCAATATCCAAGAGTTCAGCTAGTCAGTTTTGCCCCATATTATGCAGTTTATTTAATTATGAAGGGCCTGTGGAAACTATTGGAATATATCATGGATAATAAGGAAGAAAAGCCTGAGATGTGTAATGATTTTTTGAAAGAGTTTGTTCAGGACGTAATAAATCTTACAAATACTCACCTAGAAAACTTATTAGAAAAAGTGATAAGCAACTTCAACAAATAATGAACCGTAAGGCTGAGCTCAATAATTCCTTTACAAATAAAAATCCATGTTCTCATCAAGTTTTACCTGCTTGCTCATCAAGTTTTTATGAGGTATAATGATGGTCCTCTAATACTTCAAAATTCATTTTGTATGCAGTTTAAAAAAGTTTTATTTGATTCTTTTATATTAAAAATAAAAGAACCTGATAATTGTTGTCAGTTGGTTAGTGGGCAAATACTCAATATATCGAGGGTTCAAAGACAGTACCTCGTAAGTTGCACTTTTACAGAAATTAACTTTTTAATTATTTTAGATTCAGGATGTACAGACCCATCTATTGGTAGCGTAGAAAACTTGACATTTTAATTAATGTGGTAGAAAATAGCCAATAACATAACCTCGTAAGTGTGACATTGAAATGTTTTAAAGGCGGGAGCTTGTATGTGTCTAGTTCAATAGCCATTTTGTATGTTTTGTTAAAAAGTGATTGTGCTGGTGCCGGTTTAAAGAAATTTTGGAGGTATGTGATCAATATTATTAAATTAAATGCTAGTGGCTTTGTGAACTATCTATTTATTTGAGGTTTGAGTACACTTTTTATAGATTTGCTTTAATATTAATTAATTAAATCCTGTTTTATTTGTAGGCGTCACTTCCAAGGTCCTGTCTTTATAGATTAGGCTTCACTTACGGGTTACTGGCGCTAAGAGCAAGATGTCCAGTCGTACCGAAAAAATATTGCAGTTAGCTAAGCGTAAAAAAATTGAAACTATATCCTCGCCATCAAAAAGAACTTTTCAAGAAGTGAATTATGATGAAGAGTTAGAAAATATTAACGTACAAATTAACTTTGAACGGCCACAGAAAAAATTAAACGGCAATAACATTTATAGTGTTTCTCAAGATGTAACCCCATCTCCGTTAGAGTTAATAAATCTTCAACCTATTGCACCTGTGTTGAGTCCAGAAGAAATAGAAAGTATAATTAATGATGCTGGAATAGTTTTCGACGACGGTTTTCAATGTCTGGAGAATTTTGAGGAAATGTTAGATTTAAATCCGGATCCAAATATTACGGCCACCAGCGTCGAATCCAGTACCAACAATGGTGGACAAATTATTTCAGAGTTAGCTGAGATTTCTCCTCCCAATTCTGCTACTACTTCCAACGCCGAAACCAATTACAATAACGGTGGACAAGTTGTTCCTGATTTAGCTGAGACTTCTCCTACAAAATCTTCCACAGTTCTGGAAGGCATCAGTACTATTCTAAATAATCGTGAAGCGAACCAAAAACCAGTTTTCTGCAATATTGTCACTTCCCACAGACAAATGGCCGAGATTTCGTACCTATATGGTCTGGGGGCGACGTTTAGCAGAGTATCAAACTCATTTCTCTATCAGGCAGAGGAACCATAGACCGGTTTCGCTCTTATTAGAGCTCATCAGTATGGTATACCTCGAACCTGACAGAAAAATAAGTTTGAACGGCAAATGGATCTAACTCTTGCTTAAAAGCCTGTATGTGTATGTAAGTGGCGCCATCTGACGACGGCAGGTATAGGTACGAAATCTCGTCCATTTCTTTGTGGGAAGTGACAATATTGCAGAAAACTGGTTTTTGGTTCGCTTCACGATCATCCTTTATGCCCTACTGGAAGCACCTGCCGTCGTCAGATGGCGCCACTTACATACACATACAGGCTTTTAAGCAAGAGTTAGATCCAATTGCCGTTCAAACTTATTTTTCTGTCAGGTTCGAGGTATACCATACTGATGAGCTCTAATAAGAGCGAAACCGGTCTATGGTTCCTCTGCCTGATAGAGAAATGAGTTTGATACTCTGCTAAACGTGGCCCCCATACAATATAGGTACGAAATCTCGGCCATTTGTCTGTGGGAAGTGACAATATTGCAGAAAACTGGTTTTTGGTTCGCTTCACGATCATCCTGCATGCCCTAGTGGAAGCACCTGCCGTCGTCAGATGGCGCCACTTATATTCTAAATAATGTTTTAATGGAGAATCCTAACAAAAAAGAAGACGATACTGATGAAAGTTACACACCGAAGTTTGGTAATGAAAAGTTTGATACGAGCTCTAACACAAGTTCCCAATCTGAGCACGA
Organism: Taphrorychus bicolor; assembly: GCA_951812265.1. Classification (NCBI taxonomy): domain Eukaryota; kingdom Metazoa; phylum Arthropoda; class Insecta; order Coleoptera; family Curculionidae; genus Taphrorychus; species Taphrorychus bicolor. The sequence continues at coordinate 3,599,454 of OX638307.1, read as the reverse complement.
AATAATAAACGATAATGATTTTTAAGTGTTTTAAACCCAGGTGCAAACAACTGTAAACAGAATAAGAATAGCAAAAAACAAAAAGGGATAAATAAAAAAAAATACGCTTTTCACGACACTAATAGAACGGAAAGGAAAATGAAAAGAAAATATGCGTGTAAACATAATAACAAGAGATCTACAACCAAATGTTTTCTTGTCTCTGATGAGGACCGCAGTGACATATTTACTAAATTTTGGCAGGAAACGTCATGGGATCAGCGAAAAGTGTTTGTGTCAAATACTATTAGTGACACGAAAAAAGCAAGACCAAGGAAGTTAGACCACGATTCTGGGCGTACTTTAACGTTCAAGTATAATTTAAAAGTTAAGAATGAAAACATTCCTGTTTGTAAACTTATGTATCTTGAAACTCTTGTTTTAGGAGAATGGTGTGCTAGATCTTGGGCTTTAGAAAGCGAAAGCGGAATGAATGAAACCAATGAGAACAAAGTAAGGAAAAGAAAACCACGCCTGGATGTTTTCAAAGAAGACAGAGAATTTTTAAGTATGATGCAGATTATTGTAAAATACAGAAATCGATTTTTAGCCGTCGGTACTATGAAAACGCTGTTTTCGACCTTTTAAACGACTGATAAACCATCATTTCGCAAGCTCTAATTGTGTCCATCCACAGACTAGTTTCGCCGTTTACGGCTCATCAGTGAGGCTTTAACAAAAACTCAATTTTTAAAAAATCTCAACAAACTCCCGTCTCATTACTGTCGCAAAGATACTGAAAAGCTTTATCTAGAGCAAGTATTCCAGTCTATTTCCGATTTGTATAAAGTTTAGTGCAATTATTGTAAAGAAAATAGCAAAACGCCATTATCTCACACATGTTTAAGAGACATGATGGACACCATGAAGTTATCTATTTTCCACCCGCGCAAAGATCAGTGTGATACGTGTTTCAAATTTAAAAACGGAAATCTATCTGCAATTGAATTCAATTCTCATGTAATGAGAAAGGATCTAGCTAGAAGTGAGAAAGAACAAGATAAAAGGAACGCTATTGAAGGGAAAATTCAACGTTCATGTTATAACCATGGACGTCCAGTCAGTTAAATTAAGTCCGCAGTTACCTGCTAGTGCACTTTATTATAAAACTAAACTTTACTGCCACAACTTTACGATTTATAACTTAGCTAATAGACAAGCAACTTGTTACTGGTTTGATGAGACAAACGCAGACGGTCAAGCATCTACCTACGCCTCTTTCCTAGAAGACTATTTGGAAGAAAATTTTCTAGGATCTAGAAATAAAATTCCTATAGTTATTTATTCTGACGGGTGTACCGCGCAAAATCGTAATAGTGTCATGTCCAACACATTACTTTATCTGTCTACAAAACATGGTGTTCTTATCGAGCAGAAGTTTTTGGAAAAAGGTCACACTCAAATGGAGTGTGATTCAGTACACAGCTCTATCGAGACGGCATTAAAAAATCGTGAGATTTATCTTCCTAGCGATTATATAAAAGTCACTAAAGAATCTAGACATAAACAGCCATTTACTGTAAAAAACTTCGACTTCTCATTTTTCAAAAATTTTGGTGATAAAGATCTTATTAAATACAGCTCTATTAGGCCTAGTAAATCAGTAGGTGGACACACAGTTACTGATATACGGGTTTTACGATACACAGGTGAAAAAATTTTCTTTAAAACTAATTTCGATGAATCTTTTGAGGAATTGCCAACTAGACCAAGAAATGTTGACCTATTTCATGCTCAGTTTCCGTCACTGTTTCAAAGTAGACTGCCAATTTCTTCTGCCAAATCGGTTATTCCCAAAGACTCTTTTTATGATTCAAGGTCTCTTTATGACCAAAGGTCTTTTTATGATTTATTGCCGAATTAATAAGCTGAATTCAAAACAGTTTTATTTAAAGTATTAAGAAAATGTTCTACTTTTCTTCTTATTTTATTTTAGTGAGTTACCAAACCAAAATATTAGCTTGTAGTGTAGTTTTTTCAACGTGTTGTGATACAGGTTAAACCTTTTTTTGTTTGTTTTATTCTTTCGTATTCTATTACAACAATGTTTTGTTCAACCAAGGAACGTCATATTACCAAATTTTCCGTCACTTAACAAATGAGAGCTTAGACTTGCTGGTTAGAAATTTTAATTTTGTTATTTTTGTTGAAATACAATATTTTTTGCTTTGCACTGCTTTTTAGTGAATTTACTTTATTAATATTTCCTAAGTAATTTTACGACATTACCTCGTACTGAGTTCATAAAAAGAGACATTACCTCGTAAATTACTCCATTTCCTTTTCTTTACCTGAATTAGATCAACTTTTGCAAGAATCTTAAAAATGGAGCCGTTTTATTGGATATTATTTAAAAGAGCGTAAAAAATAATACCCTGATTGGTTTAAAAGCAGTTTTTTGTCCACCCTGTAAAATTAACGATTTCCGACTTACGAGCCTTTGAACCCTCGATATGCAATATTGTTTCTACAGAGGATGTACACATTTTTATATCGTCGTCGGGCGTGTAATACCTCCAATGTAACATACATGCCTATACAGAGGTTAATACATTTTATGCTTTAGGGGGGCATTTATCACATCGTGCAATAAATACAATGTGACATTTCACACATTCATTAGAGAAAGTTGCAGATCACATTAGAGAAATTCCTGCCTTCCATAACCTCACTTTTTAATATAACGTTGTTTTTTTTTGTTGTTGGTGCTGTGGTAATAAATAGTGATTTTATGAATAGAAAATTAAAATAAATTATAATTAATATCCATATAGGTAAGTACGTATTTCTGGCTACTAGCATAATATACTAGTTGTATAAAAAAAAACGACTATTTCGTTGTGTTGGTTTTTGGTTTATGCAATAGAAGATGCGTTTTAATTAAAATGTTTGATGTTGTTAAAATGTTGATATTTTACTTACGAGATTATTATATTTGGCATTGAATTTGATTTGAAGATTATTATTGTATATATAACTAACGGAATGTGAAAGTTTTATTTTATTTTTTAGACAAAAATGTCTTCAAGGACAAAGAAAATTATGGAATTAACACGAGAAGCTAATAATCAGAAGGAAGTTAACGCACCTACTTTGAAAAATTCCAATGTATCCTCACAATCCAAGATACCCGAGAAAATACCAATTTATGAAATCTCCCTAAATGGATCAATAAACAAGATTGGTGAGAACTGAAAATGCTGAATACGCCGGGATGAAAAGAGTAGAAGCGCAAGAAAGTAACACTAATATTATGTTAAATACTCCCGAAGATACTGAAATTGAAGTACATTTAAGGAAAATGCAGAAGAAACTATGGTAGATGCAGATCCCCTTGAAGAAGCCCCAGATGTGGTTTTCGAAGCTCAGGAAATTGAAGGTAGTGCTCTCTTGAACGATATGAATGGGATCATCATGGAAGGGATAGAAAAATCTAATAATAATATGGATCCTGACTCCGATTTTAACCTCCTGGTTTCAGAAACTGCAGTAGAAAGTAATTATACATCGGACCGAAGAAGTCGAAACATCGTAACAAACCGAAGGCTTAAAGGTAAAAATTACGAAGGGTACAAGGAGCAAAGAAAAAAAAGTGACAAGAGTTTCCCGAGTTGCAAAGCAAGTAAAAAACCGATTCAACCATAAGTTACTGAAAAAAGTATCCACTAAATCATTTTTGTGTCATTCGCTTTCAGGCACTGCTAGAGAAGAGGTATTCAAAAAGTTTTGGAAACTAGAAACTTGGGGCAAAAAAAAAGTATTTGTTCAAAACCTTGTAATTATACGACCTATACGCAGACGTAGAAAAGAGTCAAAGGATAACGAAAAACCCTTCAAAAAATGCCAAAGACATGCTTACTTTCTTCCCAAATTTGGTGGTGAAAAAGTAATGTTTATCAATTCTTTGGATCTAGGCGAAGATTGTTTAAAGCGATGGCTAAAAACGCAGGAGTCGACTTCAGAATCATCCACAGAAGATACTTCCCATAGCTCTCCAAACAAGTCCCTAAGTGAAAAAGCAACTCGTCAAATAAATTTGCGGAACTCAGTCATCGAGTGGCCTGCATTAATACTAAAAGTTCCATCGCATTATTGTAGGAAATCTTCTTCTAGGCAATATTGTCACGACCCGTTTGTGGTCGTTGTGACTTATTTAATTTGCCTCGGGATCGATTTCTGAAGAGGGGTTGAAAACAACATTTATATTCTAACAACTATATTTATTAAAGTTAAAGCAAAATGGTTACAATGCGTGGGGTAAAACTTAACTAGAAAAATGGTTACAACTTAAAGTTAAAAGGTACTTACATTATCGTAGGCCAATGCTTCATCGAATGCTTTAACAGCTTTGGAGACCGAAGGGCACTTATTGGGTTATGGATACATTAAATAATAAACTTGTACTTCACTAATAAATTACTAAGACAGACTGGCCTCCTCTGAGGTTTAATTTCTTGAGAGTCACATCATGGCCGCGAGACTAAAGCAAAGAGCCCCTTACTAACTCTGTTTATTTCTTTTTATACAATTTCCTTCGTCCCAACTCCGAGTGGAACGAATGGTATCCGAGTGGAAAAAAATGATGATTTCATCAGTCAGCACATTCCAATGATTCGGGATTGCGCGTTTTTTAATTGTTTTGTTATTTCCGTTTGGACCGAGGTCACCTCTTGACTAACTAAGTAATGTGATTCATATTGTCGATGAGTGAATCATTTTCACCTTCAGGGGAATATAAAGTAAATTCTCATTTTACAGTATTTTCATTCGTGACACATGCCCTTCGCCGCGAAAAGCTGGACCCACAGCTTTCAAATCAGATAATATAAAAAATAAAAAAAAATACATAAAATTAGATTAGTATCTAAATAGAGAAATGGAGGAAGGTGGCTAGGCTTACTCCGATGGAGGAAGGTTGCAAAGCTTACTCCATTTTTCGTTAATCGCTTCTTTACAAAAACGTCCTATTTAAAAAAGTTAAAAAAAGTATACAATATAAATATAAAAGTAAAAATATAACATAAAACAAACAATACCGACATTATTGAGTTCATGACCACATTGCACATCAAATATCGATCTGGCCTTTGATCACTTCACAAAACAACAAAAATCACTTTATGTTATAATCTATAACATACTTTTTAAATTGGTACCAACAGTCTTTGATAACCAATTAATTATCGACACCATACAATCAAATATTGGCTGAGCTGTGATAAAGTTTATCAAGCCAACACTACACAGGAAGTTTTTCTTACATAAACCCTCACAATTGCATTAAACAGAGGGTCCAAACTGCTCCCATACTAGCCATGACGAATAAAGTCCAAAACGTCTGTAACGGCATTTCTGAGAACAGGTGAGGATCGTAGAAGCTTCTGTAGTATTTGAAGTTCATCGTGTAATAATGTTGTGGGTGTCCCTCGCTTTAGAAGGTAGGTGATGTCTCGTAGTACCGTCGTGTAGTACCGGAAGTGGAGTAATTGCCAGGTTGGAGGTTGTGTGTGTGTCTTCGTGGTGTCTCCATCGGGGTGGTTATTCATAAAATTAAAAATAAAGAAGAAAGGTTAATATGTGTTACTTAGGGCCTAATAAAAATTGTTATTAAAATTAAAACTACGTAGACGTATACTAAATTTGAAGTAAAACTCCGTTTTATCAAATTTGATCTCTCGGATCAGTATAAATTCGTTATAACTTCTAATATGTCGTAAATTGAAATCTCGTTTCATAAAAACTTCGATTAGAACTTTATAAGTTCTAGATGACTTCTTATATGTCGCAAAGTAAATCAAAACCCATGTTTAATCGAATTTAATCATTCGAAACATTTTAAATACTCAATTGCTTCTTATATATCGCTAAATATTATATTATTTCTTAGAACTTGTTTATTTCGAACATTAGAAGTTCTGCATCTGCACTTAATAACTTTTTACCGCTAATAAATATTTCATTTCATAGAACTTGTTCATTTTGAACATTATAAGTTCTGTATAAGTACTCAAAAACTTCTCATATACCGTAAATTAAAATAAAAACTTTGTTTTATCGAATTTGATTGACTAAAAATTGAGATGAAAGCAAAGAGAAACAACTACTACGAGGGCTAATACCCCTACCGGCATTGAATTATACTGTCTGTTTCAAAGCTCAATTTAGAAATCAAAATTTTATCGAACTTGGTCATTTGACCGAGTGTGAGTACTCAGTTACCTTTTATATACCGCTAATTAAAATACCGATTTATAGAACTTGTTCACTTCGAACACTATGAGTTCTAAATTACTTCTTTTATACCGCTCATTAAAATATCAACTCTTATAACTTGTTCATTTCGAACACTGTAAGTACTAAAGTACTTTATTTTTTTTTTATATGCTGCCAACTAAAAATAGAAGTTCTTATATCGAACTTGATCTACTTAAAATTGAGGAGGGAACAAAATAGAAACAACTACTCCGAGGGCCAATACCCCTACCGGCATTGAATTATACTGTTTGTCCCAAATATCAATTTATAAGTTTAAAAAAAACTGTACAACGCCTATGGCAATTGCAGTTGAGGCAGTATTTGCGGTATGCGGTGATAGCGGTGGTGCAGTGATATCCATGGTTTTAATATTAAAAATTAATAAAGGAAATCTTAACCTTTATATAAATTAGTCATGTATTAAATAAGAAGCCATCAGTACTAGAACTTCTTTTCCTTAAAAGAAAAAGATAATAATTATAAAACTATAAAATATTAACTTTCATTGAAACGTTAGGTACCTATGGCATTTAACCTTAAATGCGAAAATAAAAATAAAAAAAAATTAATTTCTTTTTGTTCGGTCCGCAATGAATAATTGTCGTAACACGGAAAGTTTGTTTCTTCCGAATCAAAATAAAATTCGTTCGGGAACCTTTTAAATGTACATCAGGTTTGAACTAAATTTTAAGATGAAAAGGTTTCGACGAAATTTCCGGTCGTATCAGGTAGACTTAGAATCCGTATATGTGTCCATCTGGGAAGACCTTCCTATAAAAATAAATTCATTAGTTGGTTTCAAAAACAAAAATATAGTCCCATAAAAATAAAATAATCATGTGCGTTTTGCATCTTTGTAGATTACCGCTAGGGTAGAAAGAAAAATTGCTACGTTGTCAACAACATGTCCGTTTAAGTAGCCTATAAACATTAATTATAAGTATCTCGATTATTATTTGATGTTTTGCCTTTCGGAGGCATGACTAATACCTGCTGATTCATTTGATTTGCGAGCGTTCGTTCTTTTATCTCGCTTAATCTGAGAACTAATTGTTTTAGATCTCCCAGATCGTTAACGCCTGCACTAATCAAGTGGTATGTTTCTTGAAACACCGAGTGAAGTCCGTTCTCAAAACGGTCCCGAAATGTTTCAAAAGGCATGTTAGGATCTATTTCATATGCTAAATTAACAAGATCGAAGTAATATTTTTTAATATCCTCATTGTCTTGCTGTTTGCGTATATTAAATCGAAATTTAATTTTTCTGAGGGGTTGATCGCCACTAAATTCTTTAATAAAATCGGTTTTAATTTCCTCCCAACTTTTATTTTGATTTCCTGGTCGTTCGCTGTATTCGACAAACCAGCGATGTGCAGAATCGACAAGAAAATTATTTAAATATGCAATTTTAAGAGCTTCCGACCAATTGTTTAGAATTGCAATTCTTTCATATTTTGTCAAAAAGGTAACAGCCGAATCGATTGAAGGATCGAAGACTGGTGGAATCGTAAATTTTGGTGTTGCGGGAGCCCTAGTTTGTGCTAAAGCATCACCAAGCGTTGTATTGTTAGCCATGTTTCCGTGTTCTCTAAACACTGAAGAAGAATCACTAACAGATGAATTATCTGTTTCTGTTGGGGTTTGTATTTTTTCGTCGTGAACGACGATTTCTTTTTGTTCAATCAGATGTGAACTTGATCCCGTAGGAGGAGATCTATTTAAACTCGTTCGGGGAGTAAAAGGTGATTGTTTTGTGGTGCTACTTAAAGGAGGTTTAAATAAATTTAATTCTTTTGCTACTTTCGCGGGGTCTTTTCCTGTAGCTAAAGCTTGTCGAAGCACAAGTTTTTCTTTTTCGCTTAATTCTTTTGAAGTGCTTCTAGTGCGTACCCCTTTTTTGTCCTTATCGGACATAGGGTTTTTGAAAAAAAAATTGTAGAAAAGAAATAATTAAAAATTAAACTACCCAGTTGTGGGCTGCAATTTCTTGTCGAATTTGCTTTTTTAATAAAGTGAGAAGTTTCTTAATTCCAAAAAATACAAGAAAAATTACCGCAATGCACAAAAAAATAATTACTAAAATTTCTTGGATTGACCAAGAAGCGGATGTATTTTTTGCAGCTTCATTTGAAATACCGCCACTATTGCCTGCTTGAGCAATAATAATTTCTTCCTCTTTTGATTTTACACTTCCCATTTCAAAAAAAAAAGTAAATATATGAGGTTGCAATAGCGCTAGAAAATGAATGTCGCTTCACCCTTAAAGAAATTCCGGCGCCTCCACCATATGTCACGACCCGTTTGTGGTCGTTGTGACTTATTTAATTTGCCTCGGGATCGATTTCTGAAGAGGGGTTGAAAACAACATTTATATTCTAACAACTATATTTATTAAAGTTAAAGCAAAATGGTTACAATGCGTGGGGTAAAACTTAACTAGAAAAATGGTTACAACTTAAAGTTAAAAGGTACTTACATTATCGTAGGCCAATGCATCATCGAATGCTTTAACAGCTTTGGAGACCGAAGGGCACTTATTGGGTTATGGATACATTAAATAATAAACTTGTACTTCACTAATAAATTACTAAGACAGACTGGCCTCCTCTGAGGTTTAATTTCTTGAGAGTCACATCATGGCCGCGAGACTAAAGCAAAGAGCCCCTTACTAACTCTGTTTATTTCTTTTTATACAATTTCCTTCGTCCCAACTCCGAGTGGAACGAATGGTATCCGAGTGGAAAAAAATGATGATTTCATCAGTCAGCACATTCCAATGATTCGGGATTGCGCGTTTTTTAATTGTTTTGTTATTTCCGTTTGGACCGAGGTCACCTCTTGACTAACTAAGTAATGTGATTCATATTGTCGATGAGTGCATCATTTTCACCTTCAGGGGAATATAAAGTAAATTCTCATTTTACAGTATTTTCATTCGTGACAATATGTTGACAACGCCTTCATTTCCAAGCAAAATATGTACAACTTATTTAAAGTGTGGTGTTCGCAAAACGAAAAAGTAGGCACTCATTTAACGGCTTTCAAGGAAACATTAGAAGATCAAAAAATGTCTATCACAAGCCTCGCAAAGGTCAATGCGATACTTCCCCGTCGGGTATAAATGTGGAACAGTATCTGAAGAATTATATACCGCCCATCGTAAAAAAGAACAAGCTGGTAGAATTGCAAAGGCAAATATGAAAGAAAGTGCCAGTGAGCGAAATATTGTGATCACCATGGACCTTCAAAGTGTCTCAACATGTCCAAAATTGTTAGCATCACAAAGTTATTACAAGCTGAAAGTACAAATGCACAACTTCACAATTTATGAATTACACGACAAGAAAGTTGCATTATATGTGTGGCACGAAACTAATGGTGGGGTTACTTCAAATGCGTTTACGTCCTGTGTAATCGACTATCTAACTGTAACTTTGGAATCTCAACCCATCCGTTCCTTCGTTCTAATTTCTGATGGATGCAATTACCAAAATCGCAATAAGGTTTTGGCAAGTGCTTTAAATGATTTTGTCCACGACCACTTAATAATATACTGATATTCAGCTTGTTGACAAAAGTTAAATAGGGCACATACAGCGTCAGCGGGAGTTGAAACAGCGGGAATAATGTCACAAAGAGGCAAAAAGACATAAAATTGCAGCGTTCTTAGGAATGGTCGGCCGATGACCGGTTTAGTAACCAAGGAATGGTTGACCCAAATTTATATATCATAGATCGCAAATTTGTTCAACAAGTGGGTACTTCGAACCGCTGATTGACGTCATGGAAAAGAACGTTGCAATCGTTTGGGAAAAATGTGCTGACAATACAGAAAGTTAGCACGAGCGTTTTGAGAGAGAATCGGCAGTGTTAGTCTGGGTGCTCACCAAGCGAGTCCGGTTTTGGGGGGACTCACGAGGAGTCGGTGCGGGGAGCCGCGTTGGGGCTGGTCAGAGGTCGACATTACGCCGGAAGGACAAACGACCACCATCAGATACCAGCCCAGTGTTTAAAAGCCACAAAAGGAGTCAGTTTTGTGGCTCGCGAAAGCAGTTTTTAGCTTGTGGACTCGCGAGAAAGGTCGTTTTGGGAGAATTTGTGAATAGGAGTCGAGAAGGAGCGTCGTTACGCCGAAAATGACGAACGAGCGCCAACCGAGACCACCAGTAGAGCCTACAGTCAAGTTTCGTTGTCAGAATATAAACAAGGGCGGAAGCACCCCTTATTTATTCCCATAAGTCCTTTTGCCGGAGCTACGAGGTTCGTTTCATTGAGTGGCAAGCTATGGTCCCGGTCTGTCTAAAAATTAGGTAAAAACTAATGTGCATTTATTTGCGTTGTTTCTGTAGTTATTTTCGTTGTCGCAAATTTGCTAGAGTAGGCTACTTTTAAGGTCATATAAAATAGAAGTTTACTTGAATCCTACTGTATCATTTAAATATTAACGCGAAGCATCACAATCGTCAGCGTGACATGGTACCTTCTTCGCAACCGAAGCGCACACCGAAGGCAAATATGCTGATTTGTTATTTTATTTGTGTTTTTATTAATTTGATACGAAACAGGGTCAAGCAACTTCTATGAACTACTGCCTTATAATTTAATTAGGTCAGATTTCCTCGGGTTAATATGCTTTATAGAAAGTTTGCGTACATTTTTCAAGTTGGGAAAGGTCCCAGGTTTTTCTTTTAGGTAGGGGTGTATTTATTGAGTTTTATAAGATAGAATATTTGTATTCGTTGCGGGACGCGATCTAGAGAGTATTGCTGAGATAGGAATTTGTCTCTTTAATTTTTTAAATTTTTTCGGAAAACGTACCAGTAATTAGTACTAAAATTTCTATCAGTAAATATATGATGGGACACTGTTGTTTTGATAACGATTTGGAAAAGTAATTTTAATCATGATGCAGAGTGCGAGATTTTGATTTATTTTACCTGTTTCCAAAGGGAAGTAGGCGCTATTTTATTTACAAAATTAGATAGGTGTTTAAGAGTCGAAGGTAGAAAGGAAAATAGGTATATTCAGTTTATAGATATATTTAGAGCAAAGCGGAGAGCACAGCGGGAGGTCAGGATTTAGAACATAAGAACGAGCGGTTGATTTTTCTTACAAGTTATAGGTATCTACATTAAACTCGAGACTCGCGAAGCCAAGGAATCGGTAATCGGTGCAGTTGCCGCCAACAGACCATTAGAAGATAGCAGTAAAAAGGATAAACAAATTTTTTTACAGCTTTTTAGTTAACGGAGTAGGAAGAACTAAACTCAAGACTCGCTCCAGAAAGCCAAATCCTTTCATTTCAGTTTCCTTCGCAGGAGAAAAGCAAAGCGAAGTTCGAGAAAAGCAGAGCAGAAAAAAACACACAGACACTACATAATACACTTCTTATACATACATACCCAGCAACCAAACCACATGGCAGAGAACATTATACTACATACACAGAAACATACATAAACAGAACTTTATTTTATTATTTTTTATTATTTATATTAATTTTATTTTGCTGGAACAAAAGGAATTCAGATCAGTAAAAACAGCGGCGCATTATCTAGTATTTTTCGATGTACAGCTGAAAATGGTACGACAAAAAATACAAGTACAATATCACCAGAATCAGAAAAAGCAGAAATCGGCCAAGCAAAGTAAACTTTATGACCACACTCACATTCGAGCGGTAGAACCATAAAATTCCATTCTCGCGAGTCTATACATAAGCGGTTTATATTTCGTATAGCAACCTGATGTTTTAAGAAAAATACTGTTTAATTAGTGACCTAGGTAATGATGCAATGCATACATGAACTCGTAACTGCAAAGGTGCTTACTAAGCAGATAAAATTCATAAATTTTATGTGATTATTAATACTGGCGACACCTAAAATGAAATTTAAACGCACATTTCGTAGAATTTAGTATAACAACAAACTGGTAAATTAGCATGTTTCTTTAGTTTCGGCATAGACAATTATTTTATTGGGGTTTCCTTAGGAGAAAACAAAGATACAGATAAGGCATTAAGTACGAATTAAATCAAGTAGATTAAGTAACATTTTTATTTTACATTAGGGAGCAGTAAGAATAAAATTAGGTTGTCAGGGAAAAGGTCAGATTTAAAATAGTATAAAAGATATTGAGCTAGAAATCATATACTAACACTAGATCTTTTTGCATGTTCTCATGGACGCTATGATATAAGCCACACGAACCACTGAACCAGGAGCAACAGAGCTGGAACCCAAGGCACCCCCAAGACGTAAACTTGCCAGAGCCACAAAGCAGCGCGCTAGCCAAAGCCGAGGTCCTGGGCAGACGAACCAAAGAGCAGGTCCCTTTACAGTAAAAAACAAAGGGATGCGGAGCTCAATGGTCAACCCATCGATCGGAAATAGCTCAACTAGGCCGCGAGGTAGCAGCCGACATACCAGAGGAAGACCGATAGTTAAAATGGGTCTTGGAAGCAGCAACAACGACTAGGGGCCAATCCAGGGATGCAGCTAGCGCAGATGGGGCAGTGTAAGAGTGAGCAAGCAATCGAACACTTGGACTAGTATTTGTGTGGGAATATGCAGGGTTTCTAATTTAGATCGACGGTTTAGAAAATTTTGGCTAATACATTCTGACAGTTGAACTCTATTAATGATTAAAGATACCCTTTATTTAGTTCAATAATGTAAAATATTTTCACTACCTTATCTATATTTGGAATCGATTTGGTTTTGCAAAGGGTTAACGAAGTCTAAATTTTTTTTTATAAATCGGTAGTTTACTTCTACCTAAGTTTTATGTATCGAAATAGGTATTTAGACTATATCTCATTGGATATTTTTTTTCGAACTTTTATTAATTTGTTTTTTCCTGTTTTGAAGTTAGTAATAACAATAACGATGAACGCTTTGATTTCTAGTGTTTAAAAGAGTTTAGTTTAGTAGTGACTAAAATTGTTTAGCTTTTAAGTTAGTTCAGGTAACATAACAAGGTAGAGAATGACCGTATTTCCTTTAATTCAGGGACAGAACATTTTTGGTGGATTGATTTTGAAAACTGGGGAGCAGTTTTTTCTAAAAGGGGGGGTCACGAAGAAGCAAAAAGACAAAATTGCAGCGTCCTTAGGAATGGTCGGCCGATGACCGGTTTAGTAACCAAGGAACCAAATTTATAAATCATAGATCGCAGATTTGTTCAACAAGTGGGTACTTCGAACCGCTGATTGACGTCATGGAAAAGAACGTTACAATGTACTGGAAAAGAGTGTTGACGAAAAGAGAAGTAAGCTCGAGGATTTTTGGGCTAGCGATGAGGACTTGTTCGGTGGCTTGCACGTAGGCAAGACTCCAAGATTTTTTGAAGTTCGGGTTGATCCTTTTGGGGGCGTTACGTCAGATAGACGAACGACCACCCGTCGGAAGAGTAATTAAGTGTTTTCCAAAATTTGTTATCGTCCGAGTACAAGGAAGAAAGTTGTCCTAGAAATCCTTGTTACGGTACGCATAACAGTACCCCTGAAGTACGTTAAATTGGTTGGCCCGATACGGTCCTCCTCTACACTTGACTTATGTAAGACCCTTTTGTTATAACGGTGCTTATTTTCATATTAGTCATTTTATTAAAGTAGTTAGGGTAATTTTAAGGCACAGAAAATAGAAGTTTACTTGAATCCCATCTTCTTATTTAAAACACAACCCCCCATATTTTTGAAAGCCCCCATTCAGTGAGTAAATCAGCATTGGACCCTTCGGGGGAGGTAACGACTACCCGATACCCATTTAAAGAATAGAGATTTAAAGCGTAAATTAACGCCAAGTCAAATATAGTAATTTTTACAATAAATAGTTCCCAACTATCATGTAGCGTGACAATAATATCATTATTCCCGCTCGTCATTTAAGTTATATATTGTTGCGAACTCAGGGTTCAATAATTCCAGTGTAACGATTTAACACGAAAACACTATTTATTTATTCCACAGGTACAATTCGACTAGTAAATAACTCACTACTTAACACTTTATAGCCTTCTAATATCGCTTCGTACTTTAGCTTACTTATAGCTTGCTTAAAATAATACTACTCTTAACCGCGCGCGCTATGCGCCTTTTATACACAATCCTAAAATTACAGAAAAACCTAGAAAGTTCTTCATAAGAATTCTTGAATAATCTCATATAAAAACAAAGGTTGTAAACAACTGCCTTGTAGATTAAACCGAGCAATAAATCACTCGTGTCTTCCAAGCTTCACCAACCACACGCGTTGCCCCGCCTCCGATGCGGCGTCTCTGCGAATCGTGACAATATGTTACCTTGGCAAACAGTCGGAGTAGGCAACAACGCAATATCAAATGCCGCAGCATAAAAAATGCACTGGTGGCACCGGTTTTGCCGTCAAACGCGAGGGTCACTTTGACATTTCAATAATTTTATTTACACTACTTATAGATTTTATAATATGTTATTATTAGACAATGGCCGTGGACAAAGTATAGTATTATACTCGCTTTTTATGGCCATAATTCCCACGGGAGACTTGCGCCCCTCGCCTGCGGCTCGTGACCTCCTAAGGGAATGATGGCTTTCATAAAAAGCTCGATTATTAATATACTATTGCATTCGAAGAGAAGGTGACAATTAAGCAATTATTGTTGGAGAAAGGACATACCATGATGGAGGCCGACTCCGTTTATTCGGCATTAGCACACTACTTTAACCCTCCCATAAATTCCCCGTCTGACTATAGATCTTCTATCTATGAAGAAGATTCTAGAATGCGACTGGCAAGGCCAAATCAACCTTATGATGTGAAAGTATTAAATCATAATTTTTTCACAAAATTTGAATTACCTACCTGATTAACTTTCAGTCAATTAGGCCAGGAAAACGAGTCAATGATCCAACTGTAGTTGACATCAGGCAATTGAAATATCTACCCGATGGGAAAGATACCCTAGATTATTCTGAAAACATTCAGGAATTACCACACCACAGAGTAGTTCAAACTATTGGCAAGGCATAAAATATTCCCCTTTATGTGGAACACATTCCTATCTTTGATGAGAAATATAAACACCTGCAGGATCTAAAAGAGGTTATTGAAAAAGATCACCACCCATTTTATGATTCGTTGCCTCATACCGACGTTTTAAATTCATTAATTATTTTTGTTGTACAACTTATAATTTTTTGTGTATTATAATGTAATGCAGGTTCAGTAGAGTAGCCACTGGGCTAAACTGCGCCTGTCTTATGCTTGAAGTGATTATTATGTATGGTGTGGATCAAATAAATTGAAATAAAGGCACTATTATTATTGTTATTATTATATATTAGGTAATGAGTATATCAAAAAAGAGTTTTTTTAACCTCACGGTCGGTAGTGGATTATGTGTGTATGTAAAATTGTCAAGAGAACTTAACTTGTGTTGTGTGTTTTATTCGTTACGGAATAACATAACGTAAGTGCATTCATAATTAGCAACTGTGAAAATGTAAAGTAACAATTATTTTAAAACCTGGCAGGTTTATTGTCAACTGGAAATAGGTACTACTGATATTAGCTAGAAAAATATCATGCGACATATTTTTCATTTCATATCATAATTTTGCAGGTGCTTTCCCATTTGGCAATGTAGCTCTCCCTGCGTTTGGTGTAGCTACTCGTACATCAACCAGTATAGACAATAGGTGCTGCTAGAGTCCGTGCCAACTTTGCCAACTTTATTGACAACTAGCCAAAGCTAACTGCTGCAAACTTTATTTAGTACCTAGTATTTACTTCTTGACTTCAGGTAGTCGACTCTTTCAAAAGCCTCTACTTTATGTAAGTGGTTTTTAAGACTTAAGCGTTTATTCCAGTTTCTATATATTCCTATATATTTCTTAATGGAAGCAACTCGGGAGACACTTAAAAATTCATTATACTTATTACTTTGCCCTTTTAGTGTATATCTTGAGTACCTATGCCATAGTATACAAAACAGTTCTTGCATTCTTATCTTTTTTAAATTGACAAAAGTTCAGTAAAAGCAAAAAGGATCAGTAAAGTTTAGTTTTTTTATTTTTGTCATAATTAAAAACATTGTCTCTCCTGGTGTTTATAGATTTAAATGTGCTGCACCTGAATGTCAAAATAAATATTACAACCCAGTTAATGATAACACATATAGCAACAAGAAGTTTTTCAGATTTCCTGAAGTTAAACATACCAATAAACGTGACCAATAGTTCACAGTATTAGAAATGCCACTTTCATCTAAGCGTTTATATTTATGAGAAGAACATTTTACTAATGCCAGTTTTACAGATTCTTTTCACAAAAGATTATCAAAGTTTGCAATTCCTAGTTGTTCTATCATGCCACGATCTCCCCCCTCATCTTTTACCCAAGGTTAATATTATTCAGGATATTGTGATAAAAACATCCTCAACTATATGTTTGTGTTGGCTGTGCTATTATTGTGATTTATTAAAGACATTTTAATTAACGCTGTGTTATCTCAAATTAGAAACTTTTTTAGCGCAAATTGTATGTATTATGTATCTATATTATTTTGATTAACTTATATTTAGGGTAAAAAGATTTATCATCACCCTCAAAAAAAAACTCTAAATATTTTTTGTAGTACTATAGTAGTAGTTATTTATTTTTTTAGGGAGGTAGAAGAGAAAGCTACCGGATAAAAGTGGTGACGAAAGCGATAGCGGCAGAGAAGAAAAGTCGAAGCAGAATGCTGTCGCTAGCGCACTTGTACCTATACCTGCACCTGCACCTGCACCTGTCGGTATTTTGGCTTTATCGA
Source organism: Taphrorychus bicolor (assembly GCA_951812265.1). Classification (NCBI taxonomy): domain Eukaryota; kingdom Metazoa; phylum Arthropoda; class Insecta; order Coleoptera; family Curculionidae; genus Taphrorychus; species Taphrorychus bicolor. The sequence goes on along the minus strand of OX638307.1, from coordinate 3,582,363 downwards.
GTAGATCTTCGCTAAATCTAGTCTGATTGCACTCTAGCTCTGGTGCACAGGACAAAGTATATTGTGATAATGACGTGGACGTGGGTCACTGGCTTGGACGTTCGTTTAGTATGACCACATCTCAAAGAATGAACGTTTTAAAAATTTCCGTCACCACCGCCAAGTTATGATTTCGCTAAAGATGCTGTGCAATTAAAAAGGAAATTCAAATATAGCTGGTTGGCGGATTATGCTCCGTGGCTGGCATACTCCAAGAAATTGAAGGGCGCGTTGTGTATTCACTGTGCGTTGTTTCTACCAAGTAATGTGCATGGTGTTTTGGGTTCATTCATAGTGAGCCCTTTTACTCGCTATAAAGACATGCATGAATTCTCCAAATCTCACATGTCGTCACAGTGGCACAAATCAGCGACTACAGCAACAAAACATTTTGTCGAAGATATCCTTGTCGATGTACAGCTGATTTCTGCCCAACAAAAAGAAATAGAAAGCAACAAAAAAATTTTAGCATCAATAATTTCGACTGTAATGTTTTGTGGTACGCATGATCTGCCTTTGAGGGGCAAAGAAAATTATGAAGGTATTTTTGAAGACTTGGTTAAACTCCAAATTGATGCTGGTGACAACATTTTAAAAGACCACATAGAAAAAGGATAAAAAAATGCCACCTATATGTCACGCCAAATTTACTTCAGATTCAAAATGAAATAATCAGTCTATGTGGAGACGCTATTAGAGGCGATATAACTAATGACGGAAAGAACGCATGTGCTTATAGTAACCTGGCAGACGAGAGCAGTGGCATATCAGGAAAAGAGCAACTTTCCATTGGAGTAAGATGATGGTCCGTGAGTAATTCCTAGGTTTTGTAGAGTTGATTGCCATGGACGCAACCTCTATGAAAATTCTCCGAAAGAAGTATATGAGAGCACCATGTTTTCACTGTGCTAGTCACAGACTGAACTTAGTTGTAAACGACTTAAATAAAATTACAGTGATACGAAATACTGCCTCTACATCGATCGATGCAGTTCTCGGAAGACCACCCTGTATATAAAAGAGTTCATAACCTGTTAACTATTCATGTAACCAACTATTTCTACAAAGTATATCGGTACAAGAGTCTACAAAGAGTATCTGCAAGTTTATAAAATCAAGCCTAAAACTTGTTTGCGCTTTTCGCATGATGTAAGCAATTTCTATTGGCTCTGTGGCCGGTTGTCGTGGAAACGGCGTGGTTAAGGCCACCGAAGCATTAATTTTTAGAGGCTGTTCTCCAAAACGCAATATTGGCTTGTTAAGTAAATATTATTCACTCGAAGTAAAATTACATTATATATATTAAAATAAAAAATATTATATTAAATAAAAAATATAGCATGTAGCGATGATACCTTTATAATAAAATGTGTTATATTCTTATCATCTAATATCCAAATTTTTATTTTTGTACGTTCTGTGTTATTTTTAACCAATCTTAGTCCCAATATTAACCTGAACTTTTTCAAAAAACTCCAAAGTTGCATTTTTAAACCCTTTAAATCATATTTAACTAATCTTGGTCCTAATTCCAGTTTTCGGGTGGCCGCTCTCAGTGTATTCCCATCTTAACACTTTTATTGAGAAAACGAAGGATGGGAATACTCTCAGAACATTCTAGAGCTGTCACCCAAAAGTGCTATAAATAAACAGGGGGTTGATGTTAACCTACTATAATGCGCGTCAAGCAAACTGATCTTCTGTCAGTCTAACTCTTGTCAAAACTACCTTCACCATGCTCAAAAATCACCATTAAATTCATTTTATTCCATCAACGCTACGCCACATTTTAGTTAAATTGATTACGAAGATTACCTCTTTTCGAATCGTACGTCACGGCAACAGCACCAACTAGTGGCCGCAGTAAACCATCGCCCAAGACCGGCGGACAGTGCTAGTACCATCGATTTAAGGTCCAGAGAGCTGACCGTGTCGCAGTACTTGACCACCACAGGATACGATTTGTATACAGAGCACGAGGAATACCTCAAAAAGCTCGGATACATAATTCTAGTGATTTTGTGTATACTAATTGCCGTAAGGTTGATGTACTCGCACCCGGGCACTGGAATGAAATTGAAATGGAGGCGCTCCGTGAAGAAGATGGTAAGTCAAAAGTTGAAGGACTTGAGAATCTTGTAAGCTGAAATGTGATCCGATAGTTACGTACCTACTTTTGGTGATAAGACAACGACCTAAGGGGCAACAATGTAAAGTGTGTGTCATACATTACAAAGTTGTGACATACATTATCAAAGGAAATGAGGCAATGGGCGAAGTGATCTCTCGTGCTTCCTGATGTTGACTAATTCGACTGTGGTAAGCTCCGTGGTATTTATTCCCTCGCCGTCGCGCTGTAGTGGAGGGACTAGGGTGGGGGTAGTGTGGCGCGGAGTTTTGACGTACTTGAAATGATGTTTCTTTTACAATATATCTCTTCTACGACATACTTCAAGTGCGCCGAAACCCCGCGCACACCACTACACCTACCCCAGCCCCTCCGTTGCAGCGCGACGAATATGATACCACAGAGCTCAAAATCCACATTCGAATCAGTCAATGTCGGGAAGCAAAGAAGATCACCTCGCCTATTCTCATCGCCTTTAATAATCTCTGCCGCGGCTGTAGACGAAACGTCAGGAAGGAATTCCAGTGGACCATGGGCTTCAAAACCCAGAAATTACTTTAGATTGTAATTTGACCGGCCGTGAAAGCCTTCACACACTTATAAAACTAAAGAGTGCTCATAAAAAAACTTGGAATTAATACTTAAATATCTGAGATAAACTAATATAAAAGAATTGAAAATCAGAACATGTTATGACATTTTCGACTTTCAGTTTTTTTTACGAAGTCATCTCAGACCTACTGTTCTAATTCCATGTCCTACTTGAGATTTTCTTTTTTTTTCAACCAACGCGTCGTATTATCAAAAAGCATTAGTATTGCGGATCTATTTTTAAAGAAAAAAAATGTTTAAACTCAGAACATTCTAGAGCTGTCACCCAAAAGCGCTATAAATAAACAGAGGGTTGATGTTAACCTACTATAATGCGCGTCAAGCAAACTGATCTTCTGTCAGTCTAACTCTTGTCAAAACTACCTTCACCATGCTCAAAAATCACCATTAAATTCATTTTATTCCATCAACTCTACGCCAAATTTTAGTTAAATGGATTACGAAGATTACCTCTTTTCGAATCGCACGTCACAGCAACAGCAACCCACTAGTGGCCGCAGTAAACCATCGCCCAAGACCGGCGGACAGCGCTAGTACCATCGATTTAAAGTCCAGAGAGCTTACCGTGTCGCAGTACTTGACCACCACAGGATACGATTTGTATACAGAGCACGAGGAATACCTCAAAAAGCTCGGATACATAATTGTATTGATTTTGTGTATATTAATTGCCATAGGGTTGATGTACTCGCACCCGGGCACTGGAATAAAAGTGAAATGGAGGCGCAATGTGAGGAAGATGGTGAGTCAAAAGTTGAAGGAGTTGAGAATCTTGTAGGCTGAAATGTGATCCGATAGTTACGTACCTAGTCCTTGTATGGTAGGCATTATTGGTGTATTTTTTGCCAACTCATGTTTTTGTTTTTATTTTTTTTTATATTTTTATTACATCTATAGCGCAAATCAACAACGCCGTATGAATAACCCTCCCTCACCATTTCCTCCCCTAATAAGAGGACCACCTGCTGCTACAACAGGTGGTGCAGCAACTGCTGTAGCTGGTCCACCACCTGCTGCACCAATGGACGTGGAGGAGGAGCAGCAGCATCAGGAGAGGGCTCCTTTAAGAATAAGAAGACGTAAGTAAGACATAATAAGTAAATTTCTTCTATGCAATAACTGATCAGTTGCAAAGTCGCTCAATAAGGTAGTAACAAATGTTGTTCGTACTTTAGCACTCTTCAGTAAGTAACACAATATCAAACATACCTTTGGACTGTAACAATTCACACATTCCTATCTTAACTTTTCAAGACAAATCTAAATATGAAATTTAACCTGTCGAAATTTGTGACAATACTAATGTAAATTTTATGTATTTGAAAACCTACCTACAAACAATTATCAGCCTTTAGTGCCTGTATACCGCATGAGACTCGCAGACCTACTGAAATAAGAACTTTTCTGATGCAAGTGTCGCTTACGTACGAAAAGTTGATTTTTTAATGATTTTTGTTTTACTAGCATATTAGACCTTTTACTATCTACGTAGTGTAATAGTATATTGTTCCATAAGGAGCGAAGGTGTCACTTTTATGGGGAGGCTGTGCAGTTTGCCTGGCAACACAGGCGAGCTAGAAAAGTCACTTTAGCTCCTATTAAAACATATTATTTTTTCTCCAAACTTTAAATAACAGCAGCAGCCAATGTCAAATCAATTGAGCATCAGGAAAAGACTTTACCTGCCGCCGACGAGCGATAGGAAAAGACTTTTTCTGCCGCCGGGGATGACGGTAAGGAAATGAATTTTTACTTTTGTCAATTTTGTCAAATAAAGAGGAACTTTTATGACGTTTGGAGAAAAAAAACTATTTTCTCCAAATGTCAACCAAACGTCACTTTGTGAACCTCAATGCAGACAGCAGAAGTCAAATTTCTAAGATGCTAGAGTGACGCGGGACAACCCAAGTGGCAGCAACAGTACTAGTACTTTTTCTGCCGCTAGGGTTGCGGGCAGTTGCCTAGCATCGTAAGTACTTTTAATGCCGCAAAATTTCTAATTACTCGGGTTGGTGTCCCTTGTATTGAAAGTCCTGTCATTCGCAGTTTTCTCGAATTTGTCAGGTAAATTGAAACACTTCTTTGATGTGATGTTTTTAAAAGTTTGGAGAAACAATAGGGTGTAGTACACGGAGTAGAAGCTATTTCTTGCGCTTTAGCTGCACTTGCAAACCTCACTTCGTTCGGCTCTCAAGTTACAACTTCAGCGCAAAAAGTGACGCTTCTACACAACCACTACTCACGAAAGTGGTTCTTTGCCGCTCGCGATTGCACTTAAACGAACGACGTGAAGCAGGGTTCGGTCGCAATGTGGTAAGTACCTACGTATAATATTCTTCCTACGAGCGCATGTGTGGACTTCTGTACGTTGAATTAAACATTGGCGTGCGGTACAAATCTTAACCGCACTAGTGCTGTAAAAAGTTTTACCGCATGCTTGTCAAAACTTAGGTGTAGATTGACTTAAAGAAATTAGCGATGAGCAAAAGACTTGGTCTTGCAGTTTTGGTTTTGTCCTTGCGCAAGAAGCAAGACCAGGACCAAAACAGATCCTTAAAGTTTTCCTTAAGCTCCTAATATTAACATAATCTACTATTCTTTTTCAGACCAGCTGGCTCGGCTCCTCTTACAGAGGGCGGTGCGTTAGAGCGGAGATCGATTAACAATGATCAATTTTGTCAATAAATCAATAAATATTATATCCGATGTTTTGTAATGTGTTTTATTGTACATTTTGTATAGGGATACATTATCTTAATCCACACACCGGACAATTATAATTATTGTATTGAATAGCGCCCCATACATGAGAAGATTTTTCGTACAGATCAGATACGTAGGGATTTGATTCAACAGATCCGAATCGGACAATCTAAATTTAATAACTCAAGTATCTGACTCGTAATTACACTAACGCAGAGACATCTTTACGAATCTAGCTTGGCACGTACCAGCTATTACGGATATATATTCCACTAACATATGGAGCCCTAATAAGGTTTTCCTAATTCAATTATAAGCCAATGAGCCCCATATATTTTTTACCATGGGATGTAATAACAGTAAGTGTATGTCTCACATCAACCACGTGTGTAATATCGAATGCTGGATATTTGTCCGGTCATTGCTCAGCTCTGACGGCAGACAAGTCCAAGTGCGAACCACGTGGAGAAAGGTACCACCCTTGGCTAAAAACTGTGGCAGTATGAACGCGATACACTCCTTGGTACCGGAGCTATGTCTGTATATATTTGACGACAACGTGTGTAATATGGGATCCTGGATTTATTCCAGCAGACAAGTCATTAGTGCGAACCACGTGGAAAAAGGTACCACCCTTACTTGAAAACTGTGGCAGTATGAATGCGATACACTCCTTGGTACCGAAGCTATTACAGTATATGTCTGACTACAACGTGTACGTGTAATATGGGATGCTGTATATTTGTTCCGTCATTGCTCAGCTCAGACGACAGACAAGTCCAAGTGCGAACCACGTAGAGGAAGGGACTACCCTTGTCTAAAAACTGTGGCAGTATGAATGCGATACACTCCTTGTTACCGGAGCTATGTCAGTATAGACGGCAGACAAGTTCAAGTGCGAACCACAGTAGATAAACAAAGTGTTTATCGGGACAATTTCAAGGTCACAGGACATCCATGAGCCTCCTAGATAACGCTAGACGAGGTTGCTAGGCGTTGACCTTGAAAATCGCGCTCATGACCTTGAAAAGTGACCTTGAAAATCAGTTGACCTTGGAACTCAATTGACCTTGGTCCACACACGGACATTCCACCTTGACACCCATGCTAAAATTTCCGAGGTTCATGCAAAACGCCTTGACGTTTTTCACATAGTTTAGGCTTGAGCGGGAAACGTGTCGCAGCAAGCCGAGCTACCTTGCCGACGAACGTGGCCTCGAAAATCGTCAGTCCACGCTAGTCACTGACCTTGTGACATAACTTTAAACGAACGCCTGGACGAGGTCATACTGTAAAATCAATCTCGAACCCATTCCGTCAGTGAGACAAACGACCATGTTCGCATCAAGCGACGGATCTACGTGCTAAAATTTCCGAGGCAGTAGAATATTCATACAAAACGCCATGACGCTTTTCAAGTACAAAGTTGCAGGTTTTGCATCGTTTAGCCTTGAGCTCGCGCTAGACAAAAAATATTCATACAAAACGCCTTGACTTTTGCGAAGGCTTTGCATTGTAATTCAGCGAGAGAGGAATTTCATGGCCACATGTGAGGTGAATCAATCCTTTGTTCAGTACGTGTTCACTGCTAAAGCTTTTACCTTGAGTTGAGCTCGCTTAACCATGAAAATCCTGGTAACCTTGAAAAGCGACAGTTGCGCGTAATCTTGAGCAGGCCTGCTGGCTCGATTCAGAGTCTCTCATTTATTAAGAGTACTAAGCGCCAAGCAATTTTCAAGTACACCTATTTAAGGCTTCCACGTACCTACACGACCCACAAACAAAACGCGAGGTGAATCAATCCTTTGTAAAACTCAGATAAGAAAATCAGGCCATCGGAATTTGCTGACGTATTTTATACAAAAAAAATCACTTTCAAAAATGCTTAACAATTTAGAGATATCGCCAGTTTTCCTAAAAATCGAGTTTTCTCCGCAGCAATTTGGCATATACGTTTTATCACTTGCCAACCCACTGGTGACAATTTACCTCCGATTCTCCTCTAGGGTACGATAGAATTCACTTCCTAATAGCGCTTAACCATTGCGAGATATCGTCAAAGAAACAAAAAATCGAGTTTCCTCTGAGTAATTTGACTATCAAATACATCAGCCACCCCACTAGAGTAGTTATCGATTGATCTCTTAATAATTTCTGGCATCCTTCAAGATCAGTTTTCTTCAGTCCTATTTTTCTTGTCGCAAGCTTGAAGCGAGAGCTTCATTTTACCTTGACGGGCTGCTGGAAACCATGAAAAGCGACAAATGCGCCTCTTCTTGAGCGACTGCTGGCTCAACACCTCTCAATTATCATCCCCATTTACGTCATGTTCACCTATCTAAGACTTTAATTCCTGGTTAAATATATCTAGGAAAACCAATATTACAAAGTAATAAATTAATTCGCAAAAATCGACGTATGTGTTTATCAATACAAAGAAATTACTGCAGCCGCTGGCAACAAAGAGGCCGCAGTCTTTTTTCCATTCATGGTAACCAAATGTGATTTTTCATTTCACTTTGCTAAACGTGGGTGTCTGAACCTATCCTCAACAAGCCGGTCATTTTCCGTACAGGTAATAAACATAAAATCAAACATTTTTTACCGTTATACTGACAAAATCGACATGTCGTAACTTTTTTGAACTCTAAAGTGCAGTGTTATAAACGTGAGTTACCTCACGTTTATAACACACAAGCTGTGTTTTCTCCCTATACTCGAGGCAGAGTAATTCGACTTTATAAAACCAGGTATTAAAAGAATAAAAATTGTACTCTAATGGTTATAGTATAAATTATTAGATGTAAAATATCCCATAAGTTCGTCCCACTGTACGGTAGTGAGGCATCAAACTTTTTTTTTTGAACCTGCCTTATTTTTATGTTTTACCGTTATAATAATAACACGACGATATTGATACATCATAACAATCGAGACATTATTGAACTATTAAAAGAATCAAAGTTTAATACGACGATAATAATTAAGTTCGAAATTTTTCCGTATGGTCATCCCACTGTGTTATTCATTCTTCAAGAGCAAACAATAGGCATCGCAATTTAAACACTAAGATAAGCAGCCTCGAGTTATGCATCGCAATTTTAACATTAAGATAAGCAGCCTCGAGCGTCGAGCGATAATATCGGAATTTGCTGACAAGTTGATAACAGGGTCAGCGGGTTAGTGGCGACCGCGACTGTACAGTATGCATTTAGTAAAGCGTTATTTTCAAGCTTATATCGTTCTTATGTGCGTTTGCTCAAACATCGTAAACAAAAGAGTATTAAGAAGTATAATGTGAAAAGTGCGCAGAACAGTTTAAGGCAAAAGTGCGCAGAACAGTTTAAGGCAAAAGTGCGCAGAACAGTTTAAGGCAAAGTGCTTCTTAAAGCGTAAAGGTGAAGTGTTCCGGTTGCCGAGAAAAGAAACGTGCATTAGTTGTATTAGTAATTAGCACGGGCAAAATGCAGGTTAGTTGTACTATTTTTTCTCAAATCAGTGAAACTAATTATCTATTATTTCTAGTTTCGGAAATCTAATGAAAGGTCTTGTAAAAAGTGATTGGAAATCAGCAGTACATTATCTGAAGATTCTTGTTCAAAAAAAATGTGCATGAAGTGTCCCTAATTCTGAGAAAAAATGCGTATTAGTTGTGTGTCAAAAAAACTACAGGTCAGTTATTTTTTCTCAAATCTATTTTTCAATTTTTATTTCTAAATAATCTTTTTTTCTAGCGAGTTTAATTCAGGAGCTACAGGAGCCTAATGACTTGTGAAAAGTGATTGGAAATCAGCAGGACATTATTGGAAGATCAATGTTCATAACTGTAAAAGAAAATTGAAGAAGCCACACCAAAAATTAAAGCAAAGAAGTACCATGGAAAATTACAGGTTAGAAGTCATATTTTTACAGGAATCATACTAATTTATTATTTTTTCTAGAGTCAGCATTACCGCAGAAATTATGGAGGGGAGCTTGATACTGGCTGGCGGTCCAGGCTGCCGGGACGCAGTTGAGGGGAGACTATGTACTTTGTAAGTAAAAAAAAATTATACCAGATTTTGACATTGAATAAAAATTGAATCAACTTTTCAGGTGGGCTTGGCCTTGTCTGAAAAATTAACCTTCTCGGATGGAATTAGCCTTGTCTGAAAAATCAGCCTTCAGAAAATTTACTTGGCCTTGCCTGAAAATCGAAAATTAGCCTTGACAGATGGTCTTGTCCTCAAAAGGCGACTGTGAAGGGAAAACCTCCAAACTTTGTGAGTTTTATTTCAGGTATTTTTTTTAATTCTGAAAGGTCTTATTTATATCAAAGTAAACTTTTAGATATATTTTCTTAGAATTCTCATTACTTTGCACTAGTCCAGGGACGAAAACTTGCAAACCAGGCGCTTTTTTAAGTATTAAAGGATATGACTTGAGGAGACATTCATTCACTATTTTATAACAATCATGAATGTCTTAAGCGACATAATTATTAATCCCGTAAGTTTTTCGAAATTTTGTGTGCCATATTTTTTATTATTAAAATTATTTAACGACTTTCAGAGACAGTGTGAGGCTCTAGAAGAGGAAGAAGGGCCCTCAACCATGCAGTCCACCCCCAGGAGATCGGGAAAAGATCTCGACATTTTAAGGAGGCTGATCGAGGGCGCGGATATTTCACCCTTTGAGAGCCAGTTGGAGAATAGTGAAGAACATTTTAGTGAGGTGGAGACTAGTGAAGGGGATAGTATTGGGGACTATATTAAAACTATAAGTGGTACCATTACAAAAAAGTGCAGGGAGATGAGAAAGGGAATTGAGAAATGTAGGCAGGAAAGAAGAATTCTTAGGAAACGGGACAAGGTATTAGCTGGAAGGATAGAGAAGTTTGAGAAGGAAATGAAACTAGGTGGAAAGGTTATCTCCCTAGTCTCCTCTGCACAAAAATTGTAGCATGGACTTGTCCTCGGACGGCGACTGATAATATCCAGTAAGTTAAAAGTTTTTTGAGTATAACTTGGGATTTGTTTTTAATTATTTTACGATTTTCAGGAACACTGCGAGACACTGAAGGAGGGCTCAACATCGACAAGGCAGTCCACACCCAGAGAAAAGACAAGAAACTTCTAAGGCTGCTCGGGGGGAGGCATGTGAGAGCCCGTTCGGGGACTTTGTGCAAGGACTTTTCAGTGAGGTGGAGACTCGGTGAAAAAGTGATTAGTGGCCCCCGTATATAGTTTGTAGTTTGTAATAAAAAATATTTTAAACTTTGTTTTTTAATTTTACTGTAAATGTAGCTTTTTTTTAATAAAATTAATTTAATACTTTTTTTTTGTTTTACTGTAAATGTGAGTGACGTCGCTCATATTCAAAAATTGAGTATAAATCTTTTTTTATATTAAAATGGTTGTTTTTCTAATGACGTAGTATAGCTTTAATTTAGTGTAAGAGCCATGGTCTTAATTTAGTGAACAAGGCCATGACCAAAATAATATTTAGAAACAGGCACGGTTGCGCCATCTAATGAGCAATAGTCATAGTTTAATTTTATATACAAGGAACCTATCTTATGAGACCTGTATTTCACACTATAGCTAAGAGGTGACAGTATCAGTTCTAACGTATTTTTTTTTTAATTGGGGTCTTCAGGCCACGGTTGCGCCATCTAATGAGCAATAGTCATAGTTTAATTTTATATACAAGGAACCTATCTTATGAGACCTGAATTTCACACTATAGCTAAGAGGTGACAGTATCAGTTCTAATTTATTTTTTTTTTAAATTGGGTTCTTCAGGCTAATAGTAGTTCAATATTTTTTGAAAAAAGTATAAATAGAGACATGGTAATTAGTTTATATTTAGTGTGATGGAATCAGTCAAAGGTGAAGGGCTAGTAAATGACTTGATCGATAACTTACCCTTTGAGCTACATATTCCTACATATCAGTTTGCGGGGCGTGGCACAAAGTTAGAGAAACGCCTTGCAAGGGGTGATTTAGGTATTAATAAGTTGGATAGTTATTGTCGTGATCACGACATAGCCTACCACCAGAACAAAAGCCTAACAGAACGCCATAAAGCAGATAAAATACTTGAAGAAAAAGCTTGGGAAAGGGTAAAATCTACGGACGCTAAGCTTGGAGAAAAGGCAGCCGCGTGGCTGGTTACCACTGCAATGAAGGCAAAACGAAAACTTGGTATGGGTTTGAAAAAGAAACCGGTTTCATTTGGACAAGGAGTGGTCAAAAAAATAGCGAAAAAGCTAAAATCTTTTGACAACGTCCAATTAAATGACAAAAAGAACTTAAGAAAGGCTTCCTTGACGGCACTAAAAGCCGCAAAAATGGTTTTGAAAAAAGTGGGAGGGAAAAAAAATGTTAGAGTTCCTCGAATAATTCCAATTAAAACGGGTGGATTTTTGCCATTACTACCTATCCTGGCGGCTCTGAGCAGTTTAGGAGCTGTAGCAGGAGGAGCCTCTGCGATCGCAAAGACTGTTATTGACACCAAGAATGCTAAGAAAACGATGGAAGAACAAAAACGCCACAACAAGGCTATGGAAGTCATTGGAAAGACAGGATCGGGATTATACCTAAGGAAAAATGCGCGTGGTGGTTTCGGACTATTTCTAAAAAAGCAAAAAACTTCCAATAAGGTTACCCAATCGGGCGTTGACAGATAACGAATTGTTACATTACGCAAAAATTTTAAAAATTCCTTATTTTAAAGGAGTCTTTATGCGCGATACTCTCCACGGTAAAGTGCGCAGGAATGAGGCATTCATTTTAAATTTAGACGTTGCGCGTAATGCTGACACACATTGGGTAGCCTTGAAGAAAAGAGGGAATAAAGCAGAATATTACGACTCCTTTGGTGGTCTAAAACCTCCTCAAGAGCTAGTATCCTACTTGGGTAAAAATGTTACGATTTTCTATAATAATGATGCTTTCCAAAATTTTAATCAATCAAATTGTGGTAGTTTATGCCTTCAATTTCTCTATAAAAGGTGGGGGGAGTCTTAGGTTGATGACACTATGCCAGTGATATTCACCCTGCATGGAACCACATCCATCTTATCCGTAGACTTTAGTAACCCTATAGTTTTGGATTCGGAAAGTGACTACGCTTTAGCCTTGCTAAGTTTCCATTCGTACAACAGTGTACCGTATATCGAAGAAGGAGGAAACAAATTTCATTATATTGACGAAGAGCAGAACAGAAAAACCATAGTGATACCGACAGGAGCTTACGAAATACGAGCTATTGACGAATACCTCCAAAAGAATTTTAATCAAAAGGATATTTCATTAAAAGCCAATAACAATACACTAAGGTGTGAACTATATAGCGAAAAGTACACTATCGATTTTGTGTCCGACGAGTCTATAGGACAACTCTTGGGATTTTCAAAACGTCTATTACCACCTGGGGAGGTGCACGTCTCCGATTTACCCGTTAACATCGTTAAAGTTAGAACTATTCACATCGATTGTAACATCTCGTCTGGAGCTTATTATAAGAACCAACCCACTCACACCATCTACGAGTTTCCTATAACTGTAGATCCAGGCTACGATATTGATCAAATCCCTAGAAATTTGATTTACATTCCTATTTCCAAGCGAGAAATCCATAATATCACTTTGAATATTCTCGATCAGAACTTCAACGTCATTAATTTTAGAGGAGAGGAAATTATCGTGCGATTGGAGCTCAAACGTTTACCCTAAAATGGTGCTAGTTTTTTCCGACACATACGAACCTTATAAAAGGGAAGCGCCTGTACATAGCAAGTCATTAGCAAAGAAGCGACGAAGGTGTGCAACAGGTCACCAAAAATTCGCTCTCCGACCAGAAAATCAACAGTTTTTGACATCACTGGGATATCATGTTGTCACCTCAAGTGTTCAATATCCATCGGACACCAACCGTGGATGATTCGATCCAGCGTGTAGAAAAACGAACATACTACCCTTTCGTTAAGTCCTTTAAGAATAATGACATTGTGGAAATATCTGTTAATCAGGGGGACGCGTGGCTCTTAATGTATGATGCTGCTATATTTATTAAAGGAAAAATAGATCCAGGTACATGTCAACTGAGCAATAATGCTGCAGCCTTTCTTTTTGACTCTGTGTCCTACGAACTAGATGGTAAAGAACTTGAATCAGTTAGAAATCCGAGAATCGTGAGCACTATCCGAGCATACTTGTGTTATAATTCCAACGAGGCTTTGAGTACTATGAGCTGGACAGGTACACCTTTCACTCCCAATTCTGATGGGACATTCAATGTTCGAATTCCCCTGAAACATTTGTTTGGAATATTTAATGATTATCAGTTGGCAATTTGTGGAAAACAAACCCTACGTTTGGTACGTGCTCGAAACGACAACAATGTGTTGCACTTAAAGGCAGCCACAGAAAAGGCTACGATTTCTATATCAAATATAGAACTGAAGGTGAAGCACATACAACCAAATGATCTAATTAGACTAAATCTTCTGCAATCCATCAAAAATGATCACCCCATAAATATCGCCTTTCGAAAATGGGAGCTGCATGAACTTCCAAGCCTCATGGCAAACAGAAGAGAAATTTGGTCTATCAAAACAACCTCGTTTGTTTCTAGCCCTCGATACGTTATAGTTGGATTTCAAAATGGACGCAACGAAGATCCCTTAAAGGATCCCACAATGTTCGATCATATTGACATATCGGACGTTAGATTAATACTCAACGGAGAGTATTTTCCGTTTGAGCGTTTCCGATCCAATTTTGGAGACAATAACTACATTGAAGCCTATCATAATTACGTTGATTTTTACCAGAGTTACATGAACAAAAAAGAGAGTCATCCTATGATTGATTATAAAAATTTTAAGAATAGTGCAGCTTTGTTCGTTATCGACTGCTCTCGACGTAATGAATCCCTAAAGTCATCCATGATTGACATTAAATTAGACATTGAGACGCACAAACCGTTCCCCCCATCTACGCGAGCTTTTTGCGTCATCATCACGACTGCAGCCTTGAATACTTCCCACTCAGCGAAACGATTCGGGATGTAATATAAAAGACGGCGCTCTGCCTCACAAATGCATATTTCAAGATGAAGGTAGCAGTAGTAGATATCCAAGGGTTCATAGAAAGTGGGGTTTTCAAACCAAAAGAAGTGGCGGTAAAAACAAATCGAGGTGTAGTTGTACACGTTATGGTGAAGCCAGATAAGCCATTTGCCTATCTTACCAAAGATGAAAAGACACAAGTGGATTACTTGGAACGTTTTCATCATGGTCTAAGGTACTCGGATGGACAGATGGACAGTGGTGCAGCGAGGCGGATGCTCAGAAATATCCTACGAAACGTGAATGTGGTCTACGTAAAGGGGCAGCAGAAAAAGCAGTTTATAAATTCAGTGTTTCCCGACATTGCAGTAGTGAATTTGGAAACGGCTAAGAATGTGCCCAACTTTTCGAAAGTGACAAGAAACTCCTGCCAGTACCATGCTCCTTGGATGGATAAATACATGTGTAGTTTAGATAATTGTAAAAAAATTTATAGCTATTTAGAGAACAATACGTTATTGTAATTAGAAATTTGAATAAAAACAGATAAACGAATTTATATGTGTTTTACTACTTAAAATAGGAATTGAAACAAAAACATATTTTTACACAAGTTTATTCAATTAACAAAAACTACATATTTGTAAATCCTTGATCAGTCCAAAAATTTTTATTCCAATTTAATCGAATTAATTCTAGTAAATGGCGAGGTAGCCAGAAAAGTTCTACTTCGATTTCTTCTATTTTGGCAAATCGGAGGGCCATAACGTTGGCAGCTTGATAAGTCAAAGATGCGGGTGTCCAAATCTTCAAGTCATGCTCGAAAACGGGGGTACAGGGACGCGCAATTTCTTGATAATTGTTTCCCATTTTGTTTTGACTAAAAAGTAGAGCAGGACTTTCATTCGATAATATTAGCTTCTTTTAGTTCGTTTATGATTGCCACGATCTCGTTCTGATGAGAAGTGTTACCAGCGTGGGTCGAAGCTACTAGCAATTTCAATCTGTCGACCAGCTCATCAGCGTCGTCCCAATACACACAAAATCTATTGGACGAGTGCTGTAACGTAGTTTTAACCCATGACCAATATTGGGTATAGACGCGAGACTGTATGTTCTTCTTTTTTCCTCTTTACTTGTCATTAGAGGTTTTATGACAAATTTGTATTTAGGTCGTGTGGACCCTTTTGCTTTTCCTATAGAATTCAGATGGACACCGGTTAGTTCCAAGAGCTTCTTGTAATGCTCCAAATCACTCTTCGTCCTCTTGTCCGAATCGTTAAGAAAAATTAAATCGTAGAGTCCCGCAGTGCCGAGGAGACGCTCTTTACCATCCACGATGACGTCTCCAGTGCTTTTATCAAAATCGATGGTTTTCTTTCCAAGATCCATTTTGAGTGTAGACTATCGTATACCAGCCCGTAAACGGTATCGATATCAGGGGCTTTAGCATGATGTAACAAAACATAGTTTCGAGCTATTTCGGGATATGCCTCCAAATAGGCTTCCGCCACGGATGTCGGATACTTTGTCAGATCATCATCAAATACGTTATCTTCAATGTCCGAGACCGAGCTAAGATTTTCATAAACCGTTTCTCGAGCTTGATTGACACTCTCTAGCAATCGGTTAAGTTTTTGCCTCCTTCTTTGCTCTCTCACCGCCTCAGGAGTGGGTTTGCTTTCAGGGTGACTGTCAGCAGGGGCGTCATTTTTATTTATCTCACGTTCACTACCTTTTGGTTTCTGCTTTTCTGTAGGCAGATTTTTGATTTTCTCAATAGATGTGGTCACGGGTTTGAAGAACTTCTCCAGCTGTTTGTTTTCTTCTACTCTTCCCAATTTCAAGGCCTTATATTTCGTTTAAATTGAGAGTGCCAAGTCACTGATTTTTTTAGCGCGAGCTGCTTTTTGAATTTCATCCTCCGTGGTCAAAGGCATGATACTAATAATGAATGGTTGAATGATTCACAGCTTTATATATTGATCGAAACCCTTTCGATAGCGTCCTTCATTCAAAGTGAAATCTTTTACGATGATCAGTGCCCCATACTTGTCTTTCCAACACTCGCAGCACAATTTCTTAAACGCATTATAATCGGAAAAATCGGACGAACAGTGTTCCTCATATACATGCCGGAGGTTAACGTCGTCTTGTTTGAAGAGTACGATGCAATTACAATTGTCTCGAATCATTTGTTTTGGAACTTTCGTGTACGTTTGGCAAAGATATGCCACATCGATGTTTTTATGTCTTCCCATCGCATAAAACTCTCTAATTTTGCTTTGATTTTGTAATGAAATGTCGTCAAAGATAAACACGCTATTTTCTCGTGCCTTTGACAGATCTATGACCTCCTCATTCTCCTTAAATATGAAATATTTTACGCACTTCACCTTGTCAAGTACTTCCTGTAACAACTCGTATTTTGGCTGGTAAAGGGACAGGCTATAAACATAAATGTTCTCAAATTTCAATCCATTTTCGTTGAACACCAAACTGAGCATAGCATTGGTTTTTCCGCATCCGCTCGGGCCGCAGAAAAGAGCTCGAAAAGAATGTGGTAGCAGGGTACCATGTTTGGATTTGTTTTTCCCTTGTGAAACGTCTAAGTTTTCAATGGGAAGCGTTGTACGTTGTTGTTCGAAACGCATTTCACTTCTTTCTCTATGGTAAAAGAAAACAGGTCTACTATTTATACCTTTTTATTGAAATCTAGACACATATATTCTAATCCTATGTTGATCACTTAACACGTGGCACAATAGTTGTTCGCTTAACATAATTCTGCGTCCAAATCTGATTCTATCTAATACGGCAGCGGCATAGTAATTCTTTCTGGCAGATCTATATGCAAAATTCCACACAGCCATAACATGAACTACGTTAGCATCGCTGCTAAATGTCACTCTCTTCATGGCAGATAGACTTTTACAAATTCCTCTATATTCTCTCTACACACAGGACACCGTTCCATTAACTCAGCACAAGCCACACATGTACATATATGTCGACAGGGTAGCAGCAAAATCCCTAGATTATGAGTATAACATATTTTACACAAAACACTATTTTCCGTTGGTTGCACGGCTTCATTAGAAGATTGAAAATTTATGATGTTGGAGTCCTCTAGGTCTGATGCGACGACGACGGATTTCGGCTTTACTAAAGCATGTTGCAAAACAAAGGGACAACTTGGCATCTAATCTGTGTTCTTGTAGGGGGTCGTCGTCGTCTTTCCATCTATATCCCCGTACAAAACAATATGGACACACCACTATGTCATCAACTGTTGTATAGTAGAATCCCGCTTCGGCTAGACGTTGTGCGGAAATTGTGGGATGTGGCCATATTTCAAACGATTTAAGTCTATTGCTTAATATCTTGTAATCTTAAGAAACCTCGTCGTCCATCGCAAGTTTGAAAACTAACAGTGCAAAACTTTAAGCGTATTTGACCGACTACTGAAAGGGAGGGAGGTATAAATAAATTCTCACTACAGTCGGCATTTATTCATATGTCAGCAATGGCAGAGGAAGCAATGTTGAGTGATCAAATAGTGAAGGTGTTTGAGCGTGCTTTTAAGTTGATTAAAGAATCTAAAAGTCTGCAAACGATAGAACATTGAAACAAGATACTTAAAGGGCATATAAGATTATTTAGAAAAGGTGTCAAAAATGGAGGTGATAGTGGATCGTTAAGAAAGTTTGAGAATAATTTGAGACATTTATATCGCTTAAAGACTTATCTAGATGTACTAAAGAAGGAGAGAGTAACTGGTGGCGGTCTCACCAACGAGAAAAAGAAACGAAGTAGACGAGTGAAATGGAAGGATGGAAATTCAGCTTTTCAGAGTAGAATTCGTACGGCTTCTATTATAAATCTAAAACACATCGATGTAAATCAATTTTTCCAAGACGCTTATTTTCTTTTCTACCGTAGAATAAAGAACATTTTGAAAATCAACGCTACCATTAAAGTGAATACGACTTTTTGTGGTGAGTTTGTCAAGAAAACCGGTGATAGTGAAATATTCGACTTTAAATATTTCAATACACAAAACAATGTTATTGATAGAGGCACTAACCTACAAGACTGGTTTCAAAGCAGTGTGGTACAGACCATTATGACAGATTTGGAAGAATTCGAAGAGAAATTATCCGGTTGGGCATTACATCGTATTTTGAGTTTAGATGTGAACATTAATAAATTGCAAATCGGTAATGGAGCCTCGTCTTATATCGAGCTCCCGCCTGAAATTAAACGGAAAAGGGCGTGTGTGAACGTACAAAATACGGATGAAGCATGCTTCTTCTGGTCTATCGTTTCAGCTTTTTACCCACCTTCTTTTCATCAGAAACTTAATCGAACCACTTCTTATCCTCATTATACTGAAGTGCTGAATACTCAAGACTTGGAATTACCTGTAACATTGAACCAGATCAAGAAATTTGAGAAAAACAATAACATTTCTGTCAATGTTTTCATTTTAGAGCTGGTCTCGAAGGAACATGATCCAGCCAAATATATGGTCACCTCTGCACGTCTAACTTCACAGAAATTGCAAAAACATGTGAATCTACTGCTGTTTCAAAACGAATACTACCCTCAGTTACGCGATTAAGATCCGATACCCGATGAACCGTCCACTGAAATTAAATATCATTATTGTTGGATTAAAAATCTCTCACGTCTAATTTCAAAACAAATATGTAAACATCCAGTATTCGTGTGCGATCGATGTTTGAATTATTTTCTCTCTCAATCAAAGTTAGATGAACACATCACATTCTGTGAAGATAGGAATAATTGTAAAGTATCGTTTCCGGAGGAGAAGTATATTGAATTCAAAAATTACTATTATAAAGAATTTACATCGTTTACTCTCTATTGTGACATTGAGTCATTACTAAGACCGTACAGTGATGCTAAAAAAACATCTCACACCGCAAAATATCAAAAACATGACGCCTTCAGTGTAGGATATTATATGAAATGCTCATTCGATAACACCCTTTCATTTTATCGAAGCTATATGGGTGAGGATTGTATGTTGTGGTTTGCAAATGAATTAGCTGAGATGGGGAAGTTTGTATCATCGAAATTGAAACATGTTGAACCAATGAATGAAATTATCTCTTTAAAAAATGCCTCCTACATATGTCACATTTGTGAGCAGCGATTTACATCTACTGACGTTGTTGTGCGTGATCACTGTCATTTGAGTGGTAACTTTCGAGGATATGCACATCAACAATGTAACTTAAACTATCAAAATTCTTTTATGATACCGATACTATTTCATAATCTCACCGGATATGACAGTCATTACATCATTAAGGAATTAGCGAAACGAAATAACGTCAGCCTCCTTCCGCTTAACTGTGAAAAATATATAAGTTTCACTGTTTTCGATAATGACACCTCAATTAAATTCCGTTTCATTGATTCGTTTAAATTTTTTAGGTTTCTCGTTGGACACGCTCGCCACATCGCTTAAACTGGAAGATTTCGAAAATACCAAAAATGAATTCCAACATCTATCGCCGGAAATTTTCAAATTATTGACGAGGAAGGGAGTCTTTTGTTATGATTATATTGACTCCTTTGAAAAATTAAATGAAACATCTTTACCCACAATAGATAAATTTTATAATAAATTAAACGAAACGGATATTGAAGAAGATGATTATCTACACGCCAAAACAGTCTGCGAGAAATTCAACATAAAAACCTTGGGAGAATATTCTTCTCTATACCTCCACGCAGATATCATGCTACTGTGTGATATTATGGAACATTTTCGAAAAACATGTCACAAAAACTATGGTTTAGATCCTCTTTGGTATTTTACATTGCCAGAGTATAGCTGGGACGCAATGCTTAATCATACAAGATGTAAACTTGAAACGTTTCAAGATGTGGATATTTTGATGTTTTTTGAAAAGTCCACAAGAGGTGGAATTAGTCAATGTTGTCAACGATTTTCACAAGCTAATAACAAATACATGGGGAAAGGTTTGATCCAAGTGAAAAATCGAAGTATCTTCTTTATTTTGATGTTAATAACTTATACGGATGGGCAATGTGTGAATATCTTCCTTACGGCTGTTTTGAGTGGGTTGATAACAATATCGATGTAACCAAAATTTCCGATACTAATGATCATGGATATATTTTAGAAGTTGATTTGACATACCCCGAATCACTTCATGATCGTCACAGGGATTTACCTTTTGCGGCTGAGATGCGTGTACCTCCCGGCTCGAAGCTACCTAAGCTCATCACCACACTATCCAAAAGAAAAATATGTGTTACATTATAAATTGCTCAAGCAGGCCCTACAAAATGGTTTAATTTTAACGAAAATACACAGAGTGTTAAAATTCAAACAAAGCCCCTGGCTTACCTCTTACATTCAATTTAATACCCACTTGAGGGCGACCACAAAATTAGATTTTGAAAAAACCATAATGAAACTCATGAATAACGCTATTTACGGTAAGACAATGGAGAATATTAGAAAACATAGAATTGTTAAATTATTGCGGAAGTGGGACGGTAGATACGGTGCTAAAAATTTTATAGCATCTCCTCAATTTAGAAGCAGAACGATCTTTGATGAAAATCTAATTAGTATCGAACTCAATAAAACCAATATAATTTTCAATAAACCTCTCTATATTGGTGCTGCCATTCTCGACATTTCTAAAACTTGCGTTTACGAATTCCACTATAATTTCATGTTGGAAAAATTTCCAGTAGACCAGTGCAAGCTCCTCTACACGGACACCGACAGCCTATTGTATGAAGTTTCTTGTGAAGACGCATACGAACAAATCTAATAAAACTCAAAGCTAATTTTATAAAGCTAAAACAATAATATATTGAAATGAGTTAATAAAATGATATAAAAACAAACAGTATAATTCCAGCCGGTAGGTGATTAAGTCCTGGAAGTAGTTGTTTTTGTTTGTTTCCTTTTTCAGTTGTTTCCTTCAACAGCTACAATATTTTGGAAATATAGAAAGCAAATAAGTTTTCAATTTCCAAATTTTAAATATGCCTTTTAGTTTATTTTAAATAAATTTTTCTGCGAAAAAGCTTAAAATTTCAATCTCTAACACACCTCTCAGAAAATAAATACCTTTCAACTCTCACTCATAACCTATAGTATAGCTCCAATCAGGTTTTTTGTACTTTTTTGTTATTCATTATTATCTTGCTTTTTTGAACCTGCTGTGATTGTCACCTCTAAAAAGTAATTACGCTATTGCTCCATTCAAAAGAGAGTAGTAAGTTTTTTTGGTTAACATATACATTTAGTAACTTAACTAGACCCACATTAAACTTAATTAACCGTTTTATGATATATTTTTGTTTTGTTCTAGAGCCCTTTCTTGTATTTCTTCTTTGCTTTTATGTCTGTTTTCTTCATTAATTAAGCTTTGAAACAAACGGTATAATTCAATGCCGGTAGGGGTATTGGCCCTACTCGGAGTTAGTTTCTATTTTGTTTC